>NIGD01000010.1:745211-788065 GCA_003055185.1 Escovopsis sp. TC
GGGGAAAGGGTCCGGGGGAGGGCATTTCGTAATGTGCTGGGGATGATGATGATGATATATTTATAATGTGCTGGGGATGTTTAGAATATGGCGCATCCGAGTGCGATTGTCCATGGACTGGGTGAGGGAGGCTGGAGCACTGCGTATCGGAGAGGATGGATTGTACGGTGCAGATTAGAGTATTCGAGCTCTACGGTGTGGCGCCGAGGAGGTGACGATCGTGGAGAGTTTCGGAGGAGAGGGTCGATCGCCAGCGCCGGGTCTGAAACAGCTGAGTCGGCAGGGTCAAGGGGCTCCTGTGTCGAGTCCCTACTCCGTAGTGCGAGCAGACTTGAAGGGATTGATGAAACGAGGGCAAGGGAGGAAGGGAGCTCGATGGGGCATTCCGGGGGGAAGAAGAAGGGAGAGGCGTCATCTCGTGGAATGCGGGAGGATGCCCTGACCTGGCGAGGTCGAGGGCATGGAGAATGGAGAGGGTGCAGGAGAGGGGGAAAGGGAGCACTCACTTGCTGGAGGTCGACTCGTGGACCGTGAATGGCCTCAGGAGGGGCCGGGGGCTCGCTGGGCGGCGCGGCGGACGTGATTGGCTGCGGGGGCTCGGGTTGCTGCCGCGCCACGGCCAGATCTGCGGATGGAGCATGGATGGGTTTGGATTGCTGAGAGGAGCTGCAGAATGGGTGAGGAGGAGGCCGGCCGGTCGAGTCGTCGGTGTGTGAACGAAGGCCGTCATCGTCCCTCTGCGTGGGGAGCTCGCGATCATGTTCGCAATCATGCGAGCCGAGGTATTTCCCAGTAAGAGTACGAGGACGGAAGACCATGTAAGTACATGTACTCCGTATGTACTACGGAGTAATAGCAGTGGGTGAGGCCACATAGCACTTGTACTCGTACTCGTAGATGGAAAGAGGGCGGCCCCCTCCTGCCATGGCAACCCGAGGTGCTCATCCTCGTCTGGTCCTTCTCGCTCTGACCGGGCTGGGCTGAGGCCGGGGCAAGGGCAGGAGGGGGGGGTGGAGCGCCTGCCTGTTTCGACGGCACGGCGGCGTCCGGGGAAGGAGCGGGAGGGGACGAGCACCAGGAGTACTCGTACCATACGGAGTACCAGCACCAGCCAGTGCTACTACAGGTAGTAGTAGTAGTAGTAGTACTACTCCGTACTCGTACTCGTACAGGTACTTATCTACTATAGTAGTACTCCGTAGGGCAAGAAGGAAGATCCTGGGTCGAAGCCTGGGAAGGAGGCCCGCTTGGGTTGGGTTGGCACTTGCCATGCAGGTCGTCCTGGCCTGAAGGCAGGAAGGAGCCAAAAGGAAGGGGGACGGGAAGCAGCGAGCGGCGGGCATCGGGCGCGGCCCCTCCCTCTACCCCAAAGGAGAATTGGGGGGGGGAGAAAAAGAAAAAGAAGGGGAGAAGAAAAGAGAAGAAAAGAAGAGCAAAAGAAGAGCAAAAGAAGAGCAAAAGAAAAGCAAAAGAAAAGCGAGAGGTAAAATCAACAGCACGATTTCGAATTGAGAGGAGGAAAAAAGACGACAACGACGACGACGACGACGACGCCATCGGCAACGACGCTTCGAGTCCAAGGATCTCCACTGCATCTGCACAGCTTTCCTCCATCTGGCTGGCACCGAATCGATCTCTTCCCCTTTCCACCTCGACCTCTCCTCCTGCCCTTGCCTCTTCTCTGCTCGCCCCTACTCGTACGAGCCCTCGTCCTCGAAGTATCCAACGTCTCTGGTTCCAACGTCTCTTCTTTTTTTTTTCTTTCGGTCTTCACCTGATCACACAGCCCACCCCCCTCCCCCTCGTGGTCGACTCCATACCCCCGGCGTCCTCGTCCCGCCACGAGCCGCAAATCCACGGACAAGCCTCGGGCTTCTTCTCACCTCGGGGCCTGGCTCGTTTCCCGTTCTCGTTCGCAGTGACGGCGTACTCGTACGGCCACTCCCGCTCCTCACCTCGAGCCCTCCTACCACCACACCACCTCCGTCCCACGAAACCCTCTCAACCCTCTCAACCCTCTCGACCCTACTCCGTACTCCTCACGAGTACCACTTACCAGTACCAGTACTCCATACTCCCCATACCTCTCTTTGCTGCTGTGCCGAGGTTGCCCGCTCGGGACGCCCAGCTGCCCGTCATCCATCCATCCCTTCCACCTCACACCCATGACCGACCGGCGGCTGTCCTTTCCAGCCTTTCGCCCGTCTGAGCTACTCGCCCGCCTCTCGCCGCCCGGCCTGGACAAGCTCAAGGCCCAGCTCCAGTCCCAGCTCCCGTCCCTCTCCCCGTTCCACATAGAGTCCCTCCGCCTCCTCCCCTTACAGGGCCACCACCACCACCAACAGCAGCAGCAGCAGCAGCAGCAGCAGCAGCAGCAACAGCACGGCCCGTACTCCTACTACTCGCCCATCCACTCTTCACCGTTCGAGTACCACCAGCAGCAGCAGCAGCAGCAGCAGCAGCAGCAGCAGCTCCTCGTTCACGGGCACCACCACCTCGCCGCCTCCGTTCTCTCCTACTGCCGGGGCCTCTACAGACAGATCGACCAGGGTCTTCCTCGACTGCCGGCATTCCCGACTCCGACAGCTTCCATGTTCTCGGACCTGCTTCCTCGCCGCCCCTTCTTGCACATGAACTCGCTCGTCACCGTCAACAACAACGTGTCCCTCATCAGCATCACCGTCACCCCAAGTACCTTCCTCGCCGCCCTCCTCGTCCTCCTCTTCTTCTGCTCCCTCTACATACCCGTCTGGCCCACCCTCAGGCTTCCCAGACTCGCCCTGCCGCGCATCTCCTTCGCCCCCGCGACCCCTCCTCTGCCTGCGCACTCCGCCGACGACGACGCCCAGCTCGTTTTGCGCCATCAGTCCCTCGTCGCACCACCACACCGCAAGGACCGCAACGGCAACGGCAACGGCCACGGCCACGGCAAATTCCTCCACCAGAGGAGCCCCAAGAAAGATCACTCCTCGTCCCACCACTACCCACAACACAACCACAACCACCATAGCAGCAGCAGCAGCAACAGCAGCAGCAACAGCAACAGCAGCCACGGCGGCAAGGACCATCGGTACAACTTCTTCTTGCCCTCCTACTACCGCGAAACGACGCCCGACTCCCCCCCGCGCATCAAAGATGACGGAGCCGATAGATCCGAGCGACGACCACCTTGGCGCTTCTTTGCAAGGACTCGAAACGCCGCCAAGTCTGATGTCCCCGCGACAGTCGAGCGTTCTCCCCAGCGAACCGGCGACAGAGGACGAAATGATGGAGGATCTGGACGTCGCATCTCAAGGGGCCTACTCCCCGCCGGCGTGGCGGAGACTCGGCAACGGCGACCACAGCAGCGGCTTCTGGAGGGGTCCGCGTGATAGCCTCGGCCCCATTCCCCTCCCCGTCCCCATGCGCCCGTCCAAGCGATGCCGCCACATCTTCAGCGACGACGATCCCGACGACGGCGACGACCCCGAGGACGACCTCGATGACGACGACGACGACGACGAATACGACCGCAGCGATTGCGAATCCGACATACTCGGAAGGGCCATGCGCACAAGGCTCCCCCTCGGCAGCCAGAGCCCCGTTCTGGAGAGAAGCCTGAGCCCGGTCAAGATGGAGGACATCGCGAGACACACCAAGGCGTTGCGCATTCAGGCGCCGAGCCCCAAGTCGATGGACACGGCGCACCACCAAGGGTCGTCGCCGACGGACAACTGTGAGTGTCCCTGCTTTGCGGCGGAGATGACGATCGTGGACAGACAGAAGGGAATGGGACTGACTCGTCGCCCGTCTTCTCTTGCCCGTTTCGTCTAACCTCCCCGACGAAGATATACGTTTTGCAGTGCGCGCAGAAGTCCAGCAACGGACGCAACCGATCGAGTCGGCGATTTCGTTTGTGCAGAAGCGCTATGCGTCCATGACCGCGACCTGGTCGTCGACCCTGTTTAGCTTCCTCGTCGCGATCCTTAGCATATCCACCATCAAGACGCTACTACAAGCGCCCGCGCCCCGGCCGGCCGGCGACCTCGTCAAGGTCGCGGGGATCGCCCGCTCCTTCGAGCCCCTCATCTACTACTCGGAGCATGCCGTCACGCAGGTCCAGGACCTCCAGGCCACAAGTGTGGCCGTATGGGATCTGGGCGAGAGCGTGCGAACCAGCGGCATGCGTGACACGGCTACCATCGTCGCCGATCTCGATGCGCTGAGCACCGCGATGAAGACGCTCGCCACAGAAATGACCAAGTTCTTCGCCGTTGTGGATGGTGACATTGATGGGTAAGTATGCGCTCTCTGTGTTTCCATCCGACTCTGGAAGGGGGCCAAATGACGGTTAACACGGGCTTGCGTCTTCCTTCTCTTCTCCTTCTCTTTTTCTTTTTGTTTCTCTCTTTTCCCCATGACCATAGCATACTCAATGTCATGGATTGGGCCAAGATGCATCTCAATCGCCTACAAAACGCTCCTCCTCCCTCAAGCCTCTCCTCCGCGTACGACAACATCCACAACATGCTCTGCGAGGCCCACATCCTCGAGGACGCCTCGGGGACCCCCACCGCGCTAGGTACCCTTGCCACCTTCGTCTTTGGGCTAAGCAACCCGCAGCGCGAGCAGCGGATGGTGCAGCTCCTCTTCAACGAGTTCCTCACCATCCTCGAGGACAGCGTGCGGGAGGAACTCAGGCACAGCGTGAACCTCTACGGCCTCTTCAACACCATCGACCAGCACTTCCTCAACCTCGCCAGGACCGTCGCCCGCGAGTCCTCGGCCCAGGAGGAGCTCCACAGCGACATGCTCGCCAGCCTCTGGGTCCGCATCCTCGGCACCCGCGCCGCCGAGCTCCGCAAGTTCGAGCAGAACCGCATCCTCCTCCGCGACGTGCGCGACAAGACCGTCCGCAACAAGGGCATCCTCGTCAACCACCACAGCAAGCTGCTCTCCCTCCAGACCTCCCTTGAGGGCCTCCGCACCAGGCTCATCTCGCCCCTCGTGCGCGGCGCCAACGCCAGCATCCTCACCCTCGGCGACCAGATCGACGGGCTCTCGGGCGTGCGCGATCATCTCTCCGAGATCCGCCGCCTCCAAAAGGGCAAAGTCATGGAGACCCTCTTCGCCAGCCCGCCCAGCAGGCAGAGGCACTACCTGCTCGAGGACCCCAGGATGGACTCCATCGGTGAGTGGAATTGAAGTCCGAGATTGAGGAAGAAAAAGGGGAAAGGGTTCCCTTCGAGGAGGAGCACAGAACTCGGCCAAGTCCTCTTATCACCTTTTTTTTTCTCATCGAAAAATCTCTTCATCTCTTCGTCTGTCCTATCGTCTTCTTCCCATCCCCTATCTCATCATCCTGTTATCAGCCCAGGACAAAAGTGAGGGAGGAAAAAAGAAACAATTTTCTTGGTTTTTTTTCTTCCTTTTCAGGCCGGTCATAAAAGCCAGGATGGACTGAGCAAGAAGTGTTTTCTACTTTTTCTCGCTGTCTTCTTTTCTCCTCTCCTTTTCTCTCTCTCCCCCTCTCTGCTTACTCCTGCTCCGCCACACCTTCCCGCCACGTCCTCCGTGCCTGCTACGAGCTCTTCTTGCTCTGCTTTTCTGTCAGCCATAGATGGTGCTTGGATATTACATGGATAGGGGCTCCGGCGTTGTGCTTTGCTCCCCTGTCGTCTTCCTCTCGTCCGTCCCTCTCTCTCTCTCTCTCCCTCTCCACTATCTCTCTCTCCCGCCCTCTCTTCTCTTTCTTGAAGGCATCAACAATGGCTCTCGTCGGAAGAATACCATCACCAAACCGGTCTCCTGTTTCTCTTTTCTCACGTTCCCTTCTGCCATGTCTACTGCTGGTTGGAAATTCTCTCGCGCACTATTTCCTTTTTCCTTTTTGATCCTATTCTGTTTTATTTTGGTTGATCTGATTTCTCTTCCCCTTCCACTCATCGTACCTGCTTTCTCTTGGGGTCTCTTGATCTGCGATATAATGTCCTGTCTGGGTCCTACGTTCTGTACCCGACCCTTCATTTTTGTTTCTCTTTGTTTTCCTCTTTTCTGCTAGCCGCTTCTTTGGATCTTGTTCAGCATCTGGCGCGCGTGGCTTGAAAGGGGGGGGATGGATACCGGGAATGCATTCGTTCTTGGTCTTTGGCATTGCTTGTCTCTGGACTTTGGTCTTTGGTCATATGCATGGGAGGGCTTCGCCTTCGGGCTGTGGTCTTCGGTCATGCCTACAGGGCATGCTCGCCCCCCGACGTGAAGGGGCTTCATCTCTCGTCACCAGGTCATGCGGTGATCTCGGGCCCTCAACCGTTCTTTTCCTCGTCGTCGTCATCGTCGTCGTCGGCCTTGTCTTCGCTGAGTCTCCATCTCTTTGGTCATCTTCGCGCTGCTCTTGTGCATGGACAGGGCGTGGGGAGAAGGAGCGGGGGCATCTTCATGTTTGTGGTCTTGATCATCTGTTGTCTTGTATGTCTTTCCTTTTCGGAGATTTCTTCATTTCCTTTTCTCGCCTTTCTCTTGCTTTGTGTCCGGTCTTGCTGTTTTTGCTCCATATGCTTCTTGGGTCTGTTTTGTCTGGTATTCGGCGGTCTTTAGGGCGGTCTTCCAATCCTAAATCTTCATCGATCGTGCTGTGCCTGTCGTTTGAAGAGTGATCGCAGGAGGCTTTCATTTGCGGGTGATCGTGAGTGTGATCGTAGGGCAGGATTGGTAAGAGTGATCGGAGGAGGGTTCTCATGGAAGAGTGATCGTGGGAATGGCAGTGGGAGTGCTCGAGAGAGTGTTCGTGAGAGTGCTCGTGAGAGTGATTGTAGGAGAGTGATCGCCGGGAGGATGTGAGAGGGAGAGACTATGAGAGAGTGAAAAATCGGAACGAGAAGATACCACGGAGTAGGGTGAGAAGATACTCGAGCGAGAAGATCCTGGAGCAGGAACACGAGACGCCCAAATGAGAAGTCCACACAGTGAGAAGATACTCAAGTGAGAAGAAACAGGGCAAGAAGGAATCGAGTGCGGGAGAACCGGAGGGAGACCATGAGACCGTCAGAGCGTGTAGAGGAATGAGCGCCGATAGGGGAGTGAGCGCTACTACTAAGTACTAGTAGGAGGCAATGAGAGCGTGTACAAGTAGGAGACGGTGAGAGCGTGTAGGAACCACAATCGCAAGAAAGAGACCCGCTTGTAGGACGCTGGCAGGTGCGGAGGGCAAATAGAGGAGTGCGTGATGGCCGTGATCGTCTTGATCGTGACGGGATGATCGTGAAGGAATGGCCGCGACTGTGATGGCCGCGGCGTGACGACCGTGACGAGATGGCCATTCCGAAGCATACTCTCTGTAGAACAACTGACCCCGCGCGGCAACTCGTTGCATCCTACTGCCCATCCCGTAGATTCCCATCTTGGTCCAGCTGTTCATGACCTTGCCGCGAGCATCGGCTTCATCACAGATGAGACAACTCAGTAAGTGCATCTGCTCTCGTTGCATTAAAAAAAAATAAACTGTCCTAGTTCATATCATATCCCCCAGTCAGTTTGCCAGTCCGCCGCGGACCTTTCGAGGGGGGGTATAAGAGCCCAGAGGCATAGCAAAGCCTTCGTAAAACCTGCAACCCACAACGCCAACCTGGTTTGTCTCGTTTGGAGCCCGGAGAAGTGGCCTTTTCCGCCTTCTCTTCCAAACGAGCGCCAACTTTTGTTTCGCTCCCGATAAGCCCGATCCGCATATACCCCGTGACCCCTTGCGTGTTCTGTTCCCCCCCACTTTTCCCCAGAACGATGGTGAGTAATTCTATCCGTACATGATGCAGTAGACGGAACCGTTGTCGAGGTGGCTGGGCATCTTGTTGCCACATGTCTCGTCAAATGTAACGTCTGCTCATGTCACACTGCTGTGAAATGTTAAGACGACAAAGGAAAGAAAATAGTATCGATCGATCGACGAGGCTAGGCGCCTTCGCCTAGGCCTTGGTCTCCTCCTCCTTCTCGGCGCCGGCGGCCTGCGCCTTAACGTACTCGTCATAAACGCCCATAGCTTCTTCGACCTTGGCCTTCAGGGAGTTGTCATCGTCAATGCTAGAAGTGAAAGAAGAAATCTTGTTAGTATGGCCCCTCTCGAGCTGTTGGGGGGGGGGACGGTCTGGAGACTTACAGGCCGATGAGTTCGCTGTTATCCATCTCGAGGAGCATGCCGGTGATCTTGCCAGCAAGCTCGGCGCTGATCAACTGAATCTTGGGGAAAATCAATTCACCGAGGATCTGCTTCTGCTGGGCCGGTTGGGCAGTGGCCAGCTGAGCCTGGAGCATCGAGGACTGAGTGGGGTTCTGGGCGTTCTGGCTCGGGAAGGTACCGTTCCGGCCGGCGTTGTTCCCGCGGGCCATCCCGCCCTGGCGGCTCTGTGGCGGGTAGCCGGCCATTCCACCCTGCATTCCAGCACCGCTGGGAGGCATGCCAGGCATGCTGCCACGACCGCCCTGCGGTCCCCGACCGCCGCTCAAAGCAGCCTGCTGCGCCTGCTGCACGGCGGCCATGAACTGAGGGTTGCCAGGCTGGCCGAACTGGGGAGGGAACTGGCCCGGAATGTTGTACATGTTGGCGGGCATCTGCTGGGGCACGCTGCGGCCGCTCTGCTGAGGGTAACCACCAAATTGGCTTGGTCGGCCACCCTGGGCATTGGGCATCGGCATGCCGGGCTGGTGGAAGGGCATGCCGCGACCGTTCTGGGGCATGTAGCCGGGCTGCTGGCCAGCGAAGAAGACGGGGGGCTGCATGAACTGCTGGGACATGCCGGCGGCAGCGGCAACCTGCTGCATGCGCAATTGGTTTCGCGCCTGGATGCTAGCCTCGAGCTGGCTCTTGCGAACGTCCCTGCGCTGGGCGAGGGCAACGTAGAGCGGCTTGTTGTTGATCATGCGCGTGTTCATCTCGGTGACAGCCTTGGTCGCATCGTCGGGGCTGCTGAAGCAAACGAAGCCGAAACCCTTGCTCTTGCCGAGCTTCTTGTCGGTCTTCTTCTCCGCCTTCTTGTCAGAGTTCTCGTCCTCGGCCTCCTCCGTGGCCTCCTCCGTGGCCTCCTCCTTCTTGTTCTCCTTGTCCTTGTCGTCCTTCTTGCCCTCCTCGTCCGCCTCGGCAGGGGTGTCCCGCATCACCTTGGCAGAGGTGATTGGGCCAAACTCGGCGAACATCGAGCGAAGCTTCTCGTCATCGACCTCGTCGTCGAGGTTCTTGATGTACAGGTTCACGCCCAGGTACTTGTTGGCCTTGTCGAGGCGAGCAGCCTCGTAGGACTTGCGAAGCTCCTCCTCGCGCTCGTGCTTCTTCTGGGCACGACCGACGTACAGGTCTTGGCCCCTGAAGCTCAGGCCATTGAGTTCCTCGACAGCCTTGAAGGCGGCCTCGTGGGTCGTGAAGTTGACGAAACCGAAACCACGGGCCTTGCCCTCCTGATCGCGGGCCAGAGAAGAAGAGGTGACGGTGCCGTACTTCTCGAAGAGAGCGCGGAACTCCTCATCGGTGACATCGGTGGCGATATTCTTGGCGTAGATGTTGGTGAAGTTGGCCTTCATTTCTTCAAACTTGCTCTGACGATCCTTCTTGGGGATGTGGTGGCCGACGTAGACCTTCTTCTCGTTGAGGAGCATGCCGTTAACGTGCTTGATGGCCTGCGCAGCAGCCTCATCGGTCTCGTAGTGGACGAAACCGTAGCCCTTGGAGTTTCCGTTCTCATCCTGGGCGACCTTGCAGCTCAGGATGTTGCCGAAGGCGGCAAAGGTGTCGTGGAGCGCCTTGTTGTCGATGGCGACATCCAAGTTCTTGATGAAGACGTTGCCCTGACCAGTCTTCCGGAGGGCGGGGTCACGCTGTGACCACATGATGCGGCAGGGGCGGCCCTTGATGAGGGTATAGTTGAGCTCCTCGAGAGCCTTCTCTCCGTCGGGGGTCGAGTTGTAGTTGACGTAAGCGTAGCCAAGGGAGCGGCGGGTGACGGCATCGCGGCAAACGCGGATGGAGGCAACGGCACCGATCTGGGAGAAGAGCTCAAAGAGCATGGCCTCGGTCACGGAGGAGTCAAGCTCTCCAACGTAGAGGGAGGCGGAGTTCTGGGGGTGAGGAGCAGCAGAGCTGGGGGTGGGGGCAGCGGCATCGTCGGAGGCACCGCTAACAGTGGTGTCGATGGCGGTAGCCCTGCCCTCGCCACCGTTGATGGAGGCATTGTTGAGGTCGTTGGCAAGCTGGTCGACAGCGCTGGAAGAAGCGTTGGCAGACATCGTGATGTAAGAGATCGCGTTGATCAGAGGAATCTGATGAGACGAGAAGAGGAAGAAAAAGAGACATTAGCCGATGCGGCCCTCGCTGCTCAAAGAAGAAGGCAGAATGGTGATCTATCACGGCAACTCCCGGCTGACCAGATCCGGGCCGGGAGAAGAGAGGGGTTGACGAGCGCGGACTTACCAATCCAACCAGGGAGTTTGGAAGGGAACTGTGGTGCTCGGCAAGGCAATGAAGTCAAGCAGCGAGCAGAGCGACACGAGGAGGTGATGGACGGCGATAGACGGCGATGGAAAAAAGACTCGAGTCGGGAAGATTCGAGATGGCCGTTCAGGGACTTGGTCGGAGTCGCGAGGGGCGGGGAATGAGGGCGGAGACGGCGGTGGTTTTTTGAGGGTTTTCAATTTTTTTTGTCTTTTCTTTGCTTGGAAAAAAAGGAGCAAGAACAGAGATGTACGAGGACCGTACTTCTGGACTGGCTCGCCTTTTTATGTTGGGGTTTTGTTGGAATAAGGGACGGGTGGGTTGTGGAGGAAAAGAGAGAGAAGAGAAGAGAAGGGGAAAAAAGAAGTTTTTTTTTCATCCACCTCTGGGGACTTTTCTCTCTGGGCGACCCGGGCCTGGCGGTGGAGTGACCGTTTCTCCATCTACGGAGTACATGTAGCGGAAGTACTTATCCGTAGCGTGCCTTCCCCTCCCTGAGAGGAAGTCCCCCGACTTGTGGTGGTTGCCCACACGCCAAAGGGAAGGAGGGACCCTCCATTGTCTGGTCTATTGTTCCTGCCTCTACTGGAGGGGTGGTGCGCAACACGGAATACATGCAGTGTACCTCCATCGAAGGCGTCAGGGCAACTGACATCTGAGTCCTCTTGTCGTATTGCATCCTCCACTGGAGAGCCCACAGTGCCACATACGGTGCCCTCGCCTCCCGTCTTCCCAGTCGCAGTTGCCACAAGCGAAGCCCTTGGCTGCTGCCATCACAAGGCCGAAGGCAGGTGCTAGCAGGTCATGGTGGAAGGTGGCTGCCTTTGCGACGTCGTCAGTGCCAATCAGAAGGTGCGATGGGTGCGTCTGTTCCTCGTGGTCGGGGGGGTGAGGACGCACTCGCGGTCGCACTTTCCGCACAGAAACATCAACAAGATGTGCGCACAAAGACTCGGAGACACGGCAAGGCATGACTTGAGTCCTTCCAAGGTACGGAGTACGACGTACCTAATAGTACATCACTCAAGGCAGGTCCAGCGACCCCGCTTGCCATTTGATGGGTGAATCGCGCGCCCAGCGGCTTTCGGAAAGTCCGCTACAGGTATTTCGTACCACTCCGTTCCAGGAACAGAGTTCTCAGTACGGAGTGCCCTGTACATAGTACTTCTCGTACAGTACGGAGTAGGTACCTACCTACCAGTTCAAGTTGAAGCGATGATCGCACAAGGCAAAGAGTCCATCCGTGCAATTTGTCGCTGGTCGAGTCAGAGTCAGGACCATCCAGAGATCCACAGCGTGAAGGAGATCGGCGTTCTTTCATGTTGTCAGGCCTCTCTGGCAAGACCGTGCTCGATCGGGTCGACCTAGATGCTTCCTGTCCGCGGGTGAAGTCTTTCATCACAACTTGAGGATGTGCGATCGATACATTCCATCCAGCGCTGTTCGTGATGGCATCGGCAATCTTGAATGTTCTCCACCGTGTCTCTGGGTCTGAGCCCCGCGCACATGTGAAAGGAAGCGAGCACGCATTGTTCCTCTCGTCACTACGGAGTACTACTAGGTACTACTCCGTCAGTACGGAGTACTGCTAGAAACTACTACTACTCCGTACTCCGTAGTAGTACTACCTAGTACGAGTATCAAGTACCAAGTACTCCGTACTACTATTACTACCACTGAGTACTAAGGTAGTCCCTGCACGAGACTACCTAGTACAAGTGATTGCCGCGCCATACAGCGCGGCAAAAGTCGTAAGCAAAGCGTGCACCTATTTACCTTCTCGTGCAAGGTCGCGAGAGCCCCCCCCCCCCTTCCCTTCTTTTTTCAGCAGCTAATCAGAGGCTACTGCGCTACAGCAACTTTAATAGACTAATTAGAGACCGGCATAACTTTTTTCTAGAGCTAATCAGAGGCTTAGAAAGGAGATTGTAGCGCAGAAGTGTAGTAGCGGTGCGCTAAATTCTCTAATAATAAAGCAAAGCCTCGGCTTCGTAAAAGCTACGCTTACTCCGCTATCTTGGCTTTGCTTGACGAGTAGTAGTAGTACAGAATCACTGAGGACAATATCCCTCTTGCACACCGTGTGAGTACAGTGTCGTCACGAATCGTCGGTGGGTCACCACGTCTACCAGTAAGCTGGATTGGGCTGGGCTTATCAATGGATCTATCTCATTGGGGAAGCGGTCAACGCAGTTTCTGCCGCCTCACAATCATCTGGCATCATAGACAAGGGTCGCAGCGCCACAAGAGCGCCACAACAACGCCACGCAAGCACCCCGCCGCTAGGCCGCACGCCTCGGAGTGGCTTACTAACCGGGCGAGGCAGACGAGTCGCGACGTCAATCCGCACGCCATACTAACCTATGGAGACAGAGGATGCCATAACGTGATGGAGATGGACCTCGAACCGGCGATGACGATGACGACCGCAGCTCCAGCAGCGATTACCCGACTCTCTTTGACCCCAAGCCCCATCACAGCACAGCACCTGGCCACTATCCCTGCCTCCTGCGAGATCAAACAACCCCCACAGCCGCCGCGACAACTCCGAGTGCCCCAGGAAGTGGACCGTTTGGGGAGCTTCCGTGCCGACGTCTCGAGAGAACGCCCGGCGATCGCTGCGAAATATGCGTGCAGCACCCGTCCTCGAACTCGCCGCATCATCCAGGTAGCCCAGCAATACCTCTCGAGCTCGCCTCCGCTACCATGTTCTCGACCTTCACGGGCAACTCGAGGCGGCCCAGGAACGTGAACCTCAGCGGGCAGGCGGTCAACCCGTTCAGCAACACTTCGTGGAACCCGGCCGTCGTCTCCAACACGACAAAGACCGTAACCGATGCTCAGGCGGAGCGGGAGAAGCGGCAGCTGGAGAGGCGGCGTCTCAAGGCGGCGTCCAGCATCCAGAGGACATGGAGGGGCCATCACGAGAGGGTCTTATTGAAGAAGCTGCGGCGCACCGAATTCGACAGCCTGTATCGGTCCTCGTCCGACGATCTCGACGCAGGCCGGCGTCTCTCGGCCGCCGTCGAACTTGTCCTGCTCTTCTTCTCCCCGAAAAATAGCGAGGACCTCGCCCGGTTATACCTCGTTGTCGATGACTGTAATAATGCCTCTCGGCAACGACACGACATCTTCAAGAGCCGCGTGTCCAAATTGCAGGCTTTTACCTCTCTTCTGGTCCATGCTTTGCAAGTCACGGCCTTGAAAAAGTAAGGGTCCAGCCTCCTTGTTTCTGCCACTCACTGTGCTTGACATCTCACTTCCGCTTGTCTTGCATCATCATCGAGAGCGCCTGCTAACATTTGACGCACAGCAAGTCCCCTCACCTCCACGGTCTGCTGATCTTGATAAGTCGAATGATTACCCATGTACCTCAAGCTATCTTGAATTCGTTGGAGCAATACTTCGCGGAGTTGGCAAAGCTCTGTCAACAATCAGGAGGCAGAGAATGGAGCACGATGCTGTTGGAGTCCCTCTCGGCGTTGCTGTCTGCAAGGGGCATTGGTAAGTGCCACTGGACAAGAATGATCCATCGACCAATACTAAATCCTCTTTAGAAGATGCTACCTACCATGCGTTTGCCTTTTACTTCCTCACGTGCGCAGACTTGAGCTTGGTGGAGGACAACATCGATGACTTGGGACAAATCATCAACGTGGAAGCTCTGGCGAGGGCGATCATCCAGGGCTACGCTTCGAAGTCGCTCAGGCAGCGATCAAACGATCACCTTTTGTGGCTTCTTGCCCACTTCATCGCTCTGGGCCGGACCCAGCCAGCGTCGACGCCCCAACCCACTTATCTCGACGGTCTCTTCACCCAGGCGTCTGCTCTTTCGACCGAGATCAGCGTTCGCATCAATATCCAGCCATTATCATCTGACGCGACTGACGATCCGACCGAAGAGTCGATAGTGCAGCCCCTGGCTCCATTCGTCTCAGAGCAGCTGCTTTCGCTCGTTGACCGCCATGGGATTGCCAAGCTGCTCCGGGATTTCTCCGTGAGCCTATCTCAATCCTCCCATCGAGATTCTCAAGAGACAAGCCTCCTCGCCGGCTACATCCTCACGCTTCTTCAAAGTCTGCCAGGCAAGGCAGACGACGTACGCATGAGGCTTTTTCTCGAGGACATCCCCACAATCTCCGGCTCTGTGCCGATCCTGAAATTCCTGTGGCAGATCATGCATCAGACCTCTGTCTTCTCCAAGTTGAAGACCGAGCGGGAGAGCCCCATCGATGTGCTTCGAAGGTATCTCAGCAGCACCTCTTCGTCGCTCGCTGTCAGTCTTGAGGAGCAGGAATGGAAGATCGTACTCCTCTTCATGGAGCTATACATCTTTATTCTGCGGCTCAGCGACGATGAGGATTTCTTCAGCGGCATCTTCCCACACCTCCTCGATGGCAACACATCTACGAGGAGAATACGGCTTTGCAGTCTCAGCCTGCAGGACGTCAAAGCCCTCACCACGTTTCTGAAGAACACAGCGTTTACGCTTCACTACAGGGTGCAAGATCTGTCGCATCATATCGAGGGCCCCGACTTGTCGTTCAACCGAAATCGGGAGTCACATCGGGCCTCGGACCACAATCAGTCCGAGGGCAAGCTTTCTATAACCGGCGAGCATTTCACTACCCATCATCCCGACCTCGACAACCTGCGATCCATCGTCACCACGGCACTGAAAATGCTATACGAGAGGGACTCTCGAAAGCGATTCCTGCCAGCGGATCACTGGCTCATGACGGGCAAGTTCGAAATCGAAGATTTCATGAACGCCGTCATTGCGGAAGAGAAGCAGAACCAAGAGCAAGACGAGGAGGCTAGCTCCGACGAAGCGGACGACATCATGGCCGCCACGGCGCAGGATGACGGTCTGAGGTCTCATTCGACATTTGCTAGCCAGAGATTATCACGTCACGCAAGGATCGAGAGACTCAGAGCGACACAGAGGCGAGCACTTAGGGAGCGCCGGCTGGCCGAGATGGGCCCGAAGCTGGAGATTCTGAAGCACATCCCATTCGTGATCCCGTTCGAGCTGCGAGTCAAGATTTTCCGCCAGTTCATCGAGCTGGACATGGGCCAAAGGGAAGGAGAGCTGTCGCCCTTCTTCTCCAAGCACCACGGGCAAATCCGACGAAGCCATCTCTTCGAGGATGCCTTCAAGGCGTTCTACCCCTTGGGGCCGGGCTTCAAAGACCCCATCCAGATCACCTTCTACGACCAGTTCGATACTCCGGAAGCGGGAATCGACGGGGGAGGCGTGACCAAGGAATTCCTGATCAGCATCACTGCCGAGGCCTTCGGCAAGGTCGGCCTGTTCACGTCCAACGAGAAGGGCCTGCTCTACCCCAACCCCGTCATGATAGACTGTGCCCGCCATGAGCTGAGGCAGAAGGGCTACGACGAGACGCAGGATGTGTGGAGAATCACGATGGCTAATATCCTGACGCGATACGAGTTCCTGGGTCGCATCATCGGCAAGTGCATCTACGAGGGGATCCTGGTCGACCTCGCCTTCGCGGGCTTCTTCCTACTGAAGTGGCCGTCGCCCGGCCCCAAGGAGGAGAACAACTACAAGGGCAGCATCAACGACCTCCAGGACATGGACGAGGAGCTGTACAAGGGCCTTCTGCGGCTGAAGAACTACCCGGGCGACGTCTCGGAGCTGGGCTTCGACTTCACGATCACGGACCAGGTTTCCCCCCTGGGCCGGCAGCCGATACAGACGGTCAGCCGGAAGCTCATCGTCGACGGCGATCAGGTGCCCGTGACCAACGACAACCGCCTGCTGTACCTCTCGTACACGGCGCGCCACCGGCTCGTCGTGCAGCCCGTGCTGCAGACGTCGGCCTTTTTGCGGGGCCTGCGCGACATCATCCGCCCCTCGTGGCTGTCCATGTTCAACCAGTCGGAGCTGCAGCGGCTCGTGGGCGGGGACTCGACGGACATCGACATCGAGGACCTGCGCCGCAACACGCTCTACAGCGGGGTGTACGTCGTCGGCGACGACGGGCTCGAGCACCCGACGATCGAGATGTTCTGGCGCGTCATGGCCGGATTCACGGACGCGCAGCGCCGCGACGTGCTCAAGTACGTGAGCTCGACGCCGCGGGCGCCGCTGCTGGGGTTCGCGCAGCTGCGGCCCAAGTTCTGCATCCGGGACGCGGGGTCGGACGAGGACCGGCTACCGAGCACGAGCACGTGCATCAACCTGCTCAAGCTGCCGATCTACAAGAGCGAGTCCACGATGCGGGAGAAGCTGCTGTACGCGGTGACCTCTGGCGCGGGATTCGATCTGAGCTAGGTCCGCACATACAAACACTCGTGCTCTCTCTCTCTCTCTTCTTCTATCTCTATCTCTATCTCTCTCCCCCCCCCTCTCTCTCTCTCTCTCTCTCTCTTTCACCCGCTTTGTATCCATAGAAGACGCAACCTTGATACGGACTCAACGGAGGGGAAGCAGGCTTGTGGAGATGACTGCGTCTTTTTTGTTTCCTGTCACTATGTTGATTCGTTTTTGCATAGGGGGAACTTGCATCGCTTGTTGGAATCCTTTCCCTTTATTCTTTTTTCCTCTTCCTCCTCGGCAACCCTTGAGCCTTCCTTCTGCCACTGCTTTCTGGGAGGAAATTTCGATACGTGCAGGGGTGGTCCGGTCTTTCTTGTCTATATTTTTGAAAATGAAAAGCGAGGCAGTTTCAATCAAGCCTTAGGATGTCAGCTGCGTGAAGGTTTCTTGATGAATTCGTTGAAGATGCAAGGGGGAGTATGCCCTGGAAGACGAGGGGCAAGCTTGTGAGGACGTGAGGGTCGCGATTCTTAGTATTGGGCCTGTCGATCTTGCACATTCTTGTACAGCCCAGGGTCCCGTAAATATGTGGTCCGTATGTTGTGTTGGTGAAAGCCCAGGGTTTTGTGTACGACTTCATGGGATCTGTCTGGCATGATGTAGAGGAGGGCAGCAATGGACGTGTGCTCAAGAGAAGAGGGAGGATCAGATAAGCCCCAAGACACCACGGGTTGTCGTGCCAACGGCGTGTTGAGTCTGGAACCGATGTCTTCCATTACGGAGTACCCCTCATACATGGAGTCTTCATGAGGTTACCTACTCCGTACCAACTGGTAGTATCTACGGGACTCGTCTTCGTTTCGACTGCCTATCTACGAGCACTCGTCGCCGTTCAGAGTCCACCATTCAGCCGGCAATGACATTCCAGCTGCCGAGACGTTTCACGGCTGGAACGCTGAACGCTTGCGGCCGAGGCGGGCAGATGCCGAGATTGCATCTCTTGCCCCTCGACAGCACCTCCTGTACGGAGTACGGAGTACTCCGTAATCCTCATCCCACATGCCGAGAACACCGGACACAGCTCCGGCCAGCACCACCGGGCCCAACCCCGGACAGCCTCGGCTTTTCCCCGATCCGGCTAGACCCATTTTCCCGCTGAGTCATCCCAAACTCCCCATTCCATGCATCGTGATTGGCTCATGTGGATCCTCCTGAGTGGCGACCCCACCCCGGCTATTCGAGGCCCAGCCAGCCAATCACAGCTCGCGCAATGCTAAACCCGATGCCGGCCGCAACCCCGAATCGACGACCCCCTTCTCGAGACGGACGACGCCTCTGTCAAAGCCATTGAGGCAGCCTCCCTCCATCGACCTGCGATTGCCTCTTTCCAACATCATCCAGCGTCCTGCCGCGTCCTGCAGCCTCTCACAGCATGGCCTCCATGCCGATATCCAGGTGCGCGCGGCGCGCCACGCAAGACGGCGCGAGATGTCGGCTCCGGGCGCCGGCAGGTTATGCCTCTGCATCGAGGAGAGCAGCGACGCCCTCCTCCTCCTCCTCCTCCTCCTCCTCGTCGCCCCATCATAGCCTCGCTCGACCCCTCGCCTCATCCAGCAGCACCAGATTGCTCACGACTGCCACAACCGCCCGCCTCTTCACCACAGCCCAGCCCAGACTCCGGCCCGCCCACCCCGTCGACCCCTCCTCCCCCTCCTCCTCCTCAACCCCCCCCTTCGACCCCGCCACCGTCGAGCGCGAATCCGACTCCGTAGACGTCTGCATCGTCGGCGCCGGGCCCGCCGGCCTCAGCGCCGCCATCCGCCTCAAGCAGCTCGCCACCGCCGCCGGCCACGACTCCTTCCGCGTCCTCGTCCTCGAGAAGGCCCCCGACATCGGCGCCCACATCCTCTCCGGCGCCGTCATCCAGCCCTCCTCCATCGAGGAGCTCCTCCCGGACTGGCTCGACCCCTCCAACCCCTCGCGCTTCCCGCACGCCACCCCCGCCGGCGCAGACCGCATGCGCTTCCTCACGCGCACCCGCGCGCTGCCCATCCCCGCACCGCCGCAGATGCACAACCACGGCAACTACATCGTCAGCCTCAACCAGTTCGTCAAGTGGCTCGGCGAGCGCGCCGAGGAGCTCGGCGTCGAGGTCTACCCGGGGTTCGCCGCCGCGGAGGTGCTCTACGCGCCGGACGGGTCGGTCTGCGGCGTGGCCACCAATGATGTCGGCATCGGGAGGGACGGCCGGCCGAGGGACACGTTCGAGCGGGGGATGGAGTTCCGCGCCCGCGTGACCATGTTCGGGGAGGGCTGCCACGGCTCGCTCAGCAAGCAGGTGATTCGCAAGTTCGACCTCCGCAGCGACTCCCAGCACCAGACGTACGGGCTCGGCATCAAGGAGGTCTGGGAGGTCGACCCGGCCAAGTTCGAGCGCGGCGCCATCACCCACGCGATGGGGTATCCCCTCCCCCGGGACGTCTACGGCGGCGCATTCATGTACCACTTTGGCGAGAACCTCGTCAGCATCGGGCTCGTCGTCTCCCTCGACTACAAGAACCCCTGGCTCTCGCCCTACCAGGAATTCCAGAAGCTCAAGCTGCACCCGCTCTTCCGCGACGTGCTCGAGGGCGGCAAGTGTATCTCGTACGGCGCCCGCTCCCTCGTCGAGGGCGGCTTCCAGTCCATCCCCAAGGTCGCCTTCCCCGGCGGCGCCCTCATCGGCGACTCCGCCGGCTTCGTCAACGTCCCCAAGATCAAGGGCACCCACAACGCCATGAAGACGGGCATGCTCGCCGCCGAAAGCGCCTGGAACGCGCTCCGCCAGCAGTCCACCTCCTCTGCTGACTCTGCCACCACCTCCGTCACCGCTGACTTCTCTGACCCCCCTGAATCCTCCTCCTCCTCCTCCTCCTCCGACTCCCCTACCGTCTTCCTCTACGACTACGAAGCCTCCCTCCGCCGCTCCTCCGTCTGGCAAGAACTCAAAGAAGTCCGCAACATGCGCCCCTCCTTCCATACCCCCCTCGGCCTCTACGGCGGCATCCTCTACTCCGGCCTCGAGGCCTACCTCCTCAAGGGCCGCGTCCCCTGGACCCTGCGCCACGCCGCCCCCGACCACGCCGCCACCCGCCCCGCCGCCGACTTCCCCCGCATCGAGTACGACAAGCCCGACGGCGAAATCACCTTCGACATCCTCACCAGCGTGTCCCGCACGGGCACCAACCACGAGGAGGACCAGCCCGTGCACCTCCAGGTCGACGACTGGGACAAGCACACGGACAGGGCGTTCCCGGCGTTCAAGGGCCTCGAGAATAGGTTCTGCCCGGCGGGCGTGTATGAGTACGTCGAGGACGAGACGAAGCCGCACGGCGTGCGTTTCCAGATCAATGCGCAGAAGTAGGTTTCCCCCGGCGGTGCCCTGTTCTCCCTTGCAGTCCTCCCATTCCCTTCCAGGACTTTCTCATCTCTGCTTTGCCCACACGCATCCTCATGAGCATCCGGAGTACAAGGAGACGATCTTTGGCTGACCTTCTACAGCTGCATCCACTGCAAGACGTGCGACATCAAGGCCCCTCAGCAGGACATCAACTGGCAGGTCCCCCAAGGAGGCGAGGGCCCCAAATACTACATGACATAAAGGCTGTTCTAGCATGGCGAAAATCGTACATGTATCAAGACCCGAATCATAGACACATTGATGAAAAGAAAAAAGAAAAAGTGGCTACCCAGGAAGGGGGAGGAGTGTGAAGGCGCGTCAAACCGTCATCATATCCTGTTGCATAATACTGTAGCATCTTCACCACATGAAACGATCGAATTTCACGACTCGGCACGGAGATCTTTCTCTATGCGTCTGCTCTCCTGATATCAGCATCTGAATGGAGTATATCCCCCATCTTGAAACCGATCCGTGCATGCAAGAGATCGTCCGGACCACCCCCGCTCATCACGACGATCCCTCACTCCTGCGCAACGACACGAGGGTCTCATGTGAGCATGACTTACGGAGTAGGCGTAGAGGCCACATGTCGTGCTCCATGCGACTCCTGCCTCATCAAGCAAGTCCAGAATCCGACACCGGGACGCGCCAGACCGTACTCGTACGGAGCACCCCGTACTTGTACGAGTACGAGTACTCGCACTCATACCATTGAATACGGAGTACTCCGTTCTTTGCGGAGAAGTCTGCACCACATTTGGGGCCCCCCTTTCGTCATGGGATCCCTCCATCATTCATCCGTCCCGACCTCCCCGAACCGGGCCCGTTCACGAGTCGCGCACACCGAGGCGCCTGCCCTGCCGAGCGTCGAGACTCCCGGTGATCGGACGGTACTCCGTAGTGGGGGGTGCAAGATCGACCGTGAAAGGGGGCGCTGATGAGGTTCGTGCTCGAGGTTTTTCGCGCTTCCGTGCTGACGGCATGACATGCATCAAAAGCACGGAGTACTCCGTACATATACGAGTACTCCGTACTCCGTACAAATAGCACGACGATGGAGCACGAGTATGAGGCACACGCACGGAGTATTATCCATGCTGATCCGTAGTATCAGTGAGGAGCCCGGAACACGGGCTACGCACTTGTGCGAGAACAAGGAGCGCCATAACATACACCCGGGTACTGAAATACTACACCTAGGTACGTACCTGTTAGCTACGACTAGTAGGTACCCTAGGCAGGGCTACCTACACTTTGACCTACGTACTATATAGTACCTAAAGCAAAGAATCGCTAACGCCTAAGAGGTACCCTTAGGTAGAGTTTAACCTTTATACTACTTTTTTAAGCTTTAATTATATTAGTATACATAAAAATATTACAATTTAAGTCCTTAGTGTTAAGGCTTAGAAATTATAAATTTTGCATTTTTAGCTGCTAGAGCTCCTTTTAGAAGGTAAGCCTAGGTAGCAGCTACGCCTTAAGGGGGGGTCTTAGCTACTAAGGCTACTGCTACTGCTTTTGCGTTAAGGGAAAAGAAACCTATAAACTATATATATTTATATAGGGAAAAGGGGCATTTTAAGTATATATTCTTAAACTAAGGGGGGGGATCTAAGGCTAAAGGGTTAGCAGTAGTGTCTTTAAGATTGCTTATATACTAGCCTGTGCCTACCTTAAAGGGGGGGGCTCTAAGGGCAAGAGATGCTGCTAAGATAAAGGCATTGCTGCTATAGGCTACTGCTGCTTTAGCTGCTACGTAAGATAAAAGACCTAGCTTTATAGAGCGTTAAATTAGGCCTGCTTTAAGGCCTGCTTCTTTGTAGGCTTTGTTGTTACCTACTTCCTTAGTTTCTTTTTCGTAAAAGCTACTACGCCTACTAAGTTAGCTTTATTTGCTTTAGCAATCTTAAAAGCGCTAAGCAGCTGCCCTATTAACGCCTTAAAGGTAAGCAAAAGGGCTGTCCTATTATTTACTTAACGGACTATTGTATTAGGGTTAAGCTTATAATGCTTACAAAGTTAAATCTTCTGTATTTCTTATATAAATTAGTACGTATTTAAGGGGTTTAAGGGGGTTTAGCGACTAGTATCTTACTGTATATAGCTTTAAATGCTAGTACGTATTAAGATTATAAAGCTTAATCTCTATTACTGCTTTAATTGTATTATATATACGATAATAGTAAGGAAGGCTTTATTATGCTTAGAAAGCGCTTATATACGTTAGTAGCAGTAGCTTCTTTGTCTTAGAGGCAGCGTAGGCCTTTTTGTACTACTTTAATAGCTTATTTATTAGTACGTAGCTAATTTAATATACTAACTTTATTAAAATAAGATATTAATTACATTTAATAAAGCAAGTATATATATTACGTTAAAAGGCTTTATTAAACTTAGCTTAGCAGCCTTCTTATATCTCTTAGATACGTATATATAGCTAAAAAAGGTCTACGAATTAATTATATAAATATAGCTTTAACTTGCTATTAAAGCTTTCTAATTGTAATGTTATAGTTAATCTATAATTATAGTATTAATTTATTACGAAGTTAGCAAATTAGAGTTGTTTAAGGAGGTACGTCTACTTAAGGTAATTAATAATCTTTATTTCCTTTTATTAGCTTAGAATCCTAAGGGGGAGGTATTAGAAAATAAAAAAGCAATAGGATTAAAAGCATTAAGCCTAACTAACCTTGCTAAAAAGGAAATTCGTTATAAAGCTACGCTTACTGCTTAAAAAAATTAGCTTTGCTGCTAGCGTATATAAGATCTACCTATGCTACAAAGATGCTATCTATAGTAGCTTTAAATTTATAAGAGTTACTAGCAGCTATAAACGCTAGCGTAGTTAAGGGGATCTTAATAGCTTAGGACGCTGCAATACTAGCATCGTAGATAGCCTTATTAGCCTTATCTTTATCTTTAGACTATTAATTAAGCTTATTATTACTATTTTCTAAGACCTAAGCAGTAGCGCGTTGTATATAATCTTCCTTTGCTTAACCTATTAGTCTATAGCTAGCAAGAGTACTAGCTTAGTGCTTCTTAATATAAAGCGTTACGTTCTTAGCGATATGCTAAGTATAAAGCTACTGCTAAGTGTCTAGAAAAACCCTTAAAAGGGCGTTTTTTAGGGCTTAATTAAAGTTTATAAGGATAACTTAAGGCAAAGGGATACTTGCTTTCTTAGCTGCTAGTTAAAGCTAACTAAGAAGCTAAGAAAAGGCGTTATAATCCTCCTTAGCAGCTAAGCTAAAGCTGCAGCTAAAGTTTGTATATAACAGCGTAATGCCTATAATCTAGAGCAGCAGCATATTAAACTAGTTAACCTTATACGTATTATCTATTATAAGCAACTTAAGGCTACGTTACTAATCCTTAATATTAATCTTATAGATCTAGAAAAGCTACTAAAGCTTTCTTAACGGGCTACGGTTTACGCTATAGTAAAAAATCCGTTTATTGTCCTTAAGAATCTTTAAGAAAGCCTACGTAGAAGAGTATAGGCTATACTAGCTTAGACAGAGCTCCTTCTAGATATAATAAACGTTGTTAACTAAGACTATAAGTAAAAGGAATCCTTTGCTTATCTAGCTAGTAATCTCCTTTGCTATAGTATGCCTTAACTTAAAGAAGTCTTTAACGAAGAGCTTAAGTTAATCTTAGCTAAATTCTAACTACGTTTATTTATAGAGGAAAGAGCTAGTAGAAGGAGTATTAATAGGCTTATAACTATGCTTACTGCTTATAACAGTAAAAAAGAACGTATTAACTTCTTAATTATACTAGATTAAGATAAAAAATAGGTATCTTGCCTTCTTTATGCTTATTTAATACTTATTAGCGCTCTTATTCTATTTCTTATATTTTCCCCTAGCTTAGCAGCTAACGTCGATTATTCTTTTGCCTTTAGCGCGTACATTAGACCTCTTAACCTTAACGCAGAAGCCTAAGGCAGCCTAAGCCCTAGAGACCTCCTCTAGGGCCTCCTTAGGCAAGGAAAAATAGGTATATAAAGGCATTAAGACCTTAAATTAAGGCATAATAGAATAAATACTATATAAAAGCGTTGTAGGCAGCGTTGTGTATATATATATAGAAGAGGTTATAAGATATAGCCTTTTCTAATCTTGCAATATAAAATTTAGTGTTATAAATCTTATTACGTAACGCAGCTACAGCCTTGTTAAAGGCAGTGCATTAATGCAAAAAGGAGTACAAAGGTTAAACTCTACCTAGGGGTACCTCTTAAGCGTCAGCGATTCTTTGCTCTAGGTACTGTACAGTACGTAGGTCGAAGTATAGGTAGCCCCGCCCAGGGTACCTACTAGTCGTAGCTAACAGGTACGTACCCGGGTATAGTATTTCAGTACCCGGGTGTATGTTATGGCGCTCGAGAACAAGAGTTCTTCATGACGAAGGGTGGTGGTCAGTCAGTGGTGATGATTCGTGGCATTTTCGCGTCTGACTGCCGATCCTCGAGAAAATGCCCCCTTGTCGCAGGTCGCCAGCGGCTCCAGCACCAGCACGACGCCGAGTCCCGGTCTCCAAGCGAGGACGCGCAAGCACCAGATCTCAAAGGCGCAATGTTGAGACGTCGCGTGGAAGTCTTTCGCAGATGGGCATGTCAACGAGACCTCGAATCGCGGGCTCCTTTCTCATGCAGGACGCGGCGCCCTGCACTTCACATCAATCGGTGGATTGCACCTGGAAAGGAGACAGCGTCCGTCACGGATCTGGCGCGTCGAGGCGAGCCCACCCTTTTCACCTTGGAATCCAAAGACGTCGTCACCTCAGGCTTGAGCGGTGACACGCTCTCCTCACCGTGACGTGGGCCTTTGCTCGATGGCGAGTAGGAAGTACTCGTACTCTTGTACGGAGTACAAGTAGTACCCAGGTGCCATTGCTCCGTCCTCCATAGTCCGATCGGAGCAAGTACTACCTGTACTGGGTGAGTACGAGTACTCTCCAGAAGGGCAGAAAATTTTCCCAAGTCGCGACATCGAATAATTGTTAAGAGGAGACTTGTCGGCACGGAAATGAGCGGGGTCTGGCTAGCGCCGCCGTGGACTCCAGTGAGTGTCGTGTTCATCGCGTTATGCATCCGTATGTGCGATTCAAAATTGTCCGTTCCTGGCGTGTTAGTTTGTGCGTCGGCGGTCCATATCGGTTTCCCCCCCTCTCTTGCCCTTTCCCCCCTTTCCTTCCGAGCCTCGGGACGAGGATCCGGCAGAAATCGTTCCTGTTCGCGCCTTTGGCGACGCCGGGACGATGGATCATGATGGGTGTGACTGCTCATTTCAGTTCCCGTGATCCGTGGGAGGGTCCACCTCGCTCTGCACAGAGACGAAGGATGCTCAGTGTAAGTACCAGTACCAGTACGTGAGTACTCCGGGCGATCACAAGGGAAAACGAGATGGATGGGACCCCGGAGCCGATAACGCACCACTGCGCCTGCGCGCTAGCCACTCAAAATCCGCAACAGGCTTGGCCGTGGGTGGATGCGGCTCAGAGGCAATGGTTGGTCCAGGATCGCAGAGAATCCATGACTCACCAGGAAGACGAGGAGGGGGGCTTTCCTCATTGGATTCCCGATCCTCTTTGTCTTTTTTGCGTGAAAACCGGTGCCCAAGCAGCAGGAGGCAAGCAGATCTCGATGCACAACGAGTGCGCAGCGCGAGGAAGAAGAAGGGGTGTTGGAAAAACTTTCCGGGCCCGTCGTGGTCGTCATCGGTGCATGGCGCTCTTGTTCAATACGAGTCGTTTGTCCCGACTTTCTCACCTCGTTCTAGAGGCACTGCTCCCTAAGGGCCTAGACACGACTGGTAAGGAAGCCCCTGGCCAGTGCCTCGACAGGCTTGGCGCCGTATTGATGTTTGCGTCAGCAGGATGCGGGCTTTATCCAGACTCCAACGAGTGCTCGTGCTCGTACGGAGTACTCGTACTTGTACTCGCACGAAGCACTCCGTGCTCTATCGACTGAAGTTGCAAAAGACGCACGCCTCCATCAACTTCATGTCTGCGAAGAAAACTCTCACGACAAACGAAACGTGAAGGCAGTCGAGGCCGGGCGACGAGACAATTTTCGCAGCCGGAAGAGAGAAAAAGACAACCTCGTACTCGTACGGACCGCCGTATTCGTACTCGGATTCGTAGTGGTGGCTGTTGTCGGAAAACTTTTCTCGTGCAGGCGACCCAGGCCAGGCTCTTCCGTGCAGCGTGCGTGTGGATGTGCGTGTGCGTGTGCGTGTGCGTGTGCGTGTGCGTGCGAGGTGAGTGTCCGTGTGAGCTCGCGCGCGCGCGTGTGTGTGTGTGCGAGGGAAGGGCGGCAACAAAAGCAAATTTGCAGGGAGTGGCTGGTGTGTTCCAGACAAAAGCGGAAAAGGGGGGGGGGAGGCAAATGAGGAGGTGAGCAGCGCGACGCGGCCAACCGCGGGTCCAAGCCCAGCCCCGTTTGTCGAGCTGAGGGCTGCCCTGCTCCATTGCGCCCTCTTTGTCTCCTCTGCTTATAATCTCATCCCGTCAATCGTCACCTGCGGGTTGCATTCTCGTCCTTTGCTTCTCGCCTCCCCAACATTGGCTGTCGTCGCTTCCTCGGTCGAGGTCGGGTCGTTTGCCACTGGGGAGGAAGAGGCGAGTTGAGAGGTCCGATCAAACAGAGAGAGAGAGAGAGAGAGAGAGAGAGAGAGCGCAAAGAGGAAAGATTCCTCCCATCGCCCGCGGTGGGAGGGGCACGGCGCAGCGCTGGCGTCTGCGGACGGCTGGGGAGCTGTGCTCAGTCTACTCCGTAGGCCAAGCGGAGTCCGAAGAGGGGAAGCAGAGGAGCCTGAGATGGGCACGCTGGAGAATATGCGTCGAGCTGCGCGTTGTGCGGTGAGGGCGGTTGAGTCGGTCCCAAGAAGCATCCATCGATTCCATCTCAGCAAGATGCGAGGCGAATCAAGGAATAGAGAGAGAGAGAAAGTCGACAGACAAGACACTGAGAAAGAGAGATAAGGAAGGAGGGAAAGCAGAGAGAAGAAAGGGAGACAGGATGGGCAAGGGAGAGAGAAAAAAAAGAGGGCAGAGCAAGAAGAAAAAATGAGGAGAGAGTTGAAGAGGGAGAAAAAAGAATGAGGATTGAAAAAAAAGAAGAAGGGGAAAAAGAAAGAGAGAGACGATGAGGAGATGAGAAGGAGAATGAAAAGGAAGGAAAGACGACAGACTTCCGTCCCTTCGCTCCTTCCTCTCTGTGTCCAAGGAGATTCACTTTCTGGGAAGGCACGAAGGGCTTCTGCACGCAGGCGCGACGGACGAAGCTGCTCGCGCCCTTTCCAATTCGGCGCCGCGATTGAGTTCACGATTCAAGCGACGGAAGTCGCAGGTCAACAGCGTGACCCCAGCCCGACCCGGCGGGGTACCTCCTGCTGGAGAATCGAGACCTGCACCATTAGTACCAGCACGTCGGGGTACCTCGAGTCGGTCGGAGCACCTCCGCAGTGGAAGTTGGGGCGACCGGGGGCTTGCTCGCCAGAGTTGAGGACAGGTATCCTGATCCGGGGGAAGGGGGAGGCAAGGGAGGAGGGGGCAAAGAGAGCAAAGGAGCCCTGGAGAGCGAAAGAGAGCGAAGGAGAGAGAACAAAGGAGACTGGCGGGCAGGGCATCGTGGATCCATCCATCCACGGGCTGCCCATTGACAGGGCAGGAACCTGGAGGTGCAAAGGGCCGCGCAATCCCTGGTGGCCGGGCAGTGACCGCTCGCCCAGCTCGACCGTGCCCTGCCCTGGCCTCCACCCCGTCCATCCATCCTCCACCATCGTCATCATCTCCCCCCCTGGTGTCACAGGGTTGGCTCCAATGGATACGGGGAGTATTGCGGTACGGGACTCGGAGTTCGGAGGAGGCACGAGCACAGCCAGTACAACCTGTATAAGTAGTACGGAGTAGTAGTAGTGGGCAATGGGCAATGGGCAATGGGCACCAGTGGGTAGGCAGTGGGTGAGCACTGAGCAATGGGTGGGCACTGAGCAATGGGTGGGCACTGAGCAGTGGGTGTGGGCACTGAGCACATGTGGGTGGGCACTGAGCAGTGGGTGGGCACTGAGCAGTGGGTGGGCGAGAGGAGGAATCCGAGGAGGTACCCCTTGTACACGCAGCTCGTGATGGAAGTACCCCGAGGTTGTGCGCGATACTGGGGGACTTGCGGGCCAGGGGGGGGCCCCAAAGAAAGGAGATAAAACCGTCGCGGCGCCGCCCGGTGATTGGGTGGGCCGGGCGCTAGCCATCGCACTAAGCTCAGGCCGGATCTGCCAGGAGCGACGCCACAGGCCGTGTTGTTGCCTGGGAGTCCTGCCTGGGCTTGCCACAGCAGAAATATAAGTACCCAGCCCTCCCCCTTCCGCGCTTTTCGCTCTCCTCGCGCGTGGAAGCTTCGACCCACGGCCTTGCGTACCTAACCTCTTACGTTCGGCCACTCCTAATTTTCCATTTTCTTTTTTTTTCCGGGACTGACAACCCCTCTGACGACCCGTTCCTGCCTTTTTCCTCCCCCCCCACCGACGTCAGACCCCAAACCCCACTTTTCTTTTGGATCTGGAAAGGGTTCGTCTTGCTTTCTCCTCTTCCTCTCTCTTCTCTCCTCTCTCTCTCTCTCCCCTCCCCCTTCTCAATCCCCGCATCTCTCGTCTCTCTCCTCTCTGTCGCGCGCGCGTGCTCTCTCTCTCTCTCTCTCCCTCTCTCGAGTCGAGTTGCACCCCTTCTCGCTCTCGCTCCCGCGCCGCCGCCGCCGCCGCCGCCTCTTTTTTTTTCTCCTCTTTTTTTTTCTCTCAGCCTCGTCGCCCGACGCCACGTGGTCGCATTTGCCGCTTTTCGCATCTGCACCGCCCGTCAGCAGCGCCTCCTCCGATCCCGGTACGCGATCGCCGAGACGAGAAAAGAAATAAGAGAGAATCAAAGAAAAGAAGAGAGACGACGACGACGACGACGACGAAGAGAATTCAGAAGCGGAACCCCGAGAAGCGAAAGAGGAGAAGAGAAAGCTGCAGAAGCAAAAGCAGAAGCAGAGGAGAGACAAAAGACGCGACTCCCTGCTGTCCCCAAGGCTGAACAGCATCGACGTCCTGCAGTCCCCGTCGTCGAGAGAGAAATAAGAAGACAGGAGCCAGCCTCCTGCCTGAGAGAAAGAAGAAGATACTGGACCACGCTCCTTAGCCGTCACTCCTTGTGCGTGTGCAATCGACCTCGTTGAGCCCCGACGAAGACTTCCAAGCGCTCGCCCGCCGCCGTCGTCGTCACCATCGGGTCGTTGCCTCGTTTGTGTAGACAACAAATAAAAGAAGAAGATTGCTTTCTGAAGTGAAGAACCGAAAGGTACTTCCAATATCGGGTTGCTGGATTCCGTGCCGGCCATCAGGATTCCTTCATAACCGCTCTGGGGCCGCCTCCAGTCAACCGTCGAGTCTTCGAGTTCATATTGTCCGTTTCTCTCGACCGACATCATCAACGCCTGTGCGCCGCTATCTATCTCTCACTATTTCCCGCCCTGGTTTTTTTCCCTTCGAGCGCTTCTAGAGACACGCAAGGGCAGTCTGGGCAGCATCTGTAGGGGAGACATTCACTTGTTCATCTCCAAGATTTTGGTGGGTTGCACGCTCTATTTATTTGTCTTTGCCCGTCTGGATTCACTGCACAGACACGTTGTGTCACCCTCGGCTCCTCTTTGCGCCCGCTGGCGGAATCCTCAGTCAGCATGCTGAGTGCCTCAACGCCTCAACGCCTCAACGCCTCACTTCATGCTCCCCTCCACCCCTCGGACGCCTCTCTTCCTCATCGCACCTCCACCTCACCACCACCACCACCTCCTCCTCCCTAATCCCTACACTAATTCCTCTACCGATCCGCGTCCCTCTTTTCACAGAGGTATCGCATCGCTCCTCTTGTCTTTGCGCACGCACACACATACACACATGTTCTCTCCCTTTCTTGAGATGGCCGGTCGGGCGACTGGCTGCTTTGCCACATCTGTCATGGCCTGTGCTGACTCTCTGGGACAGTTCTGTTCAAGGTCGCCTCACCGATAATATCGTGTTGCGATTTCACCAGACGCGCCACAAAGAAATCCACAAAATCCTTCCACTAGGACAGCCTCGGCGATCATCATGGAGGGCATCCAAACACACCCGTCGACGGCCGCGCAGGCCAAGGCCTTCACAGCGCCGGGTTCTCTCTCGTTCCCCGGCGGTTCGAACGAATTGCCCCCCTCGGCGGTCAACGCCCCGAACGGCCAGGGTGTGGCTCCCGGTAGCCAACAGGCCGCGGCGAGCGGGACTGGGGTGACTCCCGCTACTCCTGCTGCCACGCCTGCGGCCTCGCAGGGTCCCAGTGGGATAACTCCCACTTTGCAGTACGTATCATCCTGAGTGCAACGGCATAGCTCATGTGAGGCTTATCCCGCCATCAAAGGAACATCGTTGCGACTGTCAATTTGGACTGCCGGTTGGACCTCAAGACGATTGCGCTGCACGCCAGGAATGCCGAGTACAATCCCAAGGTAAATTTTGGGCCCCTCCATTCCTGACTCGAAGGAGTACAGAGGAGAAAAGGGGGAACGGAAAGGAAAAAAACAGCTCTGGCTCACACACTGCCTCTCAGCGTTTTGCCGCCGTCATCATGCGCATCCGCGAACCCAAGACCACTGCCCTGATCTTTGCCTCTGGAAAGATGGTCGTCACCGGTGCCAAGTCGGAAGATGACTCGAAACTCGCGTCGAGGAAGTACGCCCGCATCATCCAGAAACTGGGCTTCAACGCCAAGTTCACCGACTTCAAGATTCAGAACATTGTCGGCTCCTGCGACATCAAGTTCCCCATCCGGCTGGAGGGTCTTGCCTCGAGGCATCACAACTTCAGCTCTTACGAGCCGGAGCTTTTCCCTGGTCTTATCTACCGCATGATCAAGCCCAAGATTGTGCTTCTGATCTTCGTCAGCGGCAAAATTGTCTTGACCGGTGCCAAGGTCAGGGAGGAAATCTACCAAGCCTTCGAAATGATCTACCCCGTGTTGCAAGGTTGGTATCCCCTCGCTGGCAATCTCAACCGTTTTACACCGTTGCTAATATGGTATGTCCAGATTTCCGCAAGGTCTGAGCGCATCCGGCTGGCTTAGTCGAGAAAACTGCTTTCTCACTCACCCTCTCTTCGCCCACGCAGAGTCTTCCAACCACAACAACTACATGTATGACTAGACCACACGGTCACGATACCATGATTGCTTTTCGATACACGGCTTCCCCTTCTCTTTGAGGTTCTCGTCAGGACACAGCCGAGACACCTCCCAGAAGACAACAAAAGGGAGACCGGGCGTTATCTCGTGATTTCTGCATTGCATTGGCGTTGGCAACGAAGGGTTGGGACGAGGTTGTTTGTTCTTTCCTCTTCCCTTCCGACGATGGGATCTCCCGTGAAAATGGAGAAAACAAGAACTACCAACCATACCCAAAAAAAAACAAAGAGAAGAAGGAACACACACCGAAATCAAGCAGATGAGTTGTTTTGGACGTCGAAGAATTGGGCCACCAGTTTCCTGGGCGGTCCTCCTAATGCTCTTCACCGGGGGAAGAAAAAAAAAAGGTGGGCCCGAGGGTGAGGCCCACGACTCTCGTTCTCCTTTCTAACACTGAGAAACAGAGAGGGCCAAGGAAAAGGGAGGGGAAGAGAGAAGGTGGCGCGCGTATCCCGTCAGCCACTTCTCCAACCTTTTCGTCGCGGGTAAAAGGGGGCGGCAGAAGCTTGGTGGAGACTCGCACCACGGTGTAGCGAGTCCTGCTGCGAAATCTGGAGAGGGTGGTTTACCTATTATGCGGACGGCGCAAGGGCGGGGAGAGGGGTTCCCTCCGCCGGTCGGGCTCGCTATATTTTTGCGAAATAGCCTTGAGACCGGGCCTGCCATTAGTATCCATGATAATGCTTACCCTTTCGTCCTCGAGGAACAATAAAGTTATCGATTGCGTGAATTTCGTGAAGGTCTGCTGGCGTGTTGGCATGGATGAGCTCTTGACAGCTACCTAGACGTCTGTGAATGGTTCAGAAAATGTGGTGAAGGGGGGCGTGTCCCCGAATGCTGCCGTGATGGAGAGGGAATGAGAGAAATAGAGAGAGAGAGAGACAGAAAAAGAGATTACAGAGGTTGAAGGAATACAGAAGAAATGTGTGTGTAAGTGTGTCTGCTGTGTGACCCTGACGTGACCTCGCACAGGTCCGTGCATCGGGCGGACAGGGAGGACATAGGGATTGGACATGCGGTGATCCTGACGCCCTGCCATTGAGGATCTGGATCCCCAGGTGGGATGGGTGATTGTGGGACAGGCGCAGAATGAATAGGAGAACTGGGGATATTGAGACGGGCGGCCAATGTATGTGCGACGGGCGGCGATGAATGAGAGTACTGGGGTTATTATTGGGGGGGGGGGGAAGGAACTCGTCTTCCAAGCTGTCATGAAGGAATGGGTCTGGGGTAGTGGGTCGTTCGTGAGGGCAAACTTAGGGACATAGAGTAAGGTGAAGGAATGGTCGGGAGGGAATCTTTTTGCGCGAGAGTGTTGATGAGGCTTGGTGGTGGGTTTGGATGGAGAGGCACCTAGGGAAGAGGAGGGAAAGGTGGGGAAGGGAGGTAATGTGCTGTTTGGGGGTGATATAACTGAAAAGGAGGTTGGTCTAGTTGGAATTAGGGGTTTGATACAGCTAGGAAAGGGGCAGCTAGAGAGAAGGGTTCATACAGCTGGAGAGAAGGGTTCATCCAGCTGGAGAAAAGGGTTCATACAGCTGGAGAGAAGGGTTCATCCAGCTGGAGAAAAGGGGCTTATACAGTCGGACAGCGGGATTCATGCAGCTTGACGGGGGACATTTCGATACAGCTGGAAGAGCGAGTTCCAGAAGGCTAGATAGAGGGGCATTTCATGCAGCTTGTAAAAAAGGCTCCAGAACCATTTGGACAGAGGCGGCCCTGTGGAGACCGAGTAGGGGATTTGATGCTAGAGGGAAATGATACAGCTGGATCGAGAATGATTTTTGAGCGCGGTACGGAGTGCTGCTTGCTTCAAAGGGGTCTGATGCTGGACAGAGGGTCTTGATTGAGCGGGCTGGATAGAAGGTCTTTGATGCCGCTAGACAAAGAGTGATGATCCATCTAGATAGAGCGGTTGAACACAGCTGGACAGAGATTGTTGCTCCTCGTACGGAGTGCAGCTGGACAGATAGGGGTTGTTCGAGCTGGACGGAGGGATTCTTATACGAATAGCCAGACAAGAGAGGATTTGATTGAGAGAATATTGAATGACGGAGCCGGACAGACGGGCCTAATGGAAAATCGAGATGAGAAATACGGAGTACCCAAAGAATGCTTGGGCCTGGACGTGAACGAGAGGAAGAGAGAAGGCCGAGGACCGGAACGGGGGGAGAAGACGAGAACAAAACAAAGCAGATCATCCATGGATGCATCTAGGGGGGCCTTCGCACCGGTAATTGCATGTGCAAACTTATCAGTGAAATCGCGATATCGGGGCGTCTCGAATGCCACCTGGGATTCAGGTTGACCTCAATCTTGAGCGCAACAGGGATGATGATGCAGGCACCTCTTCCAACGGGTCTACAGTCCGCGAACCTGGCATTGGACCTGCGAAGAGCGCCCTAGACTTCGGACCGCATGCCGGCAATCCCCAATGCGTATCCTCTGCCATCCAGGATCTCGCCGCGCGGGACATTGAGCCGGGAGACGACAATCCTACCTGACCACGATCCCGCACCGAACCCGCTGAGGGATAGCAAAGAGCATCACCGAGCGCCACGCACACCTCGAGACGCACGAATCCGCAAGCATGTCGTCGAGAGATCCTCCAGACTTCTCCAGCGCCGAGGCAAAGCTCCAGAAGCCCGGCAAGCAGTCCGCCTTCGAGAAGCAGAGAGCCGAGGCCGAGGCCAAGCGACAGCGCGAGGCCGCCGAGACGGCAGCCGTGTACGAGGACTTCGTCAAGTCGTTCGACCATGGTCCTTCGGACGACACGAGCGCGCGCTTTGCCCGCGATCCGGGCTTCGCGTCGGGTGGGCGGCCGCGCGGAGGCTACGGCGGTGGCGGGCCCTCTGTCAGCGTCGCGCCGAAGCGGCACTTTGGCACGTCCGGCCTGAAGAGCGGGCCCGGCAGTCTGGGGCCCCCGCCGGCGGGATTCTCGAAGAAGCGGTCGTTTGGCGATTTCGCCGCGAAAAGTCGGGACAAGTCGGGCGTGCTTGGGGCGTTTGACGAGCGGGAAATGGGAGCGAGTTCGGGATCGAGGAACGCGGGATCGACGAGGGCGGCGTTCGACGCGAGCGACGACGACGACGACGACGACGACGATTACAATGCGAGGAGCAATATCGGCGGCGACGACGGTAACGATGGGGCTAAGATGGGGGGCAGTACGGGCGACAGGGCGCAGGAGAAGGCGATCGCGAGGCCGACGCTGCGGCTGTCGAATCTGCCGCCGGGGACGTCGCCCGCGCTGATCAAGACGCTGTTGCCGGAGGACCTGGTCGTCGAGAACATCAAGATCCTGCCACCGGCTGGGCCGGGAGCCGGGTCCGGGGAGCGCCGGTGCACCGTCGCCATCGCGACGCTGTCGAAGGAGACGCCCGCGGCGGAGATGGACGCGGCGGTCAGCCTGCTGCAGAACCGGTACGTGGGCTGCGGCTGCTACCTCTCGCTGCACCGCCACCTGTCATCCGCCGTCTCGAGCTCGGCGCTCCCATCGCTCGGATCGTCGTCGTTGCTGTCCGCGGCCGGCGCGAACGCCTTTGGGGCGAAGCCGGTAGAGCAGCGACCGGGCTCGCGCGACCGCTCCTCGAGACACGGCTTCCACCATGGCAGGCAGTACGCGCCGCCCCCATCGTACGGCCACGGCAGTCTCGGTGGTGGTGGTGGCGGCGGCGGCGGCGGGGGCGGGGGCGGCATCCACCGCTCCGACCTGCTCTACGTCCCCGTCAAGCCGCCCCAGGACATCCGGACGGTGCAGCTCATCAACAAGGTCATCGAGGGGGTGCTCGAGCACGGGCTCGAGTTCGAGGCGCTGCTCATGTCGCGGGCGGAGGTGCAGCGCGAGGAGAAGTGGGCGTGGCTGTGGGACGCGAGGAGCCAGGGGGGCGTGTGGTACCGCTGGACGCTGTGGGAGGTGATCACGGGGGCGCAGACGAGGGGCGCCGGCAAGAGGGCCAAGTACGTGCCGCTCTTTGAGGACAGCCATGCGTGGAAGGCGCCGGAGAAGCGGCTCCCGCATGAGTTCTCGACGAGGCTGGACGAGTTCGTCTCTGCGTCGGAGTACAACTCGTCTGATGATGAAGACCTGGAGGATGCGAACAACAACACCAACAAGAACAACGCCAATTTCAGCAACAACCATCACAATGGGGGTGAGGGTGGGAAGTGGGCCGGGGGAGAGGACGAAGAGAAGTCGTTCTTGAATCCCCTGGAGAAGGCGAAGCTGGTGCATCTGCTGGCGCGGCTGCCGACGGCACTGTCGAAGGTGCGCAAGGGCGACGTGGCGCGGGTCACGGCGTTTGCCATCACGCACGTCAGCCGCGGGGTGGACGAGGTCGTCGACCTCATCATCTCCAACGTGGTGAGGCCGCTATCCCTGACGGGTGCCAATCCATCGAGGAGGGGCGAGGCCAAAGAAGCACAGGCACAGGCAAAGACACAGACGTCGGCACAAACGACACATCCACAGGGACAGGCAACATCGCAAACCCAAACACAGACGAAGAGCAGCGCAGCAGACGACAACAGCAATATCGCAGCAGCAGCAGCAGCAGCAGCAGCAGCAGCAGCAGCAGCAGCAGCAGCAGCCGTCGAAGGAGCCGCCGACGCGAGCGCGGCGAGCCTCGTCGGGCTGTACGTGGTGAGCGACATCCTCTCCTCCTCGTCGACGAGCACGGTCCGGCACGCGTGGCGGTACCGGTCGCTCTTCGAGACGGCGCTGCGGGAGCACCGGGTGTTCGAGCACCTGGGCGGGATGGCGGACAAGCACGGGTGGGGCCGTCTGCGGGCGGAGAAGTGGAGGCGCAGCGTGCACCTTGTGCTGGACCTGTGGGAGGGGTGGTGCGTGTTTCCGGCGGAGAGCCAGGCGCTGTTTGCGGGGCGGTTTGGGGAGCAGCCGGTGAGGGGGAGGGAGAGGGCGGAGGAGGAGGAGGAGGAGGGGGTGAGGAGGGGGAGGTGGAAGGTTGTGGAGGTGAATGTGCAGGGGGCGGTGGATGCGGGTGAGGGGGGGTATGGGAGGGACGTGCGGAAGGAAGAAGGAGGTGGTGGAGGTGGTGGAGGAGGTGGAGGTGATGGCGGTGGTGGAAGTGGAAGAGGTGGAGATGGAGAGGGCGAGGGCGAGGGCGAGGGCGAGGATGTCGATGGGGAGCCGATTGATGAGGAGGATGTGGAGGGCGAGCCGATTGACGAGGAGGATGTGGAGGGCGAGCCGATTGACGAGGAGGATGTGGAGGGGGAGCCTATTGACGAGGACGATATCGAGGGGGAGCCGATGGACGAGGATGAGGCTCATGGGGGCCCAAGGGTCGGGCTCGAAGAGGGGAGGGGGCGGGATCGAGGCGGCGAGGAGGGGCCGGGCCAGGGCCAGGGGACGGACGCGGGGGGCCGTGGACAGCCGAGGAGGCGGATGCGGGCGGTGGATATGTTTGCGGACTCGGATCATGAGGATGCGGGGAGGTGAGGGGGGGGAATGGACGGGTGATGATCAGCATGGGACCAGATCATGGATGATTGTGACGTTCGCAGAAGCCGTCTGTCTTGGGCCAGGATTGCTCGTGTCCGCCTGGCAGGCTTCATGTCGGGGTGAATGGATGATCCTGGTGAGGCCATACGCAGACAGGCCGTGGATCAGGGTTAGGGTTGTGGAGCTACCCATCTCTCAATTGATGCCCGCCCGGGACTTGCCTACCCTGTACTTGCTGATCCGCTTCCAGACTACATGCATCAATCAATATGTCAACCCATGTGGTGATCAAGTTCAATTCAAGTTGCCATCCACCATGGTGATCAAGTTCCATCCATTGTATCCATCGATCGAGTCGCGACCGGCTCGACTTCATCTTCATGCCCAGCCTCCACCGTCTAGAGGTTCGCTGTCGAGCTTCTGCTTCTGCTTCTGCTTCTGCTTCTGAGCACAGCCCGCCCTGACCCTCTGCGGCTGGCCGGCCCACGTGGGATTGCGCCTCCATCAGCGTCGACGTCCAATCGATCGGCGTCCTGGTCCATTCGACGTGGAGCCGCCACACACCCTCCACCTGTCGCGATTTCTTTTTCTTTTCAAACTTCCTCTTGCATTCCTGACCTCCATTGCGAGAACGAGGACGACGAGCAACGGGCACGAGCACGAGCACGAGCACGGAGTACGGCCTAGTACGGAGTCCATACGCCCTTGCACGCCTCGTGGCGGGTCCCCACGTGGTCCCACGTCTCACGCCCCCACGAGTTCGACTTCGAGTCCAACTTCGACATCACATCCGTCCCGGCAGCATCACCAAGTGCGAGTACGAGTCCGGATTATACCCAACGACAGAATCGCCATCAAATCCTCCTGCCCATCCACCGTCGCATCGGCGTTGCGCGCCCGCCCCTCCCAATTCCACCACCATCGCCATCATCGCCATCATCATCCCAGGGCCAAGGGATCGGATCGCTGCCTCCATCGCTGCCTCCATCGCTGCCTCCTCGAGTGGTTTGCATCGGATCCTCCCGCGATCTGTGTCGCCCACCCGCGCCCACGGCATGGCGGCTTGAAGATACCGCTCGGCTGCTTCCATCCACTGCCCTTGCGCCGCTCGCCCGCCGCCATGCCCCTCATCAACGGGCAGAAGATGGCCTGGTACGTTTGCTTTCGGTCTCCATACCTCCCCTTCCCATCTCCTCCTCCCCCTCCTCCTCCTTTCGCTGTCTGCTCTGGTCTGGCTCCCCTCCTCCTCCTCTCCTCTAGGGCGACCGCTGACTTTGTATCCCTCCCAGCGAGCCATGCATCCGCGGCCATCGATCCACAAAGTGCTCCCACGCCAACGAGCGCCTCATGGTCCCCGTCCGCCGCCCCGGCCGCCCGCTGACCTCCTGTCCCCCCCCGCCCTCCCGCCCCTGCCTCTGCGCGGCCGTCACCGCCGCCATCCCCAAGAAGCAGCGATGTCGCTGCGACAACTCGACCGATCCTGCGCCCGATCCTGCGACCGATCCTGCAACTACTACTAGTACTACTAGTAGTATCCCTGCGAATGCGAATGCGACCGCGACCACGACAACACCCACGACCGCCGACGCTCCGGCGCATCATCACCCCGGCGCATCGTCCAAGCCGCCCGACATCCCGGGCCACCGCATCACAAAATCCGTCTCGAAGACCAAGACCGGCAAGAGGCCCATCGACCCCGCCGCGCTCGAGCGCATCGACGCAAGCCAGGTCAACATCGTCTGCGCGTCGGACGCGGGGCTGGTCCCCAAGTCGCCGGCGCCGAATACAACGCCTACGCCTGTGCCTGGACACGCCGGCTCCGGCGTCATCAAGTTCGAGCCTGTCGAGGGCGTTTCTGCTGCGCGCCAGCCGTCCCAGTCGAATGCGATTCCCACAAACATTCCCACAAACGGCCGCCACCGCTCCCTGACGACCCCGACAAACGGCCAGCCCGACAGAAATGGTGGAGCCCTGTCGAGCGTAGACTCGGCTGTCAGAGGTCCCTCCCAAGCCACCGAGGCGCCGCCGCGCAAGAGCTGCTGCTGCCCGCCTGATCAAGGCTCTCCCGTCACGGAGACATCTAGATCCAACTCCACAAGACGGCCATCAAGCACGCCCGCGCACTCGCACGCCTCCTTCCACGTCCGACCCGAGTCCCTCACACAACCCCATCCCCAACCACCGATCCCCACGCCAAAAGACCTCTACCACCCACCAACACCACCATCACTCACGCCAGACGACTCCTTCCAGTCCCCACCACCACCCCCCCCGGCCCCTACGCCCGAAGAGCACTACCACGTTCCCGCCGGCGGCATCATGGCCCTCCCGCCCGGCATGCTCCCGTTCTACCCGCACACCTCCGTCTTCGCGTACCCGCCCCAGTACGGGTCGTACCTCCAGCCCCTGCAGCCGGAGCAGTGGCGGCACCTCACGGGGAATACGGCGTTCAGCATGCCGGTGCCGGATCCGGCGTATGCGCACTTCCAGCCGATACCGATGGCCGTTGCGGGGCACGCCAACGGGATGAACGGCAATGGGGTCGGAGTCCATGGAGTCAACGGGGTCATTGGCAACGGGATCAATGGAGTCAATGGCAGCTCCTGGACATCCCACCAATGCGGCTGCGGTGACTCATGCCAGTGCGTCGGCTGCGCGTCGCACCCGTACAACGAGGCCACGCAGAACTATGTGCGTTCCGCATGGAACACGATGATGATGGAGGAGTCGCAGCCGCAGCCGCAGCCGCAGCAGCAGCAGCAACATCATCAACAACAACACCACCAGCAGCACCACAAGCACAGCTCGACGAGCTTCCCGCATGAGGTAGACCACAGCAGCACGTCGTCCGTGGGGCTCACACCACTGCCCAGCAGCGGCGGCAGCGGCAGCGGCAATGGAAATGGCAGCGGCAATGGCAGCAGCAACGGCATCGCCAGCGAAATCAAGCATGCCAACGACGACACCTCGTCAGGCCCCACACCCTCCGACACCCCCTCCGCCCCCTTCGAGGAGCAGATCCTCTCCGCCAACGACTTCTTCTTCGTGAGCTACCCGTTCCAGGTGTGCGAGGGGGAGATGGCGAGCTGTCCGTGCGGGGATGACTGCGCGTGCGATGGGTGCGTGGTGCATGCCCTGGGGAAGGGGGGGGGGGAGGCAGAGTAACAGGACATGTGGACTGAACGCCGAATGACCATGGATCCGTGTCGTAATCGGCTAGAAGTTGGTCGACGATGAGGCTGTCTTTGGCATGCGGCTCATTGTCTACACTGGCGATCTGATCTTGCGCTCGACGGATCTTTCCTGAATTCTTCATGACCATTGGAGAGGACCAGCAGAGTTCCACCGGGGGCGCCACGCCATGCCCCTTTTTGGTTTTCGGGGCGCAATGGGTCTTTGTGAGGCGCAGTGTAGGATTGCAGTTGGCATCACGACGGATCTGGATCTGGATCGGATCAGATTCGGTGGATGCCGAGGAGTTTCAATGAGATGGATTTGATGTTTCAAGATACCCGGAGGAAGTGGGACTGGTGGGGGCCACGGCCATCTTTTGTATGTGGATGGAAACAAAGAAGACAAGAGCGTCTGCCTGGAATCCATTTGCGAACGAAGTGTATGGGATCCATGGATGGACTGTATTGCTTGCATGTGCCCTGGGATGATCGATCCATTTCCCGGAGCACAGGGAGCTGAGATCGAATGCCCCTTGCGTTTCTTTGCGATCAGCACGAGGGATACTGCGTACTGCTGGTCTTTCCAGTGGTCTTGCCAGGCCATTTTTCACGAAGAGGAAGGGCCCCTTTCTTCCTGAGCTTGACTCGTGCGAATTCGGGGGGATGACTTGTGTTGCGTGACTTGAGAGTGGCGACCCCTTTGCAGGACAGCGGGGCATGCCCCTGGCCTCTATGAGACTGATCAAGTTCCATGATACGGCTGGTCATGATACGTACCAAGGGGCATGATCACGTCTGCGAAGGCCGATGATCTCGCAGAGAATTCTTCTTGAGATCCCTTGAAACATTGGATGAAAACCTCTCCTATGGCATATGTCGTATTGCGTGCCCTGAGTACATGTTTGGGCCACATGTCAAGACATGGTTTGATGGAGGCCGAGGACGATGTCGAGACAGAGAGCTCCAGGCAAGGAGTTGATGTTCTCTTTCGAGTGTTGCGGCTCGCCAGCCAATCAGAGGGCTGGAACCCCATCGAGACGGTGATTGGCCGACGGGGCGAAAGAGCGGGGCGCACTGTGCGACAAGGGCGTGCGAGGCGGCGAATCAGACAGCGCAAGGCTCGGGCCTGGACAGCATGAATGGAGGACGGGCTTCCTCGAACGCGAACTCGAACTCGAACTCGAACTCGAACTCGAACTCGAACTCGAACTCGTGCCTCACATCACCACATGCACCCCCCCTCACTCATCCTCTCGGGAATCCAGTAGTCATCTGGATTTCAGTTCACAGGGATCCACAGCCACATTCACCCGCCGTCTCTCACGACTCATACACTCACCGGGAGCCGCCTTTGATCCCTCCCTTTCCTTCTTTCAACGAATCCTCTGTCTTTGTCCCTGGGGACTGGAGCGCTGCAGCTCGAGCGACATGCCTCAATCTCCAGGAAGATCGAGGCGGCCGGGGAGACGCGATGAGCGCGGCGGGCGCCATGTGGAGGATGCGCGGCGCAGGCGGCCGGGGCGGTCTGTTTCGCCTGCGAGGAGCCTGGAGGGGCGGGATGCGGGCGTGACAGATTGGGAGAGTCGGCGAGATGGTCACAGGGACAGGGACGACATCAGGGACAGGCAGAGAGACAACACCAGGGACACCTCGATCAAACCGGCATCCCTATCCCGGCGGCACCGCTCCCCCCACAGGCCCCGCCCCAAGGCCCACGCCCCAGCCGCTCCTTCCGGGCCCCTGCCGTTCGAGGCCAGGCCGCTCAGGAAGGCGGACTTCGCGGCCCTCGAGCCCCTCTTCGCAGAGTACCTCGACCTGCAGAAGCAGAGGGACCTGCGGGCCATGGACGAGCGGGAGGCCAGGGGCCGGTGGAAGAGCTTCGTGGGGAAGTGGAACAGGGGGGAGCTGGCGGAGGGGTGGTACGATCCGGAGGTGTTTCAGCAGGCCGTGTCGCGGGCGGAAGAGGAGGAGTATGGGATGGGGGGGAGGGGAGGGAACAAAGAGATAGAGGAGGCGGGGGGGAAGAAGGTGAGGGAAGAGGGCAGGGGTCAGCGGTTCAGGAGGCGAGGGAGCAGAATGGGGGATAGTGGCAGCGAAAGCGAGGGTCGTGGCCGCGACGAGGGCGATGAAGACGGTGGGAGGAATTACCGAAGTGATGAGGATGAGATTCGGGGGGAAGAGGACGACGACGACGACGACGACGATGGAGGGGACTACGGCCCCGTGCTGCCAGGCGCGGCGGAGAACGTCAGGGGCCACCGCTCTGGCGCGGCCATCCCCTCGCTGCAGGACCTCGCCCTCCGCGACGAGCTCGCCCAGGAGACCCGCGACGCCGACCGGGCCGAGCTCGCGGCGGCGCGGCGCTTGGACCGCAAGCAGCAGCGCGAGCGGCTGGACGAGCTCGCGCCGCGCGCGGCGGCGGGCACGCGGGAGCGGCAGCTGGAGAAGCGGCAGGCGGTGAACGACAAGATGCGGCAGTTCCGGGAGAAGAGCCCCGGGGGGGCGGGGTCGGCGGAGGTCGGGGAGAAGGAGCTGATGGGGGGCGGGGACAGCGTGGAGGAGTACCGGCGGGACAAGGAGCGGGACCGGCGGAAGAAGTCGGAGCGGGAGGCGAGGCGGGAGGAGATGGCGCGGGCGAGGCGGGAGGAGATGGAGGTGAAGAGGAGGGCGTGGCAGGAGAGGGAGGATAAGACGGTGAGTATGCTGCGGGAGCTGGCGAAGCAGAGGTTCGGCTAGGGATCCATGTATCATCGCGGCTTCAAGTCGCTCCAATGCCC
>NIGD01000010.1:801320-820245 GCA_003055185.1 Escovopsis sp. TC
ACGGGCTGCGCGTGCGCACGCTCGCATGGTTTTTTTTTTTTTTGGGGGGGGGGGGCGGGGGTCGCGAGGCACTGCTTGTTCGAGCGAGCTGCCATCTTCGGTACGGCTTGTTTTCCTCCCCAGCTGCCTCTATCTCTCTATCATTCTCTCTCCGTCTGCCGTACGGAGTACTCGTACCTGCATACGCATGTTGGTCTGGATGCGACGCTGCTCTTCTTTCTGACAGGCCATCAGGACGTATCGTATCTGCCCCCCTCTCACGCCCAAGAGAGAGCGAAGAGAGCACAGCGAGGATGACGCTCGACCGAGTTTCTCGCCGCCGCCACTGCCGACGAGCTGCTGCATCAGGACTGGCGGCCCAGACACGCACGGCGCGACGGACGCGGCGAGAATGAGAAGGACGCACACAGAGAGGGGGGGAGAGACGCAGAGAGAGTGAGAAGTGTGAGAGAGAGACACGATATGGCCCGGACGCACACCATCACCATGTGGGCAGGACAGATGCGGACTCCTAGGCCGAGCGCGCGTCTCAGCGCACACTGTGCTCGGCAGACATCCATCCATGACCAAAACGGCCAACGCCCCGTTCCAATGGCGATCCGCACTAGCAACAGCCGATTCTCGTCTATCCAACTCGTGCTAGTCCAACAACTCAGTACCGACTACCTCTCGTCCGAGGCTCGGAGTACGAGCGCGGAGTACTTGGCTTTCCCTCATCCTCAACGGGGTGGTCCTCCGTACTCCAATACGACATACGACATACGAGCTTGGGGTATTCCGTACCAGTACGAGTACTCGCGCGCTCGTGCTGGCAGACCGCACAGCGTGATGACACGGGAAAGGCCCTCTTCTGCGCGAGGACCGAGCCTGCTGCGTCTACGAGCTTGTCGTGGCAAGTGGAAGAGCTAAAAAGGAAAAGGAAAAAAAGAATGTATGCGGCATTTGTGATTTCTCGTCTTTCTCGGCCCCCAGGCCGTGCCAGGCCAGGCCAGGCCAGACGAGACCAGACAAGACCAGACCTTAGTCGAGGACAATAGCCTGACGCCATGTTGCGAGTGCGGGCTGCCCTCTCTTGTGAGGCACTGAGTCGGGGGGCCTACGAATGAGGCGTCAGAGGAATGAGAGAAAGTAGTAGGAGAGTGGGTGGGAATATGTGAGAGAGAGAGAGCGAGAGAGAGAGAGAGAGAGAGAAAGAGGGAGGCTGGAGGAGGGGGGCTCTCCTGTTTGGCACTGGCTGCCAGTACACACGAGTACTCGTGCTAGGAAAGCAGAGTGCAGGACTGGGCCCGTTGCCTCCTCGTACCAATACCGTGCAGAGAGACGATGGTCCCCATCGAGAGGAGACGGAGACGTATTAAAGGACTGTCGAGGTGTTGTTGGCAGGACATCACAAGAGAAGGGGAGGAAAAGAGGGAGAAAAATTCTGCTTTTCCACCACTTGATATATCGCATCCAACCTTCTGCTCTCTCTCTCTCTTCCCTCTTATACGAGCCTGCTTTGCTATCACACAACTTCTCTTTTTACTGCTCCCATTTCTGTTCAAGCTTCCCATCTCCTCCTTTCTGGCTTCTCACCCACAACTTCTCAGCTGAGCTTACCCCTTTTTATCCCCTCTCCACTCCTCACTCGACGAAACAAGTCCAAGATGGCCGACGAAATCCCCCCCGAAGCGGAAGACAAAGATGCCAATGGCAACAACGACCCCAACAACTACAGCATCAGCAACATCAACAGCAACAATGGCGACGTCCGCATCACCTTCCACGACGCCGCCCATCCAGGCCGCGCGGGCCGGCCCACGACCGCCGCCGACCGCGACCCTAATGGCCGCTCGACGTCCCGCCGCCGCTCGCTGAGCCGCTCGTCGACGCACTCGCGCCGCGACCTGCCCTCCTCGCCGTACTCGGGCGTCCAGATCGAGTACCGCACGCTGTCGATCCACGTGTCCGAGTCGCGCAACGTCGACGCCGAGCGGCTCAAGGAGCAGCAGCAGCAGGAGGGCGGCGGCGGCAGCAAGGCCGGCGGCAAGGCCAAGGCCGGGGACAAGGAGGACGAGGACTACTTCGCCAACCTGACGTACCACCAGCTGCCAGCAGAGCGCCTCTGCCAGCAGCTCAACGTGTCGTCGACGAGTGGACTGTCCGAGACGGCGGCGGCGACGCGCCTCTCGCGCGACGGGCGCAACACGCTGCCCAAGCACAAGACGAACCACGTGAAGCAGATCCTGTCGTACGTCTTCGGCGGCTTCTGCTCGATCCTGTGGGTCGGTGTCGTCATCTTCTTCCTCTGCTGGCGGCCGCTCAGCAGCCCCCCCTCGGTGACGAACCTCGCGCTCGCGATCCTCGTCCTCATCGTCATCCTCCTGCAGGCCGGCTTCTCCGCCTTCCAGGACTGGTCGACGTCCCGCACGATGAAGTCCATCACGGACCTGCTGCCCAGCGAGGCGCTCGTCATGCGCGACGGCCAGCTGCTGCGGCTGCGCGCGTCGGAGCTCGTCGCGGGGGACGTCGTCCACCTGCAGATGGGCAACAAGGTGCCCGCGGACATGCGGCTCGTCGCGCACTCGGGCGACGTGCGCTTCGACCGGTCCATCCTGACGGGCGAGCCGGACGAGATCGAGGGCGCCATCGACGCCACCGACGACAACTTCCTCGAGAGCCGCAACATCGCGCTCATGGGCACCCTCGTCGTCAACGGCTCCGCCGTCGGCGTCGTCGTGCTCACGGGCCCGCGCTCCGTCATGGGCCGCATCGCCAGGGCCACCGCCGGCGCCGAGGAGCGGCCCACGCTCATCCAGCGCGAGATCTGGCGCTTCGTCCGCATCATCGTCTGCCTCACCGTCTTCCTCGCCCTGCTCATCCTGCTCACGTGGGTGGGGTGGCTGCGCGTCCGCCACAAGGCCTTCATGAACGTCGTCGCCATGCTCAACGACGTCATGGGCTGCGTCGTCGCCTTCATCCCCGAGGGCATGCCTGTCGGCGTCGCCCTCACCCTCATGATGGTCGCGCGGCGCATGAAGGCCGCCAGCGTCTTGCCCAAGGGGCTCTCCACCGTCGAGACCCTCGGCTGCGTCAACGTCATCTGCTCCGACAAGACGGGCACGCTGACCCAGAACCAGATGAGCGTCGCATCCGTCGCCTTCCTCGACGGCGCCGTCCCGCTCGACGACCTGCTGTCCTCGGACGAGAGACTCCCTCGCGCGGATGCCTCGGTCGCCCGGGGTGACGCGCCCGGCATCCAGAAGCTGCTCAGGGCCGCGACGCTCTGCAACGACGCCGCCTTCGACCCGGTCACGCTGCATCTGCCCATCGCCGAGAGGCAGGTCCAGGGCAATGCCACCGACGCCGCCGTCTTGCGTTTCGCTGCCGCCGCAAACGCAGCCGCCTCGGCGTCCTCTTTGGGCGGCGAGAAAGAGAAGAGCAGCAGCATGATGAACAGCAGCAACAGCAGCAGCAACGGCTTCAGCAGCGGCAGCAATGGCAACAGGACCGACGGCAACGAGAATGAGAAGAACGGCAATGGCAACAGCAGCAGCAGCAACAACAACAACAACAACAACAACAACAACAACAACAACAATGCATATCCCCGCATTTTCCAGATCGCCTTCAACTCCAAGAATAAGTGGATGCTGACCATGCACCGCATCCCCGAGGAGGAAAAGGCCGAGGTCGCGGCCGGCCCCGAGACAACATACCAGATATTCGTCAAGGGTGCTCCTGACGTGCTGCTCCCGGCGTGCACATCGTACTGGTCGCGCCGTGCGGGCGGCGTCGTGCCCCTGGACGGCCCCGCGCGCGCCCTCTTCCGGGAGTACCAGGACCGGCTCTCGCACCAGGCGCAGCGCGTCATCGTGCTGTGCATGAAGACGATGGCCGTGCGAGACGCCCCCGGGACCAACGCCTTCAGCGACGAGGTCACGGCGCGGGCGACGCAGGAGCTCACCGTGGTGGGCATCCTGGGCATCATGGACCCGGCGCGGCCGGAGACGCTGGCGACGGTGCGCGAGTGCCGAAGGGCAGGCGCGCGCTTCTTCATGGTGACGGGAGACTACGGGCTCACGGCGGCGGCGATCGCGCGCAGCGTGGGCATCTTCACGACGGAGCGGGAGCCGGACACGATCGCGACGATCCACGAGGGTCGCCCCAGCGGAGAGGACGACGCCGAGGATGAGGCAGGAGAAGGGGCCATCCGCAGCCTGCTGCTCGAGGGCCACAGCCTGTCCGGCCTGTCGGAACGCGAGTGGGACGCGGTGTGCGAGTACGGCGAGATCGTGTTCGCCCGCACAACGCCCGAGCAGAAGCTCAAGATCGTGGAGGAGTTCCGCCACCGCGACAACGTCGTCGCCGTCACCGGCGACGGCGTCAACGACGCGCCCGCCCTCCGCGCCGCGGACGTCGGCGTGGCCGTCGTGACGGGAAGCGACGTCGCCATCGAGGCCGCCGACCTCGTCCTCCTCGACCGCTTCGACTCCATCATCGACGCCATCCGCCTCGGGCGCCTCGTCTTCCAGAACCTCCAAAAGGTCATCGCCTACCTCCTCCCCGCCGGCTCCTGGTCCGAGATCTGGCCCGTCGTCTTCAACGTCTTCTTCGGCGTGCCCCTCCCGCTCTCCTCCTTCCTCATGATCATCATCTGCGTCTTCACCGACCTCTTCCTCTCGCTCTCGCTCATCATGGAAAAGGAGGAGTTCGACCTGCTCTCCCTCCCGCCGCGGAACCACCGCCGCGACCACCTCATCAACCTGCGCATCTACGGGCAGGCCTACCTCTTCACGGGCACGTGCGAGACCTTCTGCGCGCACGCCATGTTCTTCCTCTACATGTGGCGGCACGCGGGCATCCCCGTGCGCGACCTCTTCTTCGTCTTCGAGCGCTTCTCTGCGGGCTTCCACGGGCTCGACCAGCCCACGCTCAACCACCTCGTCGCCACCGGCCAGTGCGTCTACTTCGTCACGCTCGTCATCCTGCAGTGGGGGAACATTCTCTCCGTGCGCAATCGCCGCCTGAGCATCCTCCAGGCGGATCCCTTCACGCGCGCCCGGCGCAACCCGTGGCTTCTGCTCAGCATCCTCATATCCCTCGCCATCGCCGTCTTCGTCACCGAGGTGCCCGCCATCCAGAACCTCTTCGGCACAGCCTCCGTGCCTATCGAGTTCTGGCTCATCCCCTTGCCTCTCGCACTCGGCCTGCTTGTCCTCGACGAGATCCGCAAGCTGCTGGTCAGGACTTTCCCCAACGGGCCCCTTGCACGAGCTGCTTGGTGAAGCCTCATTTCCCCCTCCCTGTCTCCTCGATTTCCTTGATTTCTTCCTATTTCATCTTATTACCCTCTGTCTTTTTCCTTTCTCTCCTCTTTTCTCTCCCTATCTTTCCTTCTCACTTCATGTATAGCATGGCAAGGGCCTCGGTGTTCAAATAGACAGCGAAACACATACATGCATTCAGGCCCATCCATATTCCCAGGCTGTCCCACATAGACGAACCGAGACAAACAAAACAATAGACAGTTACTGCCCTTCTCAAACGTCTCTGTCCCCCTCTCCCTTCGATCCAAGACTCGCAGCTCCATCCAACCCGCCTGACAACCATCTACGGAGTACTCCGTACGAGTACGTGTGCTCCATGCCGGTATTACGCATCCCGTCTGATGCAATTTGGAGAGCAGCTCGGCATCATCCCGAGCAAGGATCACCCCTGACCCGCCTCAACCCCTGACCACTCCGCGCATCAGCAACTCCAACGTGACGACACCCCCTCACGCCGGCTCTTTGACCTCCCCAAGCAATCTCAGCCAAAGGGCAGCTGGCCCTCCAGAGACCTCTCACACCCAGCAATCCATCAATATTCTCTTTCCATCGAATATTCCGTACAGAGTATTCCTTCACTACCAGTACCCCTCCCTCATCCTATTCCCCTTTTCTTGACCCCTTTTCTTGAACGAATACTCCATACGGAGTTCAATCCATCGACATCCACAGCCCGGCCGGACTCACGGAGTCAAACCCCCCCAAATCGCCTCAACGCGCGCCCTCCACGACATCCCATACTCCGTGGCGAGTGAGCAAACCTCGCTCTTCAGCCGGCCATCTCATCACCACCGGTGCTTACTCCGCCCATTAGCGCCCCTCTCTCCTCACCAGCGTCCAAGACTGCCAGCCAGAACGACTCCCTCTGCACCCCGTTTCGTAGCTCGGTTTCATCTCCCCCGTCTCCCGTATCCCGCAGTCCGCAGCCCGCAGGCCGTACTCCGTACTGAGACCGTCGTCCTCGGCGGGATAGACCGAGCTCCCCTCCTCCTCAGCATACATACTCCGTGTGCCATACGGGGTGCCCCGTATTACTTGTTCATTCCTAGCCCATCATGAACAATGGATGCTTTCCTCGCGCCGCTTTGACTTTTCTCTCCTCCTTGTCTCCCCCTCCCCATCCATCCGGCACGCGGGTCGACGCGTATCTTCGATGCTCTAAGACCTTTGTCCGCAGTGAGCTCGTGGTTCGTGAAGGCACTGTTGCGTCATTGTCTTTGAGATTGCATCGTTGACTCGGCATCTCTGGGGTGGCAGCGTTCGCCGGCATCGTTCAGTCGACATCATCGAGTTGGCATCGTGATACCGGCATCGTGCTACCGGCATCTTCATACCGGCATCGTTGAATCGACATCGTGCACTTGGCATCCTTGAATCGGCGTCGTGGAGTCGACATCGTCAAGCTTGGCATTATCGACTCGACACCGTTCACTCGGCATCGTTCACCCAGCATCTTCCAAAAGCCCCCCCCCCCCCCTTTCCGTCCCGGCCTCGTCGCCCCAGGATGCTCCGCCCCCACCCGCTGCGCACACCACGACGGCGACGATGACCCGCATGATGATGATGCCCAGCAGCCTGCGCTCCCTCCACCTCGCCCTCGCGATCCTCTGGCTCCTCTGGTTCCTGCACCTCCAGCGCGTCTCCTACTCCGACCCCTCGTCCTTCTTCTTCCGGCAGGAGCTCGCCTACCGGCCGCTCTACTCGGCGATCCGCGAGCGCGAGGCCGACGCCTACATCGCCTCGCTGCAGGATACGGCCGGGGGGAATCTCTTCTCCTCGGCATCCTTCTCATCGTCCTCATCAAGGGCTCTATCGTCCTCGTCCTCGTCATCGTCCTCTCCAGAGGAAGAAGGAGAACGCGAAGACGAAGAAGAAGAAGAGTATGAAGAGGGGCAAGAACGAGACAAGGAGGAAGCAAGGGCGGGAGAGAAACCAGAAGATGTGGAAAGACGACCGCCCCCCTTCTGCCTCGGCATCCCCAGCCTCCACCGCCCCGGCACGCAGTTCCTCCCCCGCGCCCTCGCCTCCCTCGTCGACTCCCTCTCCCCATCCGACCGCGCCCAGCTCCACTTCGTCGTCCTCCTCGCCGACGACGAGCCCTCCTCCAACCCGGCCTTCGGGCAGCCCTGGCTCCACGCCATCGCGGACACCATCCTCGTTCGCCGCTCCTACGGGAGCAGCACCGACGACACCATCCTCGTCCGCCGCCAACAACACCGTCTCACTGACGACGCCGACAACGACGACAACGACGACAACGACGACAAAGACGACAACGACAACGACGGAAACGACAGCAGCACCCTGACCTTCCCCCCGCCCGCCTCCTTCGACCCCCCCCTTCCCCCAGACCACTCCCTCAAGTACCGCGCCATCGAGCCCCTCCCGCGGGACATCAACCGCACCGTCCACACGCACCGCGACGACGCCGCCCTCATGCAGGCCTGCCTCGCCCTTGGCGCGCAGTACTTCCTCCTCATCGAGGACGACACCATCGCCGCGCGCGACTGGTTCGCCCGCCTCACTGCCGCGCTCTCTCGCATGAACGCCCTCAAATCCCCCTATCTCTCCTCCTCCTCCTCCTCCTCCTCCTCCTCCTTCTCCTCCTCCTCCTCCCCATCCTTTCCTCTCTCGCACTCTCCTTCTTCCTCCTCCTCCAACCCTTCCTCACTCTCCTCTTCCCCCTCCTCTTCCTCCCCACAACCAGCACACGACCCCCCCGACTGGCTCTACCTCCGCCTCTTCTACTCCGAAACCTTCCTCGGCTGGAATTCCGAAGAATGGCCCCGCTACGCCCTCTGCATCGCCCTCCTCTACACCCTCTCCTTCTTCCTCGCCTCCTTCCTCGCCTCCCTCCCCGCCGACCCCTCCGCCCGCCACGCCGCCCGCCTGCTCGCCGCCCACGCGCTCCTCCTCTGGCTCCCGCTCTTCATCGCCCTCTTCTTCATGGCCGGCCGCCTCACCGTCCTCCCGCTCGGCCACGGCGTCCGCGAGATGCCCGCCTACGGCTGCTGCAGCCAGGGGCTGCTCCTCCCCGCGCCACACGTCGACGCCGTGCGCCGCATGCTGCTCCACCGCACGCACGGCTTGCCCGCCGACGCGGCCATCGAGACCATGGCGGGGCGGCTGGGGCTCAAGAAGTGGGCGCTGGTGCCGAGCGTGCTGCAGCATGTGGGGATCAGCGCCTCGACGGAGCTCGGCGTGCGGAGGTTGACGTGGAACTTCAGCTTCGAGAGGTGGTATCTGCGGGCTTGAGGTTCAAAGCCCCTAAGGGAGGGGGAAACGTGGGATTGCTTCTCGGCTGGGTGAACCCCTATGGCATCAGTGAACCTGGAGTCATCGTTGTATGGCCTGGCTTTGATGGGCATTTGACGCAGAGGCTGAATCGTATGTATTTTGATTTGTCTCTTTGTCTTGGATATACAAAGAGAGGCGCCTCTCTCAAGGTCTTTGTCTAAAGTCTATCCTCCAAGGAACCGCATTGTATACATCAGCAGCATTACACCTCAAAACCCCGTCCGCAAACGAACCTGTCGCATGTTCATTTTATATGATCCATCAAATACGTGAGCCCGGCGAAAGCTTCCTCGCTGCTGGGCAAGATCTGCGCCGGCGGCAGGACAAACCCGTACTCGCCCCTATCCCGGAGCTCAATCGCAAAGGCGTAGTCGGCCTTGACCACGTCCGCAACGTAGTCAACGCTGCCCCCGCTGGTGATGTAGATGGTGTTGCAGATCGGGCCGGCGCCAAAGGACATGCCGTGCACGCCCGCGATAGCCGCAGCCGTTCCGTTGGCGAGGCTCCGATACTCGTCCGTTTTCTCGTGGATGGCGGTGCAGGAGTGGCCATATGCTTCAAGCCGGGTCAGCTGCCATTTCTTCGAAACGAATCGGGATCCTGAATCATCAAGGCATGGATTACGGGGGATCCAGGCACGGAGGGACTCACGGAACATGAAGAGTTGAGAATAGGAGTGAACGTCGATGTACATCTTGATCCCCTGGGCCGCCTGGATCTTGTGCAAGAAGCCGGCGAGGGCTTGTACCTCAGGCGTGTCGCCGGCCTTCTTGCCCTTGAACGTCGAAGCACACGGCTTCGGCGAGGCTCCCGCCGGGCCGTCCCACTTGTAGTCCCAGTTCCTGTTGATGTCCGTGCCGACGCAGCTGCTGCGGGGTCTGTTCTGGCGGCTCTTGCGCCACATGCGGTCCATCTCCTGCGAGTACACGAAGCCGTCGACGTTGACGACCGGGAAGAGATAGAGGTCGAAGGCGTCGAGGTTCCGGGTTAGGTTCGCGTCGGAGCCGTAGCCGGCCAGGAGCGCGTGGGCTACGTATTCGACGGCCATGGTCGTGATCCATTCTCGGCCGTGCACGGTCCCGTGCAGGACGATGGCGGGTCTGCTGCCGGCGCCGTCTTTGCCGAAGAGATGGATGCCCGGGATGTCACGGCCGTGCGCGGACTTGCCTGACGAGACGATCTTGGTGTTGGCGGGATATCGTTTCTGGAGACCGGTCAGGAAGTTGCGGTGGTCGGACCAGGGATGGAACGAGTTGAACCACGAATCATCGGCCGAATCCGCTGTATCGACGCTTTTGTCAGTCCCGACATTGAATCTTCGGCAACCCCTTGGGAAGAAGAAGAAGATGGAGGGGGGGCTTGATTCCGAGTTTGGAGATTTGAAGGGGGTTGGAGGGAAAAGCCCTACCTACTTGGACATGAGGATGTCTCCGAGTCGCGTAGGACACTGACTCCCGGGCCATGGCGGCCCCGAGGTCCTCGTGCATGATCGTGGGCATCAAGTCGCCCAGAGCCGCGAAGAAGGCGTCGATCTGTAAGGGATGGACGGCGAGGTCAGCGAAACCACCGGCGCTGGGAGCCCTCCAGGTGTCGATCTGCGGGTGCGACGCGAAGCGGTTGATCCTGGCGACGTCGTCTCCGGCAGGCACCCGGAAGACTCTGTAGCCGTCGTAGTTGGCCTTGGCCTCGACGGGCAACGCGGAGGCAGCGGATGCGAGGGCCAGCATGGCCGTGAGGGTGTGGTCGAGCTTCATTTGTCACGTTGTTCTCGATGTCGCCCCGGACGTCGTTTTCGTGCTCGTGTACAGCGCAGACACCTCGTTTGGCAGAGGTATGCTCGGAAGACTAGATGAGGACAGCGACGTGATGTAGGTTGGAGAGGACGAGATGGTGACGAAGAGATGGATGGTCGGCGCGCAGACGCAATCAAGCGCGAGTCGAGGTGACGGTGCCACGACAGCGTCGGTGACGACGGGCGAGTCCCCGAACGCGACGCATATTGTTCATCATACCTACTCCTCATCACAGGCACTCGAGCTCCCTGAGCTCCCCCCCCCCCCGCGTAGCCTCTCTAGGCCTCAAGCTCGGTAACGATCAGGGCGGCACGCGAGCCGGATCGCCTGGGGCTTGCCGCCGCCGAGGGCGTCCGCGCCATGCACCTGTCACGACGACGTGGAGCAGCCATGTGTGTCCCGATCTCCCGGGTCTTCCAGCTTTCCGAGAAGACACATTCTGGTGCCTGGCAACGGTGCCTGGGAACCTAAGGGGTAAAACTCGGGAAGAATTAGCTCAAATGCCTACTATATGGTTGCAAGGGAACTGCCCGGCCCACCTCAACAATTAACTGGTGTACCAGTAGATGACATTTGTGATGGCTGTCGACCGCGTGGTGAGTTGATCGATGGAGGGTCGGAAACTCGAGGACTCGAGGGTTCGAGATTCGAGATGCCAGAGACCGCAGACGGGGACTGCTGCTGCTACCACGGGCTGCAACGTGTCATGGGCAATGTGTGTCTGGAACCCGATTCTCGACATGTCGCAGTCGCGGAGCAGAAACATGGACAGTGATGCCGCGAAGGCATGCTCCATCCCTCCACCACTCACTGTCTTCGAGAGACCCGAGCTCCATCATCATCGTCAAAAGGCACATGAACGCTGGCAGGTCGGAGCTCCTGCAGTATGTACGTAAGCGGTATGATGCATCCATTGAATGTACCCGAATAACGCTTACAGAAATACCCTGTTTATGCGAATAAATCTCACGATGCAGCCACTGCCAGGTGTGGCACCTTCGACTCGGAATCACTGGCCTCATCCACGCCCTCGTCCCGTCCATTCCACGCTCGATGCAGCCCCTTCAACGCAGACGACCCGGCCTGACGCCGTACGACATCCTCTCCTTCGCCACCTGCGTGACCTTGGCCCTCCGCCCATTCGACGAGGACCCGCCGCGCCGATCGTGACGCAGCCAGTCTCCACGCCTCCCCCATCGCCATCCTCCGTGCTGTGTCGACGAGCAAGCCCCATTGGATCGATCCTCCACGTCCACGGCCGACCTTTTTCGCCCAGTCGCCAAGCCGCGGCAGATGCTATGTCCGATGTCCTATGTAAGTCCTCCGGGCGAGTAGGTATTCCCGAGGGCCTCCGCCGAGGGGCACAGCCTCGTATGAGCAACAAGCGACGAGCGACGAGCAACGAGCAACGAGCAACGAGCAACGAGCAACGAGCAACGAGCAACGAGCAACGAGCAACGAGCAACGAGCAACGAGCATCGTACTCGTACGAGCACTCCTGACTCCATACGAGCTCACACCCTCTTCGTCCCTCCAAACCACGCGCTTTCAGCTTCCTTGCAAAGTCCAGGCGCTTGGGCCATGAACCCCCGGAGCGGAAGACAAAGAACAAACTGAAGAGAAGCGGGGGCAGGACCAGGGCCAGGGTCAGCCAGCATCAGGGACAGGACCAGGGACAGGACCAAGATTTCCCTCCAGCGCCAAGCGATCGCCCTTCGTCATCGCGGCGTCGGCTTTGCTGACCCTGCGGCTGGACAGGTCAGGACGGGGCGGATCTCTGGGAAAGGCAAATCGAGAGGGAGGTGGGGAGCAGCTGAGAGGCAGCGCAGTCAGAGGAGCTGAGACACCCGACGCAGAATGCCTTTCTAAAGTTCTGCCCGTCGTCGTCTTCCCTGCTGACTTGACTGACGGCCAGGCCAGGCATCAGGTTTTCCGTTGCCTCCGATTCCATTGCCTACTCCGCAGATGCACCGTCTTTGCTCAACAGAGACAGATCGACAGGCAGACAGACAGGCAGGCAGACAGGCAGACAGGCAGACAGGCAGACAGACAGACAGACAACAGACAGACAAGACAAGATCAACAAGGCGGGCAGAGTAAGCAGCAGCGCTTGTTGTCGACGGAAACTCGATGGGAGCGCAATTCACTCGATCTTACGGAGTACAGCCCACCCACCCCCTTCGGCACTCGCATCCTCCTCCTCGTCGCCAGCTGCCGCCCTGCACCCTCTCATGCACCATGCAACCTTGTTCACGAGGGGGGCACCAATCATGGGGGGCCGCAGCGCCTATGGATGCAGTCGCTTTCGATCCTCACCCCTCCCCGAAGAGATCCGAGACAGAACTTCACCCACTCAACCTAGTCGGTACGAAGTACTCCGTACGGAGTGCGGAGCACTCGTATATGGCTGATCCGGTGTTTCGGCCGGAACTCCGCATCCTCACGAAGGGATTCCTCCTCGTACACGAGGTGCCTCGCGGCTTTCTCTCGCCCTGCTTTCGGGGCCCTCCACACGAGAGTGGAAATCAGTGGCTGGCTCAAGGGAGCGAGGGTTCGGGAAGAAGCCCCCAAAAGCCCCTTTCGATCCCTTCGAACCCAGCCAACCGCTCCGCCGCCATCGTCGCCCCCCCTTGGCAGCGTGCCGGACCGAGTACGGAGCGCTCTGTCCTCCGTACGGAGTACAACTACGAATACTCCGTACGACCGTGGACGACGCCATGGACGGTTCGATCGATGCACCATAAAGTGCTGTGGAGGGAAAATCCCCGTCAGGCAAAGCCGCCGGCCTCGTCAGCCGCCAACGAACCCGCTCTCTCCCGGGTTCCCGAGCGTCTTGGTCTTCCATGTGGCGGCAGCTTAATGGATTCTTCGCATCGCCCCATCCGCCGGAATCGCCTTGTCTCTCACCCATCCTCTCCTCCCCCTCCTCCCCCTCCTGGTCCTCATCATCCTCCCCTCTCCCCGTCTTGCCTCCCTCCCTGTTCCCCTCCCTCGGGTCTCTCTCCCTGTCTGCTCTTCCGATCTCATGGTGAGACACCCCTTGGGTTGACGTCAGATTCCTTGCTCCCCACACGCCTCGACAGCCAACCAAACCCCCATCTAGTCCTCCCTCGCCCTCTAGATTCCCGTATCTGCACGTCCCGCAGCCAACGGCCCAGACGCTCCCCCCTCCAAGCCCGCTTCAGCCACGACCTTGCTCTATTTCTGGGCATTGGGTCTTAGGTTACCACATACTGTCTCTCTCCCTCTCTTTGTGTGTCTCTCTCTCTTTGTGTGTCTCTCTCTCTTTGTGTGTCTCTCTCTCTTGGTCTCTCTGTTTCTCTCTGTCCCTCTCCCTCTCTCTCTCACTCTCCTTTCTCCCGCTCTCTCTCTGTCACTCTTACCCATCCTTTCCGGACATCCAATGTGCCATCCCGAGACACACTGCGGCTCGCTCGCCCTCCAGATCCATCACCCTCCTACCCCCCATGTCATGGCAACCTCGTACTCGTACGAGTAGCATCTCCATCGCACTTGTATCCATGGTGCAGTCGTAGTATTTCGTGTTCGCACCGCGGACATGCTCTTCCTCTCCTGCAGTTGGATCGCCCTGCCCGTCCATTCTTCCTCTCCTCTCTCTCTCTCACACACACACATCGCATTCAGGCTTCCAAGTTGCATGCAACAACACGTCAAACCCTGGTTCTCGGAAATTTCCAGGTTCCATCTTTTCCCCCGTCCCTCCGTCAGCAGCGAGACAAAGACACCCACTCTCACACACACATGTTCCGCCCTCCTCCGTACTCCGTACATCCATTACATACGAGCACCCATTCTCTCTCACACACGCAGAGAATGTCAGAGTGCCTGCAGGATGGAACCAACGAGGATCCACGGATGCCTCCCATGATGTGATCAACAAAGGCGAAGCACCTGCATTCGTCACCCCGAAGCCCCGCCGTGAGGATCGAGGCTCACGGCGCAGAGGGTAAGCAAATCTCGTATCCACCAGGGAAGCCTATTCGCCACGTCCTCTCTCTCTGTCTCCCTCTCCCCCTCTCCCTCTCTTGTTCATCCTCTCTCGCCCGTTGGCCCCGTCGATCCTCGAAGAGCGAACCCTGCCTGCTTGGCCGTCTGCCTTTCACCAAGCTTAGATGGAGTCCCACCTTGGACGTTGCCGCATCTGCTGCAGCTCTCCGGCGAGCGGCTGATCACGACCTCGTATTCCATGCCCAGACAGGGCGACGTGATTTGCCTCCATCGGGAGATCCTCCCACCCTTGGGATCGGAGCCTCGCTCTGCCTACGCGAACTTGCCCGCATCAGTATATTGATATTCATGTACATTACCAGGTGTATCTACGGAGTACATAAACGTGCTATTCCACAAAGTTCACATTGGCATATCTACTGGTACTCAGGTGTGGGTGCGTTCTCGACTTACACACGAACATATATATATATATAGGTTTCAGAGAGACCTCATCTTCGGCCCCCCTTCATCTCCCGCTCACCATCCGTCCTCAAGCCATCAGCCAAACTACAACCCCCTTCCAATCTCCCCCACCCCTTACCTCAAACCCCCATCACAATATTCCATCGCCCGATCTTCTCGGCACTCATTCACATCAAGCCACGCCACCGGACAGCCTCTCATCACGTCAACCCATCGATCAAAACATCGATCAAAACATCATCACACATACACTGCAGCCCATCAGAGCGCTTTCTTCCCGCTTGAAGCCAACAAGCCAGGCCTCGCCTCCAAAGCAAATCATCACCAGCATCATCATCAACTTTCTCATCGGCAACCACCAGTCCTTCCAGACTCTAGTCCTTGCAGACTCACAAAGAAATCAACATCTTCATCGACACAGACTCATCTGCTCAGATCGAAAATCACTCCTCTACTCCTACTACCACCTCGCCTCATCTGCTCCATCCACAACACCACCAACCTCACCATGCGGCTCCTCCTTCCCCTCGCCCTCTCCCTCCTCCCCTCCTCCTCCGCCCTCTCTCTCCCCCGCGCCGCCACCGTCATGTCCGCCGCCGTCAAAGACGCCACCATCCTCGCCCCCTCCACATCCACTTGCCCGACCTGCCCTTCCTCCCTCTGCTCCAAGTGCACCCTCGGCTTCGACGACACATTCTCCGCCAGCAGCATCGTCAACGCCACGCAACCCCCCTCGAACCCCCAAGACCCCCCCAGCATCCATCATGAACCGCTGGGTCCCGGCGACGACGACACCCGATCCGCCTCCGCCCTCATCGGCTTCCAGCTCCCCTTTTCGCCTTCCTCCATTGAGTCCTGCGCCGTCCAGTTGCCCGCCTTTACTCACCTCCCTGGAGGAAACCTCACTGTCCTCTTCGAGTCCGTCGACCCCTCCGCCGCCGACTGGGACGAGGGTTCCGTCAACAGCGAGAACGCGCCCGAGCGCGGCGCCGTCATCACCCAGGTGGAGGTCTCTGCCCTCAGCAACATGCCAGCCGTGGACATCACCAGCGCGTGCCAGGGCGCCGGCGCGGATGGGCAGTTCTCAGTCTTCGTGAGCACCAGGGATGCCGCTTTTGCGGTGTGGTCCAAAGACTCGGGTAACCCTGCGATCCTGATCGTAAAGAAAATTGTTTAGATGGAGCAGTGTGACTTCTGTTTCGGACCCTTGGTTCTTCTTCCGATTCATCTTCATCTTCTTCTTCTTCTCTTTTCTCCTCCTTTTCCTGGTCCTCATGACTCTTTTTCTCTTCAAGTGATTACTTATTTTCCGGCGTCCTCTCTCTTCTCCTACATTCAAATCCTCTTGTCGAGATTGGTTTTGCGTATGCGGGAGACAAAGCTGTCAATAGCGCTCCTGGTCGCTGCGGTATCATCTTGATTCCTCAGCTTATATTAGAATGCTCAGATTCCAACTTGTATCAGAATGCCTCAGAGAAACAATTGTATCTATTCATCATGGACGCCAATAGGAAGAATTGCTTTCACTCCTTATGTCGGCTCAGTGCGATCCACGTGAGAGAGACACATTCAATACGAAATCATCATGTATTCTCATCATGCAACTCATGTCGTCGTTCGAAGCCCTTTCTATAGACAACCACATTTCAAGCCCCATTCTTGAGTAATAAGGAATAACCGAAAGCCACCATTTTGTAAACACTTGCGCCGTGTGCTGGTATGATATTCTCAAGCCCAAAAAAGGTCGTTCCCGTTTCCTTTTTTCCCAGCCACCCCATTCGCCATTTCGAACCCAAAGGAGACATCCTCGAAAGGAGAAAAAAGAAGGAAGAAGTAGAAGAGATAGCACACAGTCGGTCTGTCTCACATGGTGAACATCTCCTCGAAGAGCTCCACGTGGCTGTAGCCCCTCTTGACGTGCCGCATGACGGCCAGCCGCGTCTTGTCGGCCATTTCGGACGGCCCGCAGACAAAGATGGCCAGGCGGCCGCTGTTGTTGCGCGCCACGAAGTCCTCGACGAGCGCGTCGACGTCGGGCCGCGCGCGCCGGAAGCGCGGGTCCCTGCTGATGCGCTTCTCGGGTCCGGCTCCAGGCCCGCCCGTGACGTAGAACTCGAGGTCGAGCTTGGTTGAGGCGTGGGGCGCGCTCTCGGTGAGGCGTAGGTCGTTGGCGAGCACGTCGCGGGCGAGGCCCTCGTGGCGGATGGTCCAGGCGAGCTTGACGTTGGGCACGTGCGCCTCGGTGCGGTCCTCGAAGAGGCGGCGCAGGTAGGGCAGGACGGTGGTGATGCCGCTGCCGCCGGCGACGAAGAGCACGTGGTCGAAGTGGTCGAGGCGGGCGGGCACGCCGTACGGCCCCTCGAGGACGATGTTGACGCGGCGCTGGACGTAGGAGCCGTCGGCGCGGCGGAGGGAGTCGCGCAGGCGGGCGGTCATGCCCGCGCGCGGCTTGATCATGAAGGTGAGATACTCGTTGCGCGGCCGGCCCTTGGAGCCCGTCAGCACGCGCACGTGCGGCGCCGGCGCGGAGTCCTTCTCCCCACGGCGGCGGGGCTCGTACTCGCGGTCGCTCTGCTCCGGCGAGGACTCGGACGCGGTGAACTCGTCGCCGTGGTCGGCCGACCGGCCGGCCAGCGTGAAGGGGTGGTTCTCCCAGATGCGCCAGCCAGGGATGTGCAGGAAGTAGTAAGTGCCGGGCGTCTGGCGGTTCGACATGACCGACGGGTGCACCTGCACGCGCATCATGCCCGTCGAGTCGCTGTACGAGACGAGCGCGGGGACGCCCCGCCCGAGGAGCAGCTTGTAGTTGCTGATGACGATGCGGACGATGCGCATGAAGTAGTCGCCGACCCACAGGCCGACGCAGGCCCAGGCCCACACCAGATAGTAACCAGAGAACTGGTCCTTGACGTGGCTAGAAGCAAGTCGCGTAAGAAGAAATGTTGCCACTGATGGGGAGAGCATGTTGGGACAGGGGCTGAAACAGGTCAAGGAGGATAGTCCTGGAGAGGTGAGAACTTACTACCAGAAGGCGGCGAGGAAGACGGCTGTCAGGGAGATGTGCGCAATCTTGAAGAACTCGTACATGCGAGCACGCACAGGGCCGAGAGATAGGGCGATGATCAAGCCGAGACAAATCACCATCTACATCATTGGCGTCAGCGGGTGCGTCCTTTTTGCCCATGTCTTGAAAATTGGGGGAGGACCAGAGGGGGACAAGAGCGTACTATGAGGCCATATAAAAAGGTCGGGTCGGTCTTGAGCTCGGAACGGTAGCCCGCCAGTCCCTGTTCTGTTCAAGCGCAGGTTGCGTCAGCGTTCTGGATGCATTGCGATGTTTGAGGTCCAATTTGCCTTGCAAAATGCATGCAGTGGCCATTCCGGGACGAGGACTCACCGTAGGCGTAGTATGCGGAGAAGCCGCAGGCGTGGATAATGCCTTCGATGGTCAGGATGACGGCGATCCAGCGATGGAACACGTTGAAGGTGCGGTAGCTCCATCCCGTGGCGTAGACGAGCAGGTTGGCCCTCCCGGCGAAGAGGAAGATGAAGGGCATCGCAGCGGACATGAGATGAGCGATGCGGTCACAGAAGTAACGCAGCACTTGGCCCTTGTGGGTCTTGTAGCTGGGAAAGGGAGTCAAGGTCAGCTATCCATTCGACACGGGAGAAGCAGCGCAATGCATCATGGGATGGGAAAGCACAAAGAATCAAGCAAAGGGCCTGACTCACTAGTAGTTGTTGTCGAAGATGATGTAGTGCGGGGCCATGATGCCGATGTGGACGGCCAGATAGCCGAGTATCACAAGTGTCTGGATGCGCAAGGGGACGGAGAACCAGCCGAGGGGCTGGTGGTGGTGGTAGCCAAAGGTTGGGGCCATGAGGATGTTGGCGTTGAACCAGCCCATGAAGCCCTCCCGGGGCGGCTTGATGTCCATGTTCTCCTCGTCGGACCTCTTGGAGGGGATCATGGACCACAGATTGTGGATGGTTCCGAGGATGATCACCACAGCCCAGTAACCGTAGATGCCCCATCTATACACCTGTCAGTGATGATGCCCTCGCTCTCCTTCCTCCCTGCCTCCCCCCCCC
>NIGD01000010.1:820270-856156 GCA_003055185.1 Escovopsis sp. TC
CGCCCCCCCCCCCTTGTTCCTACTACCACTAGCAGTAGTATCTTCATGCAGTCTGCCGGGCAGTGAAGGGAATGCGCACCGAGACTTGAGGTTCCAGACTCTCTGGGTGTAGTAGTTGAAAACAGAGCGTCGCACAGGATCAAAAAGCTCGTCCGAGGGAAGGGACACCTCTTTGATGACGGCCTTGTCCTTGAAAGGTACTGTGGGGAGGCTGTCTAGGTACTCCTGGGTGACGTTGTCGGTCGCCTTGTGGTAGAGGTCGAGGCTGACGACCTTGGAGCTCTTCTTGCAGTTGGACGAGTACCAGGCCATTCCCACGTCGATCTCCGGCCCCGAGCACTTCTGGCGGATGCACATGTAGGTCGAGGTCACCTTGATCGGGTTCGTGCAAACGGTCTCGTCGGCCTTGGTGTCCGCCGAGAAGGGCGCCTTGAGGAGTGAGTAGTAGCATGAGGCGGCGCAGCACTGGTCTCCAAGGGGCTTGGATGCCAGGGCGAGAGCTGCGAGCAGCAGGCACAGCAGGTAGTGAAGTCGGGACGCCATCTTGCCTTGCTGATACCAGAGACCCAGCTGGTAAAGGCCGGCTTGATGAAGGGGAGGGAGGGAGGGGAGGGGAGGAGGGGGGGCTCCGGGGGGATTTGGGGAGGAAGTGTGGGAGCAAAGGATGAAAGTCGATGGACAAGACGAATCTTTGGCTGGAAAGGCAAAGGACGAAGGGAGAGAGGCACGACGCCTGGTTTATAGTACCGGGAGATGATGACCCCCAGCGGCTCCGGCTTGCGCCATCCAAGGGGAGATCCACGCACGGAAGGGTTCAAGATCTGGCCTGCTCCACCACGGGCGCCGGCATTGTCATAACGGGATCCATGACACTGCTCCGGACTTACTCGTACGAGGACGAGTACTCGCGAAGACGGGGTACTTTCCCACGGAGTACTCGTGCTACCAGTAGACGAGGCGTTCGCCCGCGGTCGACTCGGCAAGGTCACCGTCAAGGGAAATGGGATCCTGGCAATGTTTTTTTCCCATGTCGGTCTTCCCATGTGGAGAAAAGGCGGCGCCGGAGGATGTAAGAATACGACGGCGTACCTCACGCTCAACATGCATACACGGGGTCTCTAGCGCAGAACTTCGGAGTCGGCCTCGGAGCAACACCACCCATTTGGGAGTCAGCACTGGCTCGGTTGACGTTCGGGATTGGCAGGGGCCCCAGGAGCCAAGGCGAAGCGGTAGTGAGGAAAACGAAGACCGTGGTAGGGATCATGATGCCAAGAGGCGGACGCAGGTCTCTGTTCTCCCCCCTCCCCCCCCCCCCTCTCTTCCCCCCACTCCATCTCCTCCCCTGCTGGGCAGAGTCTAATTCTTGAGCGGAGAAGGGCAGGGTCGCTTATCCACGCGGCTGCCGCAGTGTTTCCTCAGGACCTTCCAGAAAGGCGAGCGGCCCTGGGAAGGGCACGTCAGATAGAATTGACATGACGCAGCGGCACGGCCGTGGTCACTGGCCGCCGGGCCATTGAGTGTTTCCATCTCCCATATCTCGGTCTTTCCAGGTTGCTCCGAGGGCGAAGACGACGCTCGGAGGAGAGCGGCCTTCCGAGCAGTGAGGGTCCACCACTCCGCAAGGAGTACTCCGTAGGTACACCGTAGATCGGTACGAGTACTACGGAGTAGCGACTGAATCTTTGGACTTGTCCGAGACCGCAAGAGATCCGCGCGAGAGGAAGTGGAGAGAGGGAACGAAGGAGGGGGGACAGCAGTCCGTAGCGCCGGGCCAGAAAGCTTGCGAGGGGGAGAGGGGAAAATCGTGTTGTGTGAGTGGAGAGATTCCTCCCTACTACGGAGTAGATGGAGTGACGAAGGGTTGATTGATAAGATGATCAGATCAGATAAACGGGAAAGGAGAAAAATTTCCCTCTTCTGTCCTCCGCTGGGCCGACTTGTCATGTCACTGCGGATGGGAGGGTGGGCGCTCTTGATTGATAAACGAGCACACCATCGGCCACGGCGTAGGATGACTGGCGCTGATGGAGGGGAGGAGGGATGCCGAGGCGGAGACTAGCAAGAAGCGCGTCAGCTAAAGAAGATGCTTGTGAAGCACTAGGAGGGATAGATGACTCCTAGCCACTGTCAACAAAGTCGTACTCGTACTCGTACTAGTACGGGTATGAGTACGGAGTACGGAGTATGAGTACTCGTACTCCGTACGAGTGCGAGCAATGTTTAACTCTGTCAACGGGATATGGAGCTCTCCACGGTCCGTGGAGTCCACCGGATGATGGATCGACTGGAGAGCCAGAGGCAAAGGCAAGGGCAGAGCCAGAGCAGACGAAGCCGTGAGCATGTGAGGGCCGAGGCTTCGTGTATCGCCGAATGGATGGGCCATCCTGCCGCCGGCGAAAATTCTTCGGTGTCCACCGGCAGGGGACCCTCGTCGGCGGAGCGCAGGTCCCTTCCTTTTTATCAGATCACGATCGCCGACGAGACTGGCTGAATGGCTGAAATGGATTCCCCTCCCTTTCCTGTGCTCTGGGCTCTGGGCTCTGGGCTCCGCACCGTTGGTCTGTCCGCGTCCTCGTCTGTGTCCTCGTCTGTGTCCTCGTCTGTGTCCTCGTACCAGTACGGAGTACAGAGTACCAGGACTCGTATATGTACTGGTCCCATCGTGTCAGCTTCATCTCCCGTTCTGCACGCGCACGAACCAGCCAATATTCTCCATTGCCTACCTGGAACGTGGACGAGGATTCAGTCCGAGAATAGAAGCTGGTCTTCATCTTGCTAAGATCGATCTCCGAGCTTCTTCTCGGAAGGCCGAGGGCAAGATCGAGAACGGGAGAGCAAGGCTAATCACGGAGATCTCCATCCGTTGCCGTGCCTTCAAGCTCTGCTGTCGAGACCGAGAATCAGAACCTCGAGTTCGATCAATATTGCATAAATCGTTGTTTGTGCGTCGCCAAGCCCTGGCCCGTCGCTTATGTCATCTTCAGGGTTCGCTTCCAACCCTGAACCCCCGATCTCATCACATCAGCAGCTTCAAACTCCCACAGGATTCCGAATTCTGCATTCTCCATGCTGAATTCTGCATTCTGCATTCTGGATCCGGATCCCCGTCCTCTCTTCCTTCTTCCTTCAAATTCCATGTCCATCCATCCAACACTTATCAGATCCGAAATGCGGAGTCCATGCTTCATGGGTCCAGCCCTGGCTTAGTATTGCTAGCAAATCTCATCGAACCAACCGGCCGCCGCCCCCTCGCATCCGGAATCCCCTTCAATCCCCCTCCAAGCCGCCGAGAGACCTCCTCGGCTCGCACATCCAGCCATCCTCCCACCCATCCATTCACCCTTGTTGCTTGTTGCTCGTGCTCGTGCTCATGCTCGTGCTAATGCAAAGCGAAGAAAGGCACTGCAGAAGAAAAAGAAGAGGGGTTGTGTGCCTCGCGCAGGCATCAACCCCGCCTCTCTTCAGCTTCCCATCCCGACTTCTCGCTGTCCCCGCCGACCTCAAACGAGCTAGCATTCCGATCAGCTCCTCGCCGGCACCGAGTCTGTCCATCCTTGTCTTGATGATGCATGCCAGCACGAGGACGAGTATTGGTACGAGTACTTGTACGAAGACGGAATGCCCCTCTTCCTCGTGCAGGTACCGCGTGCTGTTCTGATGCCCTCGTCCGTCCTCGTACGAGTACGGAGTACGAATACTCGAACTAATGCACCCAGACTCACCACCGGATGGCGTTTTTGTTCGGCGTCTCGTCATGCACGAGTGAGACACCCATCCAGCCCCTCATGCGCCCACTCGGGACGGTGCAAAAATCTCTTTATCAGATCTTGTGTCTGTGCTCCTCTGGTTATCAGATCGCCGCAGGGCTGCTTCGCTCCCAGGTCCAGCTACGAGTACGAATACGAGCACAGGCCCGACTGGAAGCTTGGACAGTCTTGCTGCCTCGCGAGGAATCCTTACCGAAGAGCAAGGTCCGATCCCTCATAATCTCGTGTGCCGGCTCGCCCCTCGTGGTCAGGAAGAAGACGGTATGGGATCCCATGCTGGCCATTGCTTCCTCCTCGGGGAAATGAAGGGATCCAGTGGTTGCGTTCTCCCGTTCGTCAACGAGGCTGAGGACAAGATACCGAGCCGGCAAAGTGTTGATGAAGCGGGGTCGAAGTTCCGATCCTCGCACCCCGGCTAAGAGGGAGATTATCTGATCGTACGGCTGATGTCGCAAGAGGGTGGGGGCGTCGCCGTTCATGCCCCGAGGTGCCTCCACCCGTTGGATGATCTCTATCGAGTGGGCAGCCCTTCGATTGTGAACGAGTCCGTGGACAGCCCACGGTCACATCTCGGACGTCTCCATCACGGGCGACAACCCGCTTGGGGGGAGACGGGCTGCATGCGAGCTCTTCGACCAAAGGGGCCCCTCCGATCCTCGCACCCACATCATCCTATCAATTCCTGCCCCCTCCGCCGCCGCCGAAGGCTACGAGTACGAGTACAACGACTGATACTCCGTACACACGTCCATCTTCGGAGTATCTCTTCAGAACATCAGGTGATACCACTCCTGCTCTGCCATCACCCGTGAGCTCACTCACTCGGCATCTTCATACGACGTCAAGCTCGGCGGCCGGTCCTCCACCCGCGTCCCCCAATCGCTCTCCGCCTCCCCTAGCGTCAGCACGAGCTCCTTCCCCTCCGTGAAGAAGGAGTGGTTGAGCCAGCTCTTCGTCCACGGCTCGCCGTCGAGCGTCGCGTTCTGCACGAAGATGCGCCGGTACGCCGGGTCGAAGTGGACGTTGCGGATCGTGCTCGTCCGCCCCGTCAGCGGGCTCGTGTAGCTCACCGACGCAAAGTACGGCGGCGTGATGAGGTACACGTCCTGGCCCGGGTTCGGGAACAGGCCCATCATGCTGAACGCCAGGAAGGACCCCATCGCCCCGCTGTCGTCGTTGCCGGGAAGGCCCTCCGGCGTCGGCGAGAAGTACTTGGGGATGTAGAAGTGGCTGCGCGCCGCCGACAGGCCCGGCCGCCCGGCGTAGTGGTACTGGAAGACGGTCAGGAAGCTCGGCTCGTTGCCGATGTAGCAGATCTCCTGGTCGTGCAGGTAGTCGAGGCGCTTGACAAAGGACGCCGCGCCGCCGTACAGCCGGATGAGGCTGGCCTGGTCGTGAGGCACGAAGCTGTCATCCATGGGCATGTGTCAGCCTCCTGTTTCCATACAGTCAAGTACTCATCCATCCATCCATCCATCCATCCATCCATCCATCTAGTCTGGTCGCCGAGATCGGGGTTGGCAAAGCTCAAGGATCATGACTCACAAGCCGTACTCCCAGATGCTGCTCTCAAACGTCTCGGCCCCCGTGTTCTGCAGCGAGCACACATTCACCGTGTCGTGGTTGTTGCACCGCAAGGGGTCCTGATCGAACCACGTCTCGTTCAGATACTTGCCCTGGAAGAAACCCCTGAACCCCGTGTCGGTCCCGTTCCCGAACCTCGACGCCTGCTCCGCCCTGAACAGGTTGCGCCAGTTCGCGCTCGACGCGAGATACCTCGCCCTGTCGGCCTCCCCCTTCCCCATCGCCGCCGCCATCTGCGCGATGCAGAAGTCGTCGTACGCGTACTCGAGCGTCCGGCTGATGGAGCGCGTCATCGTCCCGAAGCCCCTGTGGTCGAAGTCCTGCACGGGCACGTACCCCAGGCGCTTCCACGAGTCGAGCCCGCCGCGCCCGTGGTTCGACCAGTCGAACGGCTCGATCTCGGCGTCCTGGACCACCGCCGCGTAGCCCGCGTCCCAGTCGACCCCGTCCCGGATCCCCTTGAGGTACGCGTCCGCGAGGACCACGTCCGCGTTCGACCCGCCCTGCGTGAAGCCCCGGCACAGGCTCATCCGGCAGTCCGGCAGCCACCCCTCGTGACGATACGTCGAGATGAGCGAGCGCACCTGCTGCGCAACGGCGCGCGGGTCCAGCACCGTCAGGAAGGGGAATTGTGAGCGGAACAGGTCCCAGATGCAGTAGAAGGAGTCGAAGTACGGCTCCCCGTCGTCCTCCCACAGCGGGTTCTCCCCCGTGTAGTTCTGCGGGCTCACCATCGTCCGGTAGATGCCGGACCAGAACGTCCGCCGGAACTCGTCCCCGACGCCGTCGCCCGTGCTCGTCCGGATCGGCGCCAGCTTCGCCCGCCACTGCGCCGCAGCGTCGTCCGCGTACCGCTCCAGCGCACCGCCCGCCATGGCCGGCATCTCCCGCTCGGCGCTGCGGCACGCCTGCTCCGCGCTCATGAAGCTGACGCCGACGCGCGCCACGATCGGCTCCGCCGCGCTCGCGAACCGCACGAACGCGCCCCCCGGCAGCGGATACCCGTTGATCGACCGCGAGATCTTCAGCGACCTCACCTCGGCGCTCGCCCTGCTGTCCGCGAAGATGCCGCTATCATGGACCGCCGCCCCGTGGAAGTCAGTGCAGAAGAAGAGCCTGTACGACCCGCTGCCGAAGCTCGGCAGGAAAGTCGCCTCACCCATGATCCGCCCCGTCGCGGGATCCACCTCCACCGTCGCATTGTCCTGCCTCGAGTCCGACAGATCCGACAAGTCCTGCAAGATTAACGGCCTGTCGTCCGCCGTCGCCCCCGGAAACGTGAACCGAAACAGCCCCGCGTGCTGGCTCGTCGTCATCTCGACCCGCGGCCCGTCGTCCAGCGCGATGGCGAAGTACCCGGGCCTCGCCACGACGCTCTCGTTGGCGAAGCGCCCGAACCGCGCCCGCGCCTTCTTGGGGAACGCGCACCCGTCCACCTCCCCGCCGGGGCACGACCGGTACGCGAAGAGCGGGAAGTTGCCCAGCGACGGCGAGCCGCCCGTCCCGGAGTCGTGCATGACGCTGAACCCCGTCACCGGCGAGCCGTCGAGCGTGAAGCCGCCCTGGTTGCCGCCGCTGTTGGTGTCCGCCACCGCCTTGGCCATGCCGTATGGCAGCGTCGCCCCGGGGAACACGTTCCCGCCGTTGGTGCTGCCGATGAGGAGGTCCACGTATTGTAGGGGGTCGAAAGTCGTGTTCGGTTGTGTCGACTGAGCAGCAACGCCTGCGCGGCCTCCTCCTCCTATCCCTAATCCAAGGCCGGAGGCCACCACAACCAGTCGTGAGAGACGCATCTCGCAGAGCCCTGGAAAAATCCAGGCAACCAGTCAACTCAACTGGGAAATTGACGATCAGGCAACAGTCAGCTCAGAAGCCAGCTCCCTTCGGCTTCGGAAGTCAAGTCGGGGGGGGACTCGCGCTCTTTATGGCAGAAGTCTTGTCGGAATCTCGCACCCTCATTTCGGGACGCGACTCGGCCGCATGATGCATCCAATATCCTGCATTGCGCGCCCTTTCACCGCAGACCCTGTTGAACCATTCCAGACGAAGACCTCAGTCTCTATCTCCCTCTTCCCCTCTTCCCCTCTTCCCCTCTTCCTCTCTCTCTCTCTCTCTCTCTCTCTCTCTCTCTCTCTCGTCTTCTTCATACACACAGAATACATCTCGTCTTCGCTTTCCCCGCACTCGCCCATGACCCCTGGCTAAGACACATGGCCTTCTGCTGCATTCTTCCACAACCCCAGGCTAAGACATGAGTAGTTCCAGCGGGCTCTTTTCTTCTGCATTCTCCCATGACCTGACTGAGACACTTGACTGCATTCTCCCAAGATTCACGGCCGAAACATTAATGCTGTGAAAATCTCTCATCCCTCATGGCGCAACCACTCTCACAGCGTGCGTAGTCCTTCACAACCTAGACCTGGCCAAGACACCTGTGCTGCATTCCCCCATTACGAGTACTGCTACTCCGTAGAGTATGGCCAAGACGATGTTGCTGCTTTGCTCTCACGCCCAACATCTGAGACAATCGCTACACTCTCATACCCCATGGCCATGACACGACTCAGCCAACGTGCTTCCCCCGAGACTCCTCCGCCACATAGAACGAGTGCTCGCGTGAAAACGTATGTATGTATGTATGAAAGTCGTACACTTCAGGGCAGCGTAGCATGCAGTGCCACCCCATCGCGCACAAGAAGAATCAGTTATTTCCAGTATATGCGTCACGCAGATCGTGTGCCTATTCGGGGAGGTCGGATTCCAGGCCACCGCTGCAATCTCCCGTAGACGCGGCTCCTGGGAGGGACCATGGCGGAAGATCACGGTGTCGGATGACGGGCGACGAACGGTTCATCAACATGGCAGATGATGGAGATGAGCAGGGGGGAACGTCGTCGCGCCTTTGGATAATGCGACGCGGATAATGCGACGAGCGGCAGACTGTGTCGGCGGCTGTCGATGATGAGATGGACGGGAACATCACCGCGCCTTTGGATGAAGTGAGGGGGGAACACCGCCGCGCCTTTGGATGGTGCGAGCAGGGGGAACATCACCGCGCCTTTGGATAATACGACGCCAGGAACCATACAATAGGACATATAGCCACGCTCTCGGACGATACGGCGGAATGGACAATATCACCGCTTGTGGATTATAAGGATCGACATCAGGCTGGACAAGTTGGCCGATTGTCCAAGCACACGGGAGACGCGGCGTCCCACGCAGGAGGAGCAGTATTGCCCCCCATCTAGCCATCACCATGGAGAGCACGTCCTCGAAACAGTCTAGTCCGTCAAAGGCCCCCGATCCATCACCTAGCCATAGCGAACGAGAGCAGCATCCTCCCGGAACCAGTCCTCCTCCTCGATCGCCTCCTCCGCCGACGCGTAGTTCATAATGATGCTCTTGATCGTCGTGTACGCATAGTACGCGTCCCAGCCGTTCTCGCTGCCGAGCCCACTGCCCGCCGTCGCCCCGCCCCACGGGCTGCTCGGGTCGTTGCGGTGGTGCGTGTTCACCCAGACGATGCCCGACTCGACGCGCTCCGACACACGGAACGCCTGCGACAGGTCCTGCGTCCACAGCGCCGCGCCAAGCCCGAACTCGCTGTCGTTGGCGAGCCGCAGCGCCTCGTCCTCGGTGTCGAAGCCCGCAAGCACGATGACCGGGCCGAAGGCCTCCTCGCGCCACAGCGTCGTGCTCGTGATGTCGCACGACGCGCCCGAGGCGAGGATCGTCGGCGGGTAGAAGTAGCCCGCGGACAGGTCGGTGTCGTCGAGGGCGGACGCGCCCGTCATGCGGGACGCGCCGATGAGGACGTCCGCGCCGTCCGCCACCGCGCCGTCGACGAGCCGCTCGATGTTGGCGAGCTGCTTGGCCGAGACGACGGGGCCCATGCTCGAGCTCGGGTTGGCAGGCGAGCCCATGCGGCTCGTGATGGAGGCCGCCTTGCGCACGAGCTTGTCGCGCACCTCGGCCATGACGCTGTTGTGTACGATGATGCGCGTCGCGGCGATGCACGTTTGCCCGGAGGCCATGAAGGCGCCGAAGGCGACGCCGTTGACGGCGAGGTCGAGGTTGGCCTTCTCGAAGATGATGAGCGGCGCCTTGCCGCCTAGCTCCGCGGTGAACTTGGTCAGCTTGCCGCCCAGGATGGCGCCGATGGCCTTGCCCGACGCGGTGCCGCCCGTCATGTCCACCTTCCTGACCAGCGGGTGCCCGACGAGCGCCTGGCCCGTGGTGATGCCCAGGCCGGGCACCACGTTGAACACGCCGTCCGGCACGCCAGCCGCCTTGAAGATGGGGCCCAGGAGCAGGCTCGTGAGCGGCGTCAGCTCACTCGGCTTCAACACCACGCTGTTGCCGGCCGCTAGCGCGGGGACGATCTTCTTGATGGCGATGAAGAGCGGGTGGTTGAAGGGCGTGATCTGCACCACGACCCCCAGCGGGACGCGCTCCAGCCAGTTGTGCAGCTTGCCAGCAGTCGGCAGCAGCGGCCGCTCCTCCGTGCGCAGGAGGGCCGAGAAGTAGCGGAACCAGCGGAGCAGGCCTGCCACCTGGACCTGCATCTCACGGTGCACGCGGCCCGTCTGCTCGACCTCGAGGGGGACCAGCGAAGGCAGAGCCGCGATGAGGAGATCACCCGCCTTGTTGATGACGTCGGCGCGAAACTGCCTCGGGGCCCGCGACCACACGCCGGACTTGAACGCCGCGTGGGCGACCTGGATCGCCTCATCGACATCTTTGGTGGAGGCTGAGTGGCATCTGAACTCAACCATCAATGTCAAGCTCTCGAGCACCCGTAATGAGGCCAATCTCCCCTGGCCACAAGTTTCAAACAAAGTTCGTGTCATTCGAGGATACTCACTGCGCAAAGATTTGCTTCGTCGCCGGGTTCTCAACGGGGATGCTGGGAGATCAATGTCAACACGCCGGCCTGGACATGCAACCCAATCAGTCCAGCCCCTCCTGGAATAAGGGTGTCCCGCAGAGGAGAGCTCCCTGAAGATGAAAGGGTTGCCTGATTGGCGAAGGTACTTTCTCTGAAAGATGAAGAGGGATGTCGTATAGATGAAAGGGATCTGTGATAGGTGAAGAGAAATGCTATCAACGAAGAGGGATTCCGGTAGATGATCCAGATGGGGAAACATACGGCTCGCCGTTACCAACAACCTCCTTGCCACCAACCCAAAGCAAGTATTTCCCAGTCATGACGGCGATGCACTCCGTGCCTAAGGTCTTTCGAGCATAAATCAGTAACCACCCAATGACCCCAATGCTCCTCAGCTCGTCACACACAGATCTCAAACGTCAGTCACCTCGAACAATCGCTGGTCGGTAGAGAATGTACCTCGAGTCAAAAGCTGTTGGTCGACAGGAGACACACGTCCCAGAAACAAAAACTGTTGGTTGCGAAGATTGGAGAAGGAGAAAAGGCCCAAGTCGAGAGCTTCACTCTGGGCCGCCTCGCTTCGCCTCAACTTCGTGCGGGGAACCCGGTCGCTCGAGCTGCCTCACGGGTCTCGTTCGGCAAGTCGTGGGCACTCGGCAAGTGAGTGTACTCGTACGAGTAGGTGCGGGCAGTGGGTAGCGAAAATCTGCAACCGACTCTTTTCGGCATGGGACGATGGCATCATGGATCGACTATTGGATTCTCGACCATGACTCGAGGCCCGCAGCTAGACGTCTCCTTCGGCGGCGCGAGCTCTCCCAGGCATCTTTCGGTTGCTCGGGTAGGATTGGCCGCGAATCGGTTCTCTTACGGAGTACTTCGTACAGTAATCGAACTCGGAGGCGGACTCGTGCTCGTAGATGGTGTTCATCGTCCGCCAGCTCAGGGACTTGACTGATGCTGCAACAAGAGGAAACTCGAGTTCGCGGATCTGGAAATGGCAGCGGGAGAGCTTCATGTGCGATGACGTCGGGATAATCACGTGACTTTGATCTTCGGCTGCCGTGGTCGCACTTATAGGAAGACCTGCCTAATCAGAGCTTGGATCGGTCCGACATAAATCTAGACTAACCTTGTGTATTAGAGCTTACGATCTAGAATAAAGCTTTACGAGTTAGTACGTAAAGCGTGCTAAAAGACCTTCCCTATAAGCGTTATAATCTTTTCTATAAGCCTTAGATCTTCCCTTAAGAGCTTTATAATAAGGGATCTAAAGCTTAATTACGTAAGCCTAAGCAGTATAAAGTAAAGGCTAAAGTACTTTTTATAGATAAGAATAGTAAACAATTAATTACTATATTTTATGCTTACTAAGTAGCTCTTTATAACTATATAACAGTTATAAGCTTATATAGTTCTTAAACTAAGAACTTTAAGCTTTAAAAAGCACTATACTTATCTTTTATCTTCTTATCTTTTCTTTAAATCTTTATCTTTAATTCTTAAGTTTTTATTTCTTTTATAAATCTTTATTCTACTACCTTTTATTCTTAACTTAACCTTTTTAAGCTTTTAATATAGCTATCTAAGCTTAGCAAAGGAAACCTAAGCTTTACTTAATTACTAACTAAGTTATATAGTTCTAAGCCTTAGAAAATAAAGCTTAGACCTATAAGATCTAAGACATTATTAACCCTTAGAAGGACCTTTACCTAAACAGCTACTAAGAGCTTAAGCAGCTAACCTTTAATAATATCTAACTAAAGCTTGCCCTTAGAGCTATTAAGCTAAAAGCGTAGACCTTAGAAGGCATTGCTTACCTATTAGAAAGAGCACTAAAGGCCTTATCTAGAGCTTAAGGGCAAGATACCTAAAAGAATAATGTTTATAAGCTTACTTTATTAAGTGCTTTTACTAGTATAACTAAAGCTTAGGGATATATTATTAAGGCTTAACTTAATACTATAGATCTTAGTATTATTACTATGCTTTATAACGTATACTTTTATAAGTATATAACCTTAATAACGCTTATTTATAAGAAACAGCGCGCTTACTAAGCTATACGTAAGTAAATAATATAAATAGTTAAGACTAATACATACTATAATACTATTAAGAAGCTTAAAAGGATCTTTAGTCCTAAAGAACAATTTATAACCTAAGACATTATGCTTAATCTTAAGGAGCAATTTATACTAAGCAACTAAGCTTAGATCTAGATAGTATATACTAAATATAAAGTAGCTTTAAATAAAGCTTAATAGGCTAGCACTAAGCATAAAAGGTAGCAATAAACCTTTAAGGAGGTATATAATAATAGATATATATACTTTATACCTAAGGTTAAGGGTATATTTGCTGTTATAAACTTCCTTAGAGCTATAAGAGTACAATTTGCTTTATCTTAAGCTATAGCTAAGCTTACTGCTATTAATAAAGCTATTTCTAATAGGTATTTAAACTAAATTAAAAGCCTTAATACCTATATTAAGCACTTTAACGCTTATATATAAGCTATAAGCTACTTAAGGATCTTAGGGATCTTTGCTATACTTAGGGATAGGTTTAACTAAGCTTAGAAAAAGAAAAAGGGAAAAAAAAGGAAAGAATACCTTTATAGTAATTACTATCCTTAAACCCCTTAGACTTATAAGAACGTTAAATTTGCCTTTAAACAAGTCCTAACCCTAAGGAAATTACGCTTACTAAGCACTAAACATACTATTCTAGACTATATTAAGGAAGATAAGTAGTCCTTGCTATAAGAATCCTTAAAAAGCAGTAGATAGAATATAAGCGTACTTAAAACCTAAGAACTAAGCTTTTTAAGAAGCATTAACGTAGTACTAATTAACTTAGCAAAGTTTCCTAAGGAACCTAGGATTAAACTATACGCTACTATAGCTTACTAAGCTTAATACCTACTATCTTAGAGCACTGTCTTAGATAACTATAGAGCAATCTATCTTATTAATAAACGCTTTTTTTTTAAGCTAGGCTTATTTGTCTTTAGCAATAGCTATAACGTTGTTAAAGCTAGGACTAAGACCTTTTAGGTACTTAAAAGGAGGACTTAGATTATTTGTAAGGTTCTAAATAAGGCTAAAGGAGCTTAGTTTAAGGATCTTAAGCTAAAGAACGTAGCTCTAATTAAGGGATTCTATATTAACATTGTCTTAGAAGTAAAGCTTACTTAGGCTAGTGTATAGTACTATAGCTATAATTGTACGCTTTATTATAGCAATATAAGCAGTAGCGTTATTATAGTAAACCTTAGTCGTAAGCATAACCTTACTTTCCTTAAATATAAGCTACTATCCTCTTACCTTAATCTTAACGTAATACTAATTAACTATAATACTATTTTTAAGCTTAAAGTGCTTAATTAAGTAGCTTTTATAAGCGTAGTATAAAGGAAATATATAACTAAGGACTTATTAGGTCTTAGAGAAGATAAGGAAATGCTATAGCACCTCTAAGCAAAGCATTTAAGACCTAAAGCTCTATAAGCTTTAGTTTATAACGCAAAAGGGGTTATTATTAAGGGCACTAAGCAGATTAAGTATAAAACCTATGCTTAAACCTATACTTTTTAAGTTATCTTAAGGAAACCCTTAGAGAAAGGAAGCTTATGCTCCTTTTAGCGTATACATTAGAACCTCTAAGACTATAAGAAAGGGTATAATAGCTTTAACTAGCTGTTAATTATTAAGGATAAGTATAATAGGTAGATTCTTGCCTTGCCTTTGCTTAATAAGTACATAAACACCTTATTTAACGCGCTATTTAGCTTTAAGCGCTAAGTTAAGAGGTAATATAAGCTTACTATTTACGTTATATGCTAAAACAATAAGGTAGCTATAATTAGCGTAAATAGTATTACTATTTATTAAGATTAGGTATATACTAAGGGTATTAACTTAAAGCTTGCTCTTCCTTATATACATAAGCTAAATAAAGCTATAGAACGCGTAAAGAAAGAAATTATAACAAAGCAGCTTAAGATAAAGGAAGGAGCTAGTCTTCTTGCTAAGCTTTAGCCTAAGATAGTACGTACTATAGCTTATCTTTATAATATAAGCCTTAAAAAGGCAAATAGTATAAAATCCCTTATCTATAAGTTAAAATTATAGTTCTATAGCATACTAATCTTTATCTAAGAACGTATAGTAGACCTCCTGCTAAGCTAAGCTAAGATCTAAGCGTATAGGTATAAAGCCTACGTTCTAGATCGTAATCGTAAAGCAGGAAAGTATATAAGGTTGTTTAAAACAACCCTTTAAAGGCTTGTAAAATATCTAGTTAAGTATACTACCTTTAACCTATACTACATTTAAATCTTATACCTCTATAAGGTTATAACTACTTATAACATTAAATTTAATAAAACCTAATTCTATAATAAAAAAGCTTACTAAGCTAAACCTAAGCTTAGGATACTTACTATAAATAAGCTATTCTTAGAATTAAGCTTTAAAGATAAAGTAAATAATATATAGTTTAAACTCTTACTTTAACATTAATAAACGTTTAGAAGACCTGTTAAAGACCTTATAAGGCGTCTAAACTTAAGGGTAAGGGCGTTTATAAGCATAGCTATAGTTAATTTAATACGTAAAACTACTAAAAAGACGCTTAAAAGCGCTAGATACTATAATCTTTTAACGACTATAGGACTTTAAACGCCTTAAGAAACCCCTTTTTAATTATTAAGTCCTTTAAAGGAAAGCGTAAAATATATAGTTATATATAAGGAAAGGGAGGAGGAAGCTTAATAGAGCTATAAAATAAGTAATAAGTAAGCAAGAACGGATATGTACCTAAGTTTTAAAGCTACTTATCTTTATAAATAAGAGTAGTTAATATAGTAAATAAAAGCTTAAGGAGCAGTAGATACGTTAACTAAAGTCTTAACTATAAATACTTAAGCTTTATCTTTTATATTAATAACGTAACTACAAAGAAGTATATGCTTATATAAGGAACTAGCCCCTTATAACTTATAGGTATACCTACCTAATTAAGCTTAAAAGGGAAGTAAAGCATAGCAAAAGACCTAAGATAAAGCGCAAAAAGACTATATCTACTCCTTAATCTTAGGATTTAAAGCTATAGGTACTAAAAGACAAAGACGTCTAGACTTACTTATAGAAACTAAGCTTTAGAACTACTATATAGTCTTTAACGTAATACTTAGTACTATTAAACTAAAGCTTGCTAAAAGGCTAGGTGCCTTACCTAAGGACTAAGCTAAGCACTTTTTAAGCTTATTACTGCTACCTATAAACTAAAAAGATATATAGAAGTATAAGTTTAAAGATTTATTTATAGAAGCTACCTGCTTAAAATATAAAGCTCTTAAAGAGAAAAGAATATAAGAAGTTATTAATATAAATAGAGCTTAGTTTAAGCCTTTGCCTATTAAATAAGTCTTTATATATAAACTTAATAAGAATAGCAATCTAGAACGATGTAAAGCTAGGTTTATAGTATATAGTAACCTTTAAAAGAGCTCTATAATTAAGAATATATATATAGCAATACTTATAGTACGCTCCTTTTATATTATAATTGCTTTAGCTATAAAATTTAATCTTAAACTTAAGAAATATAATATAAAAAACGCGTTTTTAAATGTATATAAGGACCTAAGCATAGTCCTTGTTATATATTAGCTCTTAGAAGGATTTAAGAAGCTTAACTAGTGCTTAGAGCTAAAGAGGGCGCTGTATAAGCTATAAGACTTACTAAAGCTATAGTTTAACGAGTTCTTATAACGCCTTCTAAAGCTTAGACTTAAAGCTAGTAACAAAGAGCTATGCTTCTTCTTTATACCTAATAAAAAACTCTTTATAATCTTTTACGTAAATAATATCCTTTTTGCCTTTTATAAAAACAATTATAAAGAATTTAAATATATTACTTAAGCTTTAAAGGCTAAATATAAGCTCTATAACAAAGGAGACGTAGAGTAGTTCTTTAGCATTAAGCTAGTAAAGGACTAAGAGCTTAAGAAGATATACCTATCCCTTAACTCTTACATTAAGCACATAGCTTCCTAATTTAAGCTTAAGGATAGCACCTAGACCTTATCGATCCTTATCCCTAAAGCTTATCTCCCTAAGAATAAAGGTATAGCAATAGCTGCTTTTATTAAGAGCTACTAAGAGAAAATTAAGTTTATTTTATACGTAGCTGTTATAGTACGCTTAGATATAAGCTTTAGAGCCTTATACCTTTCTTATTTTTTTACGAACCTAAGTACTTAGCATTATTATGCTATAAATTAGCTTATTTAATACCTATTTACTATACGTAGAAGCTTACTATGCTATAGAAGAGCTAAAGAAATATAGGTCTTAAGCGCCTTAAGCAATGCTTCCTTTAGAGATAATATTAAGACTTAAAGGTCTTCTTAAGGATATCTTATTACGCTATTTAAGGGCCTTATTATCTAGAACGCTATAAGGCAAGAGACGGTAACAACTTTAAGCACTAAAGCAGAGCTTTTAGCGCTTAATTAGATTGCTAAAGAGATAATAGTAGTTTAAAGGCTTTTCTAAGAGATTTATTTTAACCTATAAAAGCTTTTTAAGCTTAGTTATAATAACCTATAAACTATTAAACTTATTATTAGAGACATAGGAAGAATAAATATACGCTTTTATTACGTTAATATATAGCGTATATAAGTACGCTAAAAGCACTAAAAAAGCTCTTTTATTCTTTAATTTGTTTTTACGCTAAAGATACTAGCTAATAAGCTTATAAAGGCCTTCTTAAGATAGAAATTTAAAAGATTTAAAGCTCTATTAAATATAGTAAAGCTCTTAAAGCAAAATAATTTTAAAGCTAAAGAAGTTAATTTAAATACATAAACAATACTATTTTATAAAGCTTAACTATTATAACTTAAGCTATAAACTTATTACTTTACGCTTAAGGATACACGCTAGCTGCCTATAGAGCAGTACAGCGATCCTTTATATACTAAAGGTAGTTAAACTAAGCCTTTATACCCTTAATTTTAGCCTGCTAAGCAGCAGCAGCAGCTAAAGGAGCTCTAAGAGCAGCAGCAGCAGCAGTAGTAGCAGCAGCAGCAGCAGCAGTAGTACTATTAGCAGCAGTACTAGCAAAAGCTTTATTACTAGCAGGAAGGGTAGGTAGTAAGCTAGGATACTTATCCTAGAACTAAAAAGCTCTCTTAAGCAAGGCCTTACCTTCTTAAACGTACTATAGAGCTATTAATAAGCTATTTAAAGCTTAATTTTAAGGAAAACATACCTTTTAATTACTATTAGTAAGTATAGCAATAAGCTAAAAAGAAATCTACTTTAGCATAAGAGTACTAAGAGGGGTTAGCTAAGACTTAAAGCTTAACATAAGCAGTAAAATAGTATATATATATATTACTATAAAAGTATAAGCTTATATAGTAGGGCTTATAGCGCGTTAAGCGCCTTCTTTTCTATACGTACCTATTAAAATTAGTATGCTTCTTAGCTATAAAAGACTATAAGCAACGCTTATAAGGGTAAGGTAAAGCTATGTTCTTTGTATTTAGGACCTTAATATAAGCTAGATCGCGATAGTTAGCCTAAGGGTTAATAACCCTTTTATTAGCAGTAATATAAGCACTATAATAAGGCATTTTAGCTTGTTTCTTAGGATTAGTTTAAAGGGTCTTAGGCTTAGCTTTAGGTATAGCTATAAAAGGATTTAAGGTTTTTAGTATAAGGCGCTTCTAGGAAAAAAGGAGTAGCGTTTAAGGCTTAAAGGGCTTAGTAATAGGCTGCTTCTTTTTCTTTTATGCTTTAAGGACAAAGGTTTTAAGCTTAGACTTAAAAGACAAAGGATTAAGAAAAGAAAGCTGCTTTTCTTTATATAACTTTACTTACTTAGCAAAAGGGATATAGCTAAACAAAGAAGAAGCTTTAGGCATAGTAGTAAAGGTATAGTTCTTATGCTCTTAAGAATCTATAATAGCTATTAGCGCTTACTCTATAAGTCTAAGAAGGGCTATAAGGCTATAAAGGATAATTTTAAGCACTAAGCATTTTTTTATAATAAAAGGCCCTTTATAGCTACTGTCTAGAGCTTAGATTAATATACCTTAGGGACGTATAAGCAATTTTAATAGGCTTAAGACTAAAAATAAAGCTTTAAAAGGGTTAAAAGGAAAAAGAAGATAAAGCATTATAAGCTATTATACTAACGATCTTAAGAAGCTAGATCTAAAGCTTAAGAAGGCATTATTAAGGTATTAAGATAGCTCTTTTATTTATATATCTATTTATATCCTATTGTTTTCTTAAATTATTTACTTTATCTACGCTTTTAGGACTACTACTAAGCACTATATACGCCTACTTAAAGCTTTAATAATAAGGAGGTAAAGGGGTTCTTAGCTTGTTAAGCTATTTATAAGCTTTGCTTTCCTATTGTCTCTGCTATAGTTAATAAGTTATAAATACCCTTATAAGATCTTATTAACTAAAAGGTATATAAGAAAACCTACCTAATTAAAGCTTAGATTAGTTTAATATAAATCTAAACTAACTTTATATATTAAAGCTTATAATCTAGAATAAAGCTTTACGAGTTAGTACGTAAAGCATGCTAAAGGACCCTCTTTATAAGCGTTACAATCCTCTCTGTAAGCCTTAGATCCTCCTTTAAGAGCTTTATAACAAAGGATCTAAAGCTCGATTACATAAGCCTAAGCAGTATAAAGTAAGGGCTAAAGCGCCCTTTATAGATAAGAATAGTAGATAATTAATTACTGTATTCTATGCTTACTAAGCGGCTCCTCGTGACTGTATGACACGCACTCCTATCTCGTCCTCCTCCTCTTGTCTCATGGGTCTGGCTAGACACTGAATGGCCAGCATAAGAGGACCGATCGATGAAGCGAGTGTGATGGGGACAGTAAAGGATGGATCGACGAGGTCTGAATGGCATGACTTGACGAGATCTGGACGGAGTCAGCGCCAGTTCAGGCTCCGAATGCTCTCACCACGCTCACCGCGACACCGCGCTCATCCATGTGCTTGCTTGCAACACGAAATCCTACTCGCAGAGTCTGGAGCAAGCGATCGGTGGCATGACATTGCGAGTTGCCGGTCCATCACGACGCAAGTGTCCAGGTATAACGTTCGGAGCACAAGACTGCCATCCAAAAGGGGCATCAAGAAGGAAAAGTCCATTCACAAGCCAACCAACAGAGCTCTCCATATGAATACCTCCCGACACCCAAAACCCAAGCAAAAGGGCAGAAAATGTCCATTCAGAATGCCAAGCTGCCAGGCTAATAATCCAAGACAAAAAAGGCTCCAAAAAAAAGGGAAGAAAAAAAAAAGATCATCGCAGCATCTCACATCACATCTCGTCACCCACATACCATCATGCAGTCTTTGCCTTTACGACCAGCACATCAGCCATCATCCCCGCCGCGATAAAACTCCCCCCAAGGAGCCCAAAACACGACCGCACATCCTCCCTGGGCCTCTGCGAGACCTTACCCTCCTCTACGCCGACCGACTCGTCCCCGCCGTGCCCCAGGAGAATCAGCCTCGGCCGCTTCTCGTCCGAAGAGCCCGCGGTATCGGCATGGCTGAGGATATCCTCCACGGTGACACCCGTCGGCGATATCCTCTCCACCTTGACGCGCTGCGCGAGGCTCTCGGGAAGCCGAGCCATGATCTCGTCAAACTCGTCGTCCGCAGCGCTCGAGACGTGCACGATGGTGGCGGTGACGTCGGGCTTCTCGAGGAGCTGCAGCCCAAGACCCAGGGCGAGCTTGTCGTCGCTGCTGCCGAAGTAGGCGAGGAAGAGATGCCGCGGGCGTGTGCACAGGGGCATGCTGCTCCGAAAGTCGGACGCGCTGACGCCGCCGAAGGGGTTCTCGTGGTGGTGGTGCTTGGCTTTGCCCCCTTGGTCACGATGCTCGGCGGCGGCGGCGGCGTCGTCGTGTGTCCTCGGGAAGAAGACGCCGATGCTGTGCTCCTTCGAGGCGAGTAATGATCGGACGAACTCGATGTATCCGGGGGCGAGCTTGGTCTCGACGCTGGATGATAGGAGGATCTGGGAGTCGTTGACGCTACCCGTCTCTGTCCAGGGGAGGAGCAGCAGATCGGACGACGCTTTGGAGGACGCGGCGAGGAGGGCGTCGGCGAAGTGGTCCTCCGGCATGACGGAGACCTCGCCCGAGGCGTGGATGTTGTTCAGCTGCCCGACGATGCGGAACATCTTGACCACCGGATCGTGCCGGCTGTATTCGTCGACCTGGGCGACCGTCATGACGGACGACTCGCGGTCCGAAAGCTCCAGCAGCCTCACCCCGTGGGCCCGGACGGCCCTGTGCAGGGCGTACGGGGGGGACGCCCCGAGGGCGTCGACCGAGGCGCTGGCGGCCTTCTTGGTGTCGTCCTCAGGGCGAGTGGCTGGCGAATCCGCTTCTTGGTTTCCGCCGAACAGCAGGAGCAGGCCGAGCAGGGCGGGCATGTTGTCCAGCCGAAGGTATACGAGCAGACGGTCGACTCTCTGTGGGTACGTCATGGCCACGTTCGAGCCGATCAATGCGTGTGGAGGAGTGATGGACTCTCCCGTCTCCCAGTCAATCTCGCCGCGCTTCCACGCCTCGATTTTTTTCTGGTACCACGGCGGATAGAGGACAGTCGTGAGGGGGGTCGTCACAAAGGTGGTGATGAGCGCCATGACGACAAAGACGGTAAAGGTTCTGGTGCTCAGGATCTCCGCCTGTAGACCAATGTTCTGGAAAATGGGGAACGAACAGGAAGCAATGTCAGCGATCATGTTCCAGGAGGCAATCGCGAAGGGTAATGGGTCCGGATACATCACGTACCAGCACAATGAGCTCGACAAGACCCTTGCAGCTCATCAGGACGCCAATGGAGAAGGATTCTCTCCAGACCATGCCGTTCAGACGAGCCGCCACGGAAGCGCCAATGATCTTGGTCAAAAGCGCTGTGAATGTTGTTGCGAAGACGTAGCCCCAGACCTCGCCGGTGTTGAGAAGACCGAGGTTGGTGCTGAGACCGGACAGCGTGAAATAGAGAGGCAGAAAGATGGCGCCGACGAGGTCCTCGAGCTTCTCTATGACGTATATATTGAACCGATCCTCGCGAGGAACGATGAGGCCGATGATGAAGCCTCCGAAGATGGGATGGATGCCGATGATGCCCGTGAAGAAGGCGGACGCGAGCGCGACGAGGAGGAGGAAGGAGACGGCCGTCTGCGAGGGGCCATCCTTGACGTTGTCTGTCTTGCGCAGCAGCCAGAGCAGGCCTGGCTTCACGGCGAAGACGACGAAGCCTATGAAGCCGATGGCGACGAGCAAGATGTAGAGAGTCGCGAGGCCGTTGCCGGCGTTGACGAGCGTTACACAGAGTGCCAAAAGGATCCAGCCTAGACAGTCCTAGGATCAGAAAACTCCTCCTTTAATTTGCAGCCAGGCGTGATGTGATGGCACAGCCGCGATGGTTCAAAGTAAGCCATGCAAAGAGCACTCACCGACAACGTCGTTTGCGACGCCGGCCGCAAGCGTAATGACGCCGACAGGCGTATCCAGCAATTTCAGCGCAGTCAAGATACGACAAAGAACAGGGAAAGCCTAGACACAAGTTAGAAATGGACGGGAAGACTCTACCTATGTGAAGAGTTGCGGTTCAGGGGGAATGCCATCCATTTATGCGTCGGTGCACAAATGAGAGAGGACAAGCGTACCGTGATTGCTATGGCAATGCCAACAAAAAGCATGTACACACTGAAATCGATAGGCTTCAACCCCGGGTCATCCCGAAAGGCATGGTAAATACCCCAAGCCAGCCCGCACCCCACACCAAAGGGCAGGGCCAAGCCGAGTATGGCGACCGAGGACGCAATCCGCCAGTTCGCAGCCAAGAAGCGGACATCGGTCTCGAGGCCGATCATGAACAGGTAGAGGATCAGCCCGATGTTGGCCACGAGGGTCAAGTTCGGCAGAGAGGCGGCCGGGAAGATGTGCTCCGTGAAGCCGGGGATGTGTCCCATGACGGAGGGGCCCAGGACGATGCCCCCGATGACCTCGGCGATGACGCGGGGCTGGCGGATCTTGGAGAGGGGCCAGTGGAGGAGATGGCAGAGGATGATGATGAGACCGGCCTGTCGATTGCATCCGGTCAGCTTGCGCAAATCACGGGGGTCCATTTGCTCGTAAATATGAGACGATTTCTGCTCTCCCCGTTGGAAGCCCCCGGGGCAGGAGAGGGAAAGGGAAGGGGGATCTCGCGATGGACAGACCTGGATGATGAACAGCGTGGTCGGGTCCTTCGGGTTATACTTGGAAGGGTCGCCATGCTCGAATATGCCAGCCTGGGGCGCGATCTTGCCCGAGGCTGTCGCCACGGCCGCCGCGGCCGTAGCTGTCGTCGTCGCCATGAATGTGCTCAAGGTCTACCTGCCAAAAGAGTTCGTCGTCGGACGACGGCCCAGTCGGGGACGCCCAAGGCGCTCGCTGCCTTTGGATCAGGCTCTCCCTGTCTCTTTGTCTCTTCCTCCGGCGTCTGTGTCTCTCTTCTCGTCTTCTTGTCTCTCTTTGCTTTCCTTTCGTCTGTCTCTTTTGTCGTCTCTGTCTCTTCTTCCCTTCGCTGTGTCTCTCTTGTCGTGCGTTTGTCTCTCTCTCCTCCCCACTCTCTTTCTTTCTTGAAACCAGCAACAACAAGAACACAAGCCGAAGCCCAGGGATGCCCAGCTTTATTTATACTGACCGGCCCAGCAGCCGCGTCGTCCAGAGGATCCGGGCTGCAGAGACTCGGTGCGAGCGCGAGTGCAAGTGCAAGAAATAGAAGTACGAGACACTAACTCCGTACTTTAGTACTCCGTAGTAGCTGTAGTAGTAGTGCTTCGTAGTACTCGTGGTAGCGAGTAGTACGAGAGTCTGCGAGGAATCGGGACGCCGCACAACAGCGGTCGAGCAATCTCGAGGGTCGATGATTTCAGATGGCGTTGCATAAACCATGTCGTGCCACTCGAGCGAACAAAGAGCAATGCCCCCCGGTCCGGACTGCATGAGTTGAGTGGCCCTTGGAGCTCTCGGAGGAGCACGGGATACTGCGGAGAACGAGAGAGCGGGGAACCAGAGGGGCGGGTCGGTGATGGAGAGATACCTCATCGACATGCCATGTACATGGACTTAGAGGCAGTGTTCCACGTCCATATCGTTCGACAAAGTCTCCCTGAGGTCACGACTATCTGGCGTCAACAACGACTGGAACGGACATGGAGTCCGCAGCAGGCACTGTAAGTCCGTGCCCTCAAGGTTCTCCATCGCACGGAGCCCGGATGCCGGAGCATAGCGGTACTCGTCCTCGAACCAGGATTGTCGGGTCCCTGCCGTGTACCAGTACCAGTATGTATGTTGATGGCCGCGTGAGACAGAAGCTTGGGAAGAACTTGAAGGCGCAGATGCGGCGGCTCTGGGGGATTCGCGGACGCCTTCGAGTTCCCATCGAGACCCCTCACGCTTCCACTCCTCAACTTCAATCCTTCCAATTCGTTCCGGCAGGCCGGGCTTCCTGCTCTTAGCGCCTGCGACCATCCCGGAATCAGGTTAGCAGAGCCCAGCTTCAGCCCCCACAGTGGCAGGGGGCCGTGTGAGGGACACAGTGCGACGAGCATCATCCATCCCTCGTCTCTCGTCGTGTCAAGACTCTTGTTGTCGTCGTGTGGTGTCGTGATGCGATGGACCCAAGGATTCCTCTATGCCTCTCCTCGCCTGAGAGATACGGCTGCATCTGCCAAAGCGAGTCAGGTCCATCTTTCTAGACATCGTCGCGCCCAATATCACCCAGAGCAGTCGCCGTCACCATCGAGACCCCGCAGCCTCGGCATGGTCGTCTCCAACGCAATGAAGCCCCGAAGGAAGCACCTACTGGCTCCCTTTCAAGACTCGTGTCACCATCGTGGGACTCGACTCTAGCATACACGTGTAATGCAGAGTCTGGCAGTGGTTGGACCTCCCGCCTTTCTCTCTCTCTCCTCTTCCTTCTCCTCCCCGCCATTGGTTATCGAGCCCGGCGCGGTTTCTCTGATACTCTCCTCAATTTTCAGCTTGGCACGCATCCGGCACGGTGGAGCCAAAATCGCCGCGTCCACGAAGTTGGAGGCTGCGCTCACGAGGAGGAGCTGGCTGAGGCGAAAACAATAGGCACATGGACCGATCGACAACTGAGGCTGACGGCCGCGGACGTTCTCAGACCCAGCATCATCGCCTTGGCCGGCAGCACAGCATGCCACCTCCCAAAAATTGGGCCCGTGATGGAGGGTGCCAAGAGCGAGGGACGGCGCGGGGAGAAGTCCAGGAAGGGGGGGCGGTCTCGGCATGTCCATGGGATAGGTTAGATCCTTGGAAGTAAGTCGCCAGAGGGTCGCCATGGGGCAAGAAAGAAAAGATGACGGTTGTCCTGGCAAGAGGGCATGTCCGTTCTCGATGCTTCGGTACCCTGCTCGTGATGAGGTCACAGCCCTTGAGCAAGGGACAGCATCGGTGCGGAGAGATGAATGCATCACACCAAAGCAACATCTCCATGCAGAGGGCGAGACATGTGCTCCTGGAGCCGGGCCAGAATGCAACGCTGTGACATCCATCAATGGATTGGGGTTGCTCAGGCAAGGCGAAACAGACCCAGTGCGGCAAGGGACTCAGCCGACGCACAGGTATCGAAGCAGTGCACGATTGGGTCACGGACGCAGTCTGATCGCCATGTCCGCTATCGTTGAATCCTCTCCACCTCGATCGTGAACATTCGAGACCCGGCATTATCCGCACCTTCCTCAGAGCACGCTTCCGGATGGAAGATGAAAACACAGCAATCCACCCCGAAGATGATGCCAGATCTTCGCTATGATAGGGCACTTCGGAGAGAGGTATGGAGCATGAGACAGACTCGAAACACGCTCCGGAGGCCGGACCAATCCGACGGGTCGCTTGCTGCAATGTGCGTCAACAAGGCTCCATCAGAGAATCGGACATGTTCCCTTGTGTGACCGCAAAACTTGCCAAAGCGTTCCTGGCCGGGTCGGCAGTGGCCACTTTCTTTCTCGATAAGGCGCATCGCCTCCAAACGGGTGTTGGTCAACGGCCGGAAAGACGCGCGCGCAGATCACTCTGGTTCCCGAGAGCCTTGGCCCATGCCAGCACCTCTCATTTTTTTTCTTCCTTTTTTCCCTCTGTTTCTCTCTTCACCTCCACCGACCTCATCGACAGGGCCCGAAAGGTTTTCTGGTGGAGTTGCGTCATGCGAGGCTGAGATGGGCCGAACCCAGCGGGAGGCAGGAAAAGCAAAAACGAAAGCCCCCAATTGAGTCTTGCTGCTCAGCCCAGAGCAGAAGCGCACCAAGGAGTGGAACACATGATGGCATGTGCTGATGAAGTCCCCGGGTCAGGTTTCTAAATCAGGTCTCTTGGCGAGAAGACCCTCCTCCAGGACGTCGTCAGCCCGTTCTCAGACAGAGGAGTGTATACGTCGACGACGATGCACTCCGCTCTCCAATGCCACGACGAGCTGAAAGCGTCCAAGAGCTCAGGCCTCGCCTGAAAATGACTCAGGACCTGCCGCTCGGGCATCATGATCATTGTCAACAGCGAAGGCTGATCACCTTTCCTAACTTTGCCCGACAGTTTCCTCGTATCGCGCGGTCGTATTCGAAAGGTTGCGTTCGTCATTAGGACTTGTGCACCTGGAATAATAGCCGAGAAAGGGACTGTGTCCTAGGAGCAAAACCTGGACCACGCCGGTTTCCTTTCCTCACGATGAAGATCCAGGCCTCCATCGAGGCAAACATCTTGAGGGCTGGAAAACGATTGGGTGCCCCTCGATGTGACGGATTTGAGTCGCCTCCTTCATTGGCAAGATCCTGCATTCCTCGAAGCCAATCCCGAACACGCCTTCGCGGGGTCTGGTGTGTTCCAATGACGCAGGTGCATTTGGATGACATCGGTGGACTTTCTCTGAGACATGTCCGTCAATCCATTCTGGACCCCTGGCAGAAGACGTGAGCCCGTCTTGACCGTTGCGACCTGGCATGGTCTTCCAGGTGGTCGCTTGATCATTCTCTTTGGGCAAAGAAGCTGCAACCGACTTCTCTTCTCGAGGTGAATCGATGTTGGGACAGGCGACGTGGGATTAGAATATCCGGTGGAAGCCCCGGTTCTGCCTTCTTCAGGTTGGTGACAGCGCAAAGAACAGACTTTCTCTCTGCTTCGTCCCAATTCGGGGCCGGGGATGTTTGAGAGGCGTCATTGATTTCGCCTGGAGACTGGGTCAACACGTGGGCAGGCATCATCGTGGGTCAGGACGTCTCTTGCGCGCTTCTTCTTCGTCAAGGGCGCTCCTCCAGAGATGCCATCTCGCGGCGATTTCGATGGTCGTTGCAATGTTGATGAGGCAGATTCTGGATAGGTTTTCCACTCCTTTTAGAGGGCGTCTGTTCATCTATGCAAAAGCATTGCCTCGTCGAGTACCTCCATCAGCGTTTCGAGCGGATGAAAAAGCTGGCGAGAGCTTTGTTCGTCAGGTGTCGATGATGCAATTGGCTGTCGGCGGATATGAAGCACCTGCTGGGCCTTTTGATTCAGCATGGATCCATCATCCCAAGATGCGGCATGCTCCGCCGAAGCATTTGTTTCGTGATCAGCGCTCTGGTCGAGGGCGACGAGACATCGCATCTTGATGAGGATGGAACATCGTCCTGCAGCGCTTCGTCAGCCTACTCACCGAGTATCAGCAAGCAGCAAGACAATGGATGGTGTCGGGGGCGAGATGGAGAGGAGGAGAGAGGCCAGGGCATCCGCTCGTCCCATCGATGGCATGCTCCATCTCTGAAACGACAACGATCGGTAGTAGGCCTTCGAGAAGCCTTCGAAAAGTTGAGCCCATTGATCCAATCTCCGGGGATTCAGCTCGCCGGCGTGTCTGAAACGCCCTGGCGGAGATGAGGGGGGGGAGACGATCTGGGCAAGATCTACGGAGTACGAGCACTGGCACTCGTGCGAGCGCTTCGTGAGGAGTGCGGAGGAGGTGCCCCATCCCCATCGTGTCCATGGAGTTTCTGGAGAAGGCCAATCCTGACGGACGTGCAGTCAATTGAGGCCAGGGTTGATACATTGGAGGCCGGGCCGTGGGGGACAGACCCGGGCACGCAGCGAAGAGAGCAATTCGGGCAAGGCGGAGGACAGGCATGAGGGGCGAGACAGGCATGGCAGGCACGACCGGGGAGGTGGAGGAGCCCGGGGGGGGAAGGAGCCGGGGACGGGATCCATCCTCCTGCATGCACGGCTCCATCGCACCTTCTCCATCGCGGGCCCGTCAGCGATGCCCGACCGCAAGACCCCTTCTCGTGTGCTCTTTCCTCTCCTGCTCTGGCCCGGGGGGAAAGACGGTCAGCGAGAAACCGGAAGGAACTGGGAACTCTTCCCGTCTCGTTCGCCCAGGGCTCTTTCCTCGAAAGCAAATCCAGTACGAGTACGAGTACGAGAGGTAGTAGTACCTACTGCCAGTGGTATCTGGATGTACATGAACATCCATTGCCTGGGCGCATGAAGATGCCTGGGCGCGACTCTTTTCGCTGGCAGTTCTGACCTGAAGGCACACATCCATGGATGGATCTGGATCTCTCGATGTTCATGAACTGGCTCATGCTGGCTCCAGCGCGACTGAGGCCAAGCACCGATCTATGTGCACGGGCACGAGCAGTCAGGCATACGCGGCTTTCGCAGCCTCCCCGCTTGCCTCTGCTTCATCGTGATGCTGCTCACGGTGGACGGATCCATCGCTTCGAAGCAGCATCCAGGAACATCGGGCCATGCCTCCTCGTCGGGCCTCACATCTCCCGGCCGTACCTTAGTACTCGTACCCCCTGGCCCTGCCCGTCCCTATAGTACTGCTTGTACTCGTACGAGTACAAGTCGGCCTGGCCATGGAGCTTCTCTGGCGCAGCATGTCTCGGCGAGGAATCCGATCCCATTCTTCCGGGCCCCTTCTCCATCCCCTGCCCGCAGGTACGAGGACGTACTCGTACTGGTCCTCGACAAAGCTCGAGAAGCAGATGGGTCAGGGGTCGGCAGACGTCCAAGAAGATCTCGAGAAGCATGATGCAGGAGGACCATGCTCGTTCTTGTCAGGTCCACGACGCCGAGTCCATCATGTGACCTGGCCCTTCTGGCTCCGTCTCGGGTCAGCATCGATGGGCATCACAGGCTCCGCGTACATACGTACTCGTAAGACGCGCGTTCCAGAATGCTTCTCGTCTGGGGGTAGGCCTCTAGTCACTCTCTCGTCTTCCCCTGGATGAGGACGCACGCGGACGGGACGGAGGTCGCCGTGCTCATCTGGAGCGTTCACCACACAGAAGGCCAATGCCAGGGGCTAAAAGCATCGTCGGGCATAGATATTCATTCTACGGAGTAGCCAGGGCCATGACACTTACCAGGCGTTGCAGCGCAAGCTCAACGCAAGCCCGACGGCCTTGAGAAAGAGCTTCACGTCGTCAAAGTCCTGCCTTCACTTCACATGGAATTGCAATATCCGCATGTACCAGTATGGAGACCTCATCTATGACTCCGACCTCCATATGGACGCACCAGCAGAGCCGCAACCCTTTTCACGCCGACATCTATTCCTCAGCCGCATCCTCTGACCTCCGTGGTACTCCGTCCTCCGTACGGAGTACATTACATACATACCCCCGCACAGGGCCGATTCGGCGCCTGGGCTCTCACTCTCGCTCGTCCCAGTACGAGTACTTCAGCGAGTACCAGTATCCGGCCCGTTGTCAAAACCAAGCGATTCCCCTCACGCGGGGAGCCTCACCCCTCACGCGTCCCGGCCCTTTTCCCCTGAAGGACCGAGAGAACCCCCGGGCCAAAGGGCAATTCACATTCGGGGATCCTCAAGCTCATACTCGTACGAGTACGAGCACTGGTAGCGGTGCCTAGGCAAAGCTACTCCATGCAGGCCCATCCCGGCGCAGCTCAGGACTCACTCGTCTGCTCTGTCTGCTTGCGTAGAGGTACACCGTACCGGACCCTCCTCCCAGCACTCCCTCGTCTACGGAGTGCTCCGGACTCTGCATGCCAACGCCTCTTACCAGACCTCACTCATCTGCTCTCTGAGTGCTCCGTACTCCGCACTCCGTGCCGACTCCTCCAGGCCTCACTCATGCCCCTCACGAGCACTCCCCCGGAGCTCCTACCAGCCTTCCATCCTCCGTACAGGTGCCTATACTCGAACCAGTGCAAAACCCCTGATCATCAACCCACGAGCGTGCTCTTACTCGTACGCACTCAACAATCCCGATCATCTGTGTGCCGTGCTCGTACCAGTAGCCCTTCCCCCACTCTAGCCCATAGCCCGTGGAGCATACATACATATACTCGTACCAGCACCTAGTATCCGTAGCCCGTGGCCCGAAGCCCGTAGCTCGTCGCCCATAGCCCGCCCAAACTACTCCGTAGCCCACCGCGTACTCGCAGAACGATACGGGGCTCGGACCCGTACTCGTACAAGTACGGAGTACTAGCAACCCCCAAAGCTGACACGTTCGAGCCATTGAATCAAGTCCTGTCTCGTGACGTAAAAATTTTCCCGCCGTCCGCCGCCCAGGGCAGCCGGGGCCACGCGCGGGTCAGACTCCAGATCCAGCCCTGGATCCATCCTCCACCGTCCACCATCCTTCATACCCCTATCCACAACCCACCGTCCAGCCCGGCCTGGGGACACTCGGGCCTCGGACCTGGGGAAGGATCCATGGGCCTTCTCGAGATCCACTGTGAGGAGCCCGGACAAGGCCGGTCAAGCACCGGGGTTTCTACGGAGTACTCGTACTCGACTGGCATCAATGCATGGCACGATCACGCTGTGCACGCGACACCGACGCTGACGGGGGAGAAACCTACCCTACATATACGATTATTGAGTCAATATCAATTGGAATGGAGGTATCAATTGATCGCAAGCGAGAAGGCGTCCTACCAGGAATGGATCAATTGAGCCCCATCGTCGTCCATACCGGCCGCGTCATCCATGGATGGATTGGCAGTAGATCCGGGCTGAAGTCCCGCCACCCGCCACGGACGAGAGTTCACCAGCTGCGCCCGGCCGGCTTGAGGCCTCTCGCGAGCTGACCAGCTGACGAGAGGAGCGTCTGTGCCATATTGTTGCGGCCTCTCCGTTCGAGCAACGAACGAAAGGCGCATCTTCAGCAAAAGAATGCAGCCGCGGAACATGAAGTCAGTCGACAAGTCCGCTCCAGGGCACAAGGACATGCTGGTAGGATCCATGGATGAGTCATCCCCATGACGACTGGACTGCACATGTGGATGTGCGCGCCCGTCAGCCCCAGCCGTCGCTTCTTCCCCCCCTTGCCTCCCGCAAACCGTGCCACGTGAGGCCATCGTGACTTTCCTAGCCCGACAGGCCATCTCCTCCGGCGCCAGTGGCACGGCGTTCTCCGGACTAGCACAGGCCAACGTCGTCACGGGGATCGACGCCTCCGTATGGAGTATCTCTGAGTGTCTCTGGTGCCGCTCTGCACGCCTTCCCAGGGTTCGCAACCCGGTGGTACTTGTACGGAGTACTCGTACTCGTATTGTACGGAGTACACGTACTCGTGTCCCGTCTGTAACTCGAACATTATTATTGTTAGAGCAAGGAGTACGAGTGCTTCGTACACTCACCGTGGTGACCCTCCTCGTACCAGTAGATGGCGATGACGACGACGATCATTCCTCGGATGTTGGCCGAAACCTAGACCCTCCGCGCTTCCGCGCCTCCAATCCTCCTCGTGCCACCCCAACCGGCCAGGAAGGAAAGCCAAAGGATCAGGAGAAAAGAAAACAGAAAGAGAATAAAAGGAAGAAATTCCACCGGGCTCGCCTGTCTAGAGTCAGGCTTGGCTTGCCGCACTGGCCCTGCCGCCTCTCATGAATCCACGAGTAAGAGCCCTGAGCCTTCTACTCCGTAGTCCACGAAGTATTGACCACCAGCATCGTCGACTCCTTGTGGCTCGAGCACAAGCACACCGCAGTTTCGCATGAGAAGCGACACATCCGCCCCTGCTCAGCGAGAGCGCGGAAGAGGCCTGATGTCTGAAACAACTCTGACAGATCCATGCTGCTGCTGGGTCCTGGATGAAATCTCGCCCAATTTTGACGTCCTGGCTCGAGACGGTTGATGACACACACGTGGAATTGCCTTGCCCGGGGGAGCAAAGAACATGCTTCGATCCAGTTTGCGATTTTGTAGCTTGCTACTCCGTACGGAGTAGTGCCCACCATGTTCGAGCTTGTGTGAATGCCAGTACTGGAAGGGGCAAAAAAACCTCCGCGTCCCCTCCGAGATGCTGGAACCCGGTCCTCCGGATGCGAAGCCGAGCCCGAGATGGTGGCAGAGGTCTGGTATCTCTTTGAATGCGTGGATGGGTCGACCAGATGCAGTGAGCCGGGCGCCGTTGATGAATCATCCCACCCTTCGACCATTGGATTCGATGGATTCACCAGTGTGAGCACTGGTACTGGTAGCAATCCAACTGGACCAAAGGTTGACCCTTTCCAACCCTCATGCAGGTGATATCATCGCCCTGCAACAGCGAAAGCAAAGCATCCAGGCGTGCGAGATCCGGCGGCGACCTCCTCACAACGCCATCCATCGAGCCAGAAGAAGGTCGGTCGGCCCATTCGGACTTCGTTACCAGGATGGCCATCATCAACAGAATCGTCTCTGGCACGGGTTCCGGCCCGTCAACGGGATTCCAAATGCTCACCTGCTCGCTGCTCAGACAACCCCACGATCCTCATTGGCCGCCCCAGATGCTGCTGCTCGGCCAAATTCCTGGAGGTGCATGCCCATGCGCGGGGCGGCGCCGTCTCACATCCTTTTTGGTCTTCTTTAGGGAGAGTGGGAAGGGGGGGGGGGGGGGGTCTCAGACGACGACACCCCTGTGCGCGTACCTGTACCTCGACGACTAAGCGAAGGGCTGTGAGCGCTGTGAGATTCACTTCCATCAGGCCCGCGGCCTGGCCCCGTCTGGGAGTACCGCTACATCCGGGCATTCGGTCGCAAGTACTCCGTAGCGCCTCGAGAACGACCGAAAATTGGGCCTTGAGGCTGCATAGGAAATAGCATCTTGCCTCCATCGTGGAGCGCCTCCTTGTCTCGCCACGGGCCTGACTCGAACCGCTTGCTCCAGACTCTCCGCGATCGTGCGAGTACGAATACGGGGCCCCGGTGGCCAGTCTGGAGAGGTATCCATGTGCGTGCGCGCATTCGCACGGGTACGAGTGCTCGGACGTGCCTTTGGATGACCTGGACGCCCTTCCACGCCCAGGCTCGAGAGTCCAGACCGGCAGGCCGAGCGCCCCCCAAGAAACGCCCCCCATCAATCTCCCCAGATTCTCCATCGACCGCGCTAGGTTCTCCCATGGGGATTGCAGAGATTTGGTTATTGACACGATGCGGAGGTCAGATCTGGCGCCGACGGCCGACCTCGTCGCCGTCACCGCTGCCTCACGATGCGTATTGTGTCGCGCCATGGGGCCGAGCCTGGCGTGACGTCTTCGCCAGCTGCCTCGTGACCGAACGAACAAGAGTGACTTTCGGTGCTCGGCCCTTTCTCTCTCTTTCGCTTGTCTCTCTTCTTCCTCTCCCCTTCCCTCTACCCTCCATTGGCCGACAGTGAGATATCCTCTACTCCGTAAACCCAGTCGGCACATATCATTGCTGGTACTTCAACCTCTGGCACCCAGATCCGTGATCCCAAATTCTGCTGCAGTCCCTCTCAGCGATTAATGCCAAGCATTAGGCGGGATGGTGCTTAGGTGTATCCTCGGCGTGATCAGACGCGGGAGACGGTCCTCCAGTACGAGTACGGTATGGTGGGCAGTACGGAGTACACCTCTCTTGATTTGATGAATGTTTTGCTTGACGCGATGCATGGCTCGGCAGGCTCATTGGCCGAAACAGCAGGCTGGCGCGGACATTAGAGCCGAGCCTGGGATCGCTGTGGGTGTGCAGAAAGATTGATCTGCCTGCCTCCAAATGAAGGGAAGACATATTTGTGCCGAGAGTGCTGGCCAGGGAAGCATGACGACGACAACGTGGCACATAAGGCCCCTTTCCATGGCCGTTCTAGGCCGCGCGTTTTGGACGCATTGGAGGGGGGGAGATGGCCCTGTTGACGTCTGATACCTCCCAAGCAGCAAACCTCCTAGCTTCCAGGATGTGATGCGCATCGTGGATTTTCTTGCGTGTCCTGGCGGGCAGAGAAGGGGAGGAGGCTCTTCGACGGACTCTTCCTCGATGCCCTCGTCGTTTCCATTAGGCTGCGGCCAGCCAGGCCGGGGCCCCGCTCTCGGGCTTACAAGCCATCCGTGGTCCCTTCCCGTAATGAGCGAGGAATGCACCTAGCATGCAGCTAGGGATATGCAGAGCGTGGAGTGCCGAGCTACCGTAGGTCGGCCTGGAGCCCGGCGCTTCTCGGCGCTTCTTTTTTACGGAGAGCGCCAGCTGGAGGTGTCGTCGGCGCTGTCGACAGACTTCTGCATGGATATGCTGAGTGCGAGTAGTACTCGTACTCGCACGGAGTACGGGGCACTCGCGCGGTCCTAAGCAGGACGACGCTCTGGCCGTGTCCCTTCCGCAGTGCCATCAATTCGCACTCGTATACCCCGTACGGGAAATGTAGTCAATGAAAGACGCGGCCGATGTTCTGCTCGATCGGACGACAGGATGGATCTTCTGCGATATCGGTCACGGGCTCAGTGCGTCTGCCGCTCGGCTGGGCCTCCGGCTCTGGCGTGATGACTTCAGTCCCAACGTCATCTAGTGCCCGTCTTGGGTTAGCGAAGATACCTCAGCACGCATATTCGTACTCCGTACTCGTACGAGTAGTACTTGTTCTCATACGAGCACGGATGGATGGGCGGAGTGGAATCACAATCCCATTGAGGGATTGCCTCTTGTCTAGCAGTCTCGGCAGACGCCGTCAGCGCCATCCCAGCCACCAGCAGATCTCTCCAGCCTTCACTTGCTGGACGGCTGGGGCACGGCAGGTGGGAGAGCCCGATAGCTCCGGGCGGCGGCGTCAGAGCCCGGGCTAGAGGGGATCCCTGGATGGCGGGAGCTGGAGTGATCCATCAATGGGGGGATGGATCAATGGGGGATCTGGATGGGACAGCTGGAGGAGGAGGAGCCACAGCGCTTCTCTGCTGATGGGTGCTCCCTTGTAATCTCGAGCGCCCTCTGGGGAGGCTTGTCGGTGTTACTCTGTACATCAGATGTGGCCCAGAAATGTCCGAGCCCCACCCGAGGGCGACGCTCTTCCTCGACAGGAAAAGCGAGCCCGGCCTCCGAGGACCTGCACCCTCCACGAATCCAGGATGAATCATGGATGGTTTGCTGCCAGAGCAGTGTCCGAGTCTCCCTGTCGTCGTCGGACGCGTCCATTCGCGTCCCGCGCAGGCCATGCAGGGAGGGTCACGACACGCACCCAGTGGCACTTTCCTCGTCCAGCGTTGACTGCATCGACGCTTTCGGCGTCAGGCGCGATGGGCGTGGCAGATGAATGCCCTCGAGTACGGACTTTGCGGGGCAGGGAAGGAGCAGCACGAGGGGGGCCACCAGAGAAATGAGGAAGGGGCAGTCAGGTACGACCGGTGCAGCTATTCCCTTTTCGTCGTGGAAGGCCGCGAAGACGGCACTTGTGCCTGCCTTGGATACGGGAGGTCGCATGGGTGCTCTTGCCATCCTCCTGCTTTATGGGCATCCCACCTTCCGAGAGGACGCCGCAGGATGTTGGGGTCGTACGAGTACGAGTACGAGTACGAGTACGGAGTACGAGCACCAGAGACTCGCGAGAGGTACCTCTGGTATTGCTTCTTCGTGCATTTCGTCCCTCTCATTGTGGGCCTTTCTGTTGCCTCTACTCCGTACTCGTACTTGTACCATTAAGTCCAGCATCGAAAGGGTGGCATTCGTAGTACGGAGTACCTAGTACTCGTGGTCGTGCTCGTACCTGCAGAAAGGGTCACAGCTGCAGTGCAGTGTTAGACAGGCGACTCCGGCCTTCATGTTCGCTGGCGTCGATGATCCATTTCGGAGGGCTCGAAGTCCGTCAAGCACACAAAGAGCTCTGCGCTGCACCGCTTTCTTGGCCCCTTTGGGCACCGTTTGGCTGGGAAACAACAGCACTTGCCGGACAGGCCAGCGGACGGCTTCGCGCGATGAAGTGTCGTTGGCACTAGCGAGAGGCGAAAGCACAGAGATGGGGCCCCTCTTTGCCTCGGGCTCACCAGAACAGTTGACTTCGCCGTCTTCGTAGCCCCAGTCTCGTGTGGGTGGCATCAGTGGATGCACGGCCGAAGAAGCTAGTCGCGTTCTCTCCCTTTGCCCCCCCCACCCCCCCACTCCATCTTATCCCCCACACCCTGACCCGCACCCTCCCCCACACCAATCGACCCCTCCCGTTTCAATCTTTCTCCCAGCGTGGAGCATCCTTCGACCCCTTAGCTCCCAATGTGCTATTTTTATTTGTGGGCGCTCAGCCCAAGACCTCGGTAGATTGCACCTCTTGGTATCTACATACACA
>NIGD01000010.1:868420-885340 GCA_003055185.1 Escovopsis sp. TC
GGGTGTGGGTAGTGGTGTGTGTGAGTAGTTGTTGAGACGGGGGGCTGGTGGTGGAAGTGAGGTGGTGAGAGGAGGGGGAGCATGTAGTCGTGGGGGAGGGTAGGGATAAGTACTGAGTGGAGGGGGGGGGGGTGGGGGGCGTGGGGGGGGGGGAGAGCACGAGCTTTGTCAGTGGCGTGAGGAGGAGGAGGAGGAGACTGGAAGATGAGCCGAGTAGGTCTCCTGTGGAAGATCGAGGTGGGCCTGGAGATGATTTCGACAGGACGCCGGGTGCTGATGAGAACGGGAGGAAATCTCGATGCGTGGGTTCAGACGGGTGGATAAAGTTCGAGTGAAGTGAATGAAGTCCTAGATGGCGTTGACGCCGAGGGTGATGAATGATATACTCCGTAGATGCCTGTACTCCAGAGATCAATGTATTCCGAGCCACTTCGTCAGAGTTTTGACTAATTAAAAGCATGGGTCTTGTTGTGACGAACGCTTCGCTTGGCTGGATGCATGCATTTGCTGGCTGTGGGCCGTACGTAGGGGTGGAAGAGGTCGATGCTGGTGAGATGGCTGGGTGAAGGGATGGATGGATGGAGTTCCAGGAGGATCAGAGTCTTTTGGTGTTGTAGTTTTGCATGGATCTGAAGGTCGACGTTGGCCGGGCCTGTTAGTCTGCAGCGAGGCGTTGGACAGGGCTGGAGTACTCCATATAGAATCCAGTATATGTACTCGTTTTGAGGCGTGGGCTTCGGGACCGTGAGTGGCGACTCCCCACGAGTCCCGGATGTCTCTGAATAGCGCTGCCGCTAACGTGCGAGCAACCCCTCTACGAAAATCTCGAAGGTCGGGATCGACCACACTGCTGTTCTAAAGGCAAAGGCGCATTCTTTGGATGCCGACGGAACGGGGAGGACTTCATATCAGATGCTTCTGATGCTTCTGATGCTTCCTGCGGAGGAATATGTTGTGGCACGCTCTGGCAGAGGACAATGACATCCGTCGTGGCACCGACTGCGTCTATCCACGGGGCACATCATCGGCCTTTCGTGGAGAGCTCCCGGTTTCCAGCTTCCTGTATGCGACGAAGCACTCGCAGACGTGCTCTTGGCCGTGGATAGTCAGGACGTGCCAAGCTGCTTATCACGACAGTTCAGATTGCATCTTGAGATGGTTTCAACGTCAAGATGGAGGGGCAAGGAGAGGCTAGCCCGGCATGAGGGGGAGGGCGACGCGAAAAGATTGGCGGCTTTCGAGGGCGCCGCGAGCCTTGGCAAGACGTGCGACGTGCCTGGTCAAGCCCGGTGTGAGACGCATTGTCTCCCTTGATGATGGCTGCCTTGGGTTGCTCTCTACGGAGTAGCAGTCGATGAAGCGGAATGTGGGGGTGGGGCAAAGGTAGCGTCGAGGACGCGACCTCGCCTTGTCAGACGTGGAGGGCATCGGTCGGCAGATGGCAATGATCTTGGGCGCATGTCTTTTGCCTTGTCTTGAACGAGGAAATCGAAGATCGAGGTTGGGCTGCCCTGGGCTGGATTCGAATCGATATTCGGGATATTCCGTAAAGAGATCTAGGCCGATCTGAGCATCTCTTTTCCCCGCCTTATACGGAGTATTCCCGCGGCGCTGATGGCGGCTAAATTGACCATCAGGCGTGGTGGAGAAGGGATGGGGGAGGCAGCAACGACGAGTGAGGCGTGGTTCCCATCCTGGCGACCGGCACCGCACACGCGTCCGAGATGCTTGATGGAGGGGCCGCGCCGTCAGCAGAGGTCTGAACGGTGCTGGGCTCTGCACTGGACGAGTTCGAGATATCGGACCAGATAGTATCAGAGGAAATGGAGGACGGGCTGATGCGTGCCAGCGAATGGCCGACCGCAACGTAATTCCATCACGTCTTGCACTGATCTTCGGGCACGGCACGAGCTCCGGGTCCCGATACCCCCCCACGGAGCAAGGCACCTGAATCACCTAACTCTCTGTCAACGATGAGGGAAAAGGTGGGGGACACCAATCGCCGCCATCGATGTCGAAGCCAGCAGCAGCAGCAGCAGCCAATACCAGCAAGGGGGTCGGTCGTAAACTAGGCATGTCGCAGCCGTGCCGACCACGAAGTGCCTTTCTCTTTATCTGCCAGTCAGCGCAATTCGAGATGATGTGCTTGTGCTGCATCTCTCCGGCCAAGGTCGACAGAGCCAAGCCATCTAATCCCGGCCGCCGCGACTGCGGTACTCGTACGGAGAAAGTCCTCGCTAGTGCTCACTCCTCACTCGTGAGAGCACGCTTCAGGAGCTCATGTGCTCATGTGGCGCAACACTTTTTGTGTGTGCAGATCCTCCTGAATACTGGTGGTGAGAAGCAGGCAGTTGTTGCGAGTACGGAGTACATACGGAGCACTCCGTGCTCTGCACTCTGCATCCTGCAGCCCGTTCTGTCTGCGACGACGCTCCTTGCTGTCCGGATGTCCTCCGCGATCTAGGCTTGGGAAGCACGGGCGACTCGTGCGATCTCGAATCGTCATGTGTCCCGCTCTTGCGCAGTATTGAAGGTGTATTGTTCTTATGAAGCTGAAGAGTTCACAGAGTTCAAGTCCGTACTCAGACTTGTACGAGATATTCATCATTGGTCAAACACCTTGGCTGCTGCTGTCTAGGAACAGAGAGGGGTCAGCCAAGGTCTGCCGAGCTGACAGCCCTACTACCTGTGCACGGTGTAACCAGCGCTTGTACCCGTACCTGCATGTAGCGATGAAGCGTCGATTGCGAAGACGATGGCTCAAGGAGGCTCTCCTGATAGCATTTTTCATCGACACAGCAGCGTCGGCTGCTCATCAATCCGAGGCTGGGCATAATTGAAGACAAAGAAGAGAAGCAATCGAAGAGAGACGAAGTTGAAGTCGAAATCAACAGAGATGGTGAGGTCACGTGCCAGATTTCAAAACTCAGGTGCTCCTTCCCGTCCTCGATCTTGTGGGTTTAGAAAGGTGCTGACTCATCCACTTTGCCCCCGATCCATCCGCTTCCATCGACGTCTTTTTCTCCCATGACGACGACGACGACGACGGTTCAACGATTCGAGCTCCCCGGCCCTTGCGCTGCTTCGCGGGTGCCTGGGATCATCTGTCGTTGCGGATTTAGCGTCTACAAAATGGGTGATCTGGGTTGAGCGACAGAATGGCAGTCTCGACCTGCTACCCCACGATATCCATCCGTTTCGTTGCTTCCCTTCGCCGGGTCTCACGCCTGTCTTTGTCTCTTCGTCCTCTCACCCAACTCGCGCAGGGGGCTGTCAAACGACGACGACGACGACGACGCATTCTTCGATCTCTGCTTAAATCTCTTGTCCTCGGTCTCGAGGATGGCGCAATCAGAACCTCTCCGATGGACGGGCAAATTTGCCGTCCTCCCTCCGTCGGCACCGTTGTGCAGGGACCTCACGGGCGATAAAATCATCCTGCCACCATCCGCCTTGGAGCAACTGCTCAATGCCGCCTCCACGGCCGCTTCACAGAGCTCTCAGCGCCCCCAGGTCTCACAAGTCTTCGACTGGTTCGACGCGACCCGGACTCCCCATGATTCTTCGGCTCAGCTCCCGAGTCCGCTCGTGTTTCGCCTCTTCAACCCGAGAAACGAGAGGGCCGTCTTCGCTGGGATCAGGGAGTTCTCCGCCCCGGAGGACACCATTGGCCTGAGCTCCTTCCTGCTCGAAGCTCTCGACGTTGGGCCAGACGACTGCATTGCCGGAAGTGGTGTCAGCCAGGACGACGCCATCGACCTCACAACGGCCAGCGGGGCCTCGCGTCCCCTGAGAATGATGGTGCAAGCTGCGCCGTTACCAAAAGGCACCTTTGTGCGCTTGCGACCCCTGGAGGCCGGATACGACCCGGATGACTGGAGGCCCCTCTTAGAGCGGCAGCTTCGGCAGCACTTCACATCCCTGACCTTGAACACCACGCTGTCGGTCCGGGGTGTCAAGGGCGAGGTCTTCAAGCTCCTCATCGACAAGTTCGTTCCCGAGGGCGAAGCCATCTGTGTGGTGGACACCGATCTGGAGGTGGACATTGAGGCCCTGAACGAGGAGCAGGCGAGGGAGACCTTGCGACAACGCATCGCCAGGGACCAGGACGCTACTGGGAGCGGGAGCTCAAGGGGCGGCGAGCTGGACATCTGGAAAGATGTGGACGGCCATGTTGCCCCTGGAGACTACGTCGACTACGCTCTTCCGTCGTGGGATCGGGCCCAGGATGTGTCCATCACCCTCAATTGGATCGATGACGAGCGAAGTCTAGATCTTTTTGTGACCCCCAAGTCTCGCGAGCAGAGAGCGCTGCCCCGTGATTCTGTCCACGTGCTAGGCGACTTTTCGCAGCCGCTCCGCGGGAGCAAGACCATCTCCCTCTCCCCCACCAATGTGGCGCTTGATGGAGCCGAGAGTATTCTCATATCCGTCCATCGATATCAAGATCTGCAAACCGCGGGGCGCCCTCATGCCCCGCCGACCGCCTACACCCTCAGGGTGCGAGCCAGTCCTATCGTCAAGGGCAGTGAGGCCGGTGGCGCGATTGAGATTGATGAAGCAGACGACGACACAGCCAAAACCTCGGATGACGAGCGATGTGAGAACTGTCACCAGTGGGTCCCAAAGCGAACCATGATGCTACACCAAAACTTTTGCCTTCGCAACAACATCCTCTGTCCTCACTGCAAGTCTGTGTTCAAGAAGGGCTCTCCCGAGTGGGAGGCCCACTGGCACTGCGAACACGACGAGACTTACGGCAACACACCGACCAGCAAAGCGAGACACGACTTCGTGTTCCATTCCCACCACCCGTGTCCCTCGTGCGACTTCACCACCAACTCGCTGCCGGATCTGGCGCGTCACCGGACGACCGTGTGCCCGCAGAAAATCATACTATGCCGCTTCTGCCACCTCGAGGTGCCGCAGGAGGGCGACCCGCTGAACCCCTCCCTCGAGGTCGTCATGTCCGGCATGACGGCCCACGAGCTCGCCGACGGCGCCCGCACGACCGAGTGTCACCTGTGTGATAAGATCGTGCGGCTGCGAGACATGGAGACCCACATGCGGCATCACGAGCTCGACAAGCAGACGCGCGCGCGGCCGTCCCTCTGCCGCAACGTCAACTGCGGCAGGACGCTGTGGGGCGTGGGGCCCCGGGGCAAGATCGGCAGCGCGCTGGCCCCCGCGGAGGACCCCGGCAACGACATCGGGCTCTGCGCCGCGTGCTTCGGACCGCTCTACGTGAGCCTCCACGACCCGGACGGCAAGGCCATGCGACGCAGGATCGAGCGGCGCTACCTTGGGCAGCTGCTGACCGGGTGCCAGAAGCCCCAATGCCTCAACTCGTGGTGCAAGACGGGCCGCAAGCACGCCCGCATGGACGCGGCGGCGTCGCCGTCGGCGTTGGTCAAGACGCTCGCCGCGGGGGCGCTGGATCCCGGGGAGCCCGCGTACTTTTGCGTCGACGAGAGCAGCCAGACGGGCCGCAAGATGGCCGAGGCGATGGCGGGCGAGCGGGCGTGGGACCTGGAGTGGTGTGTTGCCGCTGCCGTGGCGGAGAGGAACCAGGCGGATCGGATGAGGGACTGGTTACAAGCATGGGCGCCCAGGCGACAAGATCGATGATGGGAGCAGAATCCTTGACAATGAGGGGGAGGAGTGATTGGAGGAGGGGGGGAAATATCATGAGCTGTTCCACGTGAGGCCATATCGAACCATGATCCAGATAGATGCCGCAGAGCACCCGCAGAGCACCATCTTTTTTTTTTCTTCTCTTCTTCTTTCTTGCGGCATTGGGAAGGGGAGGCAATCACGATGCTTACTTGATAGATTCGGGCGATACCATAGAAGCAGCGCGATGAACACTCCTCGCCGCACGGTTCTTCATTCACATGTACATACCTCTACGGGTAGCATTGTGGAGGACGAATGTGGGTAGCGCCTTGGGACTTGGTGTAGCCCAGAACAGCAATCACATGCCGTTCTCGTCCCTCCTAGGTAAGAGAACATCCCTTACGAGGACTACTCCGTACTCGTACTCCCAGACACGAGCTCTTCCTTGCTGTCAGAACACATCCACCATCCATCCAACCCCCGAGGCATCGCAGTCCTCACGCCGGGGCAACAGTTTGTCTGTGACGTATCGTGTGCTGAGCAAACCTCGACAAATCCCTTGCTCATCCCCCCCCCCCCCTCTTCCGTGCCACAGCATCCCCGCACGAGTACTACTAGTACTTGTACCAGTACGAGTACTCATGCCTTGTGCCCCGTCTGGAGCACTCCACACAAACCACCGGGAAGATGCACCCTGTCAAAGCCCCCGTTGCTGGGCCAATCTGGACTTTGAGCCTGAAAGGGGCCTTGGCCAAGAGATTGTGGTTCGCGCGCGGAAGGAGGAGGGAAGGAGGAGGGGGGCCTTGCGGTTGCCTGCCGGGTTGTTTCCCCGCAGTGCTTGCCTGATCGACGCAAGCGGGGACGCCGCCGTGGATGCGCGTACTCCGTACGGAGTACACATACTTGCCTATGCTGCGGTTCTACGGAGTATCGTGGCGCAGCTTGTATCGTGTACGGCGGCCTCCTGAGGAACGAAGGACGACGCTGGTCTTCTGCTCTCGTCGCGATGAGCTCATCCAGGAGGAGCCTGGCCGTCGAATCAGAGGCAGTGGAGGCCGGACGCTAGCCGGGAGCGGTGCCGTGGGGAAGAAGTTGATCAGGAGAAGGGAGCACTCAAACCGTACCCCACACCCCGTAGTAGCTTCCAGGACGCATGGCTGCAGAAACGCTGGCAGAGCCCGCTGGAACGGCTGCTGCCCTTGCGGCTCGCAGGCCTGTCGCTGCCCCCATTGCACCACCCGTGGACCGTTCCTACGGAGCATGGAGTACAAGGAGCTCGAGCCCGACTCCGAACCCGTACGCCGTACGAGTCCGTATACGCAGGTACTGCCTACTTCATACGGAGTACTACTACTACTACTAGTACTACTACTACTAGTACTTAGTACTATAGTAGTGGGCACGAGTACGGAGTACAAGTACTGGGTACAAGTCCGGGGATCGGTGCCCGCGATGGCAGCGGCGACCGCCAACGGCAAACGGCTCCTTCCCTCGTCGCACCCCCACCGTCCCCGCCCTGTCCCGCGAGGAAGGCACGCTCCTGCGCCCGCGCCTTCCCACTTCTCCAACCCAGCGTCAACCTCGCCGACAAGCTCCTTCCTCGCAGTCGAGCTTCCCCCGCTATACTCCGTAGTACCTGAAGATACAGGGAACTCCTGCGCTCAAGCTTGCCCTGTCCAGGTACTATTGCCGAGGTACTCCGTCCGCCTCAGTACCAGCGGGAGGTACTACGGGTTTCCCCCCTCCAGCCAACTTGAAGTTCATCGCCATTCCAAGAGCCCCCCCCCCAGCGACATCTGGCCTTCTTTTCTATCCATCCCCTTTCTGCTGCTCTTCTCTTCTCCTCTCTTCCCTCACTTCTCCTCCTCGCTCTCGCATTCTTTCTGGCCCCTTCCTCTTCTTTCTCCCCATACATTCCCTTTTCTTGTTTTATCTGCATCTTTTGCTCAGCCCCCCTGCCGCGCAAAATTTCTTTGTCTCCCGGACCGCTGACTCGCCGTCTCAGCTGAGGCCAGGCCAGGCCAGGACTCGTACTCGTGCTACCACCACCATCACCACCACCACCACCACCACCACTCCGACTCACCACTCCGACTCACCACTCGCACTCCCCGGCAACTCGACGTACGCACGCATGCATTGGATCCGTCCATCCATTACGAGTCCGAGCACGGAATATTGCGAGTGAGACCACCATCCATACGCCGTACTCCATCCATCCATCCATACATACATACATGATCTATCGGCTGCCACCACTGTTGCCACCGTCATCTATCCTTTGTTTGGCCTGATCCACCAGCCATAGAGCGACATCGTCATCCCCTCTTTGGATTCCTTTTTCGCTGTTCGGGCAACACCATCGTCAACGGCCGCGCTATGCAAGAGTCGGTCGTTTGGGTCATTTGAGCCTCTGTCAACATCACCCTCTCGGCTCATTGCCCCAAGGCTGGTCGGACATCGACGCGGCCGTCGTCGCGGCTGCTGCCCTCGTGCCCTGCGGTAGCGAGCAAGCCTGGCCTGCATCCTCCCAGCAGCAGTCTGCACGGCACCGCGGTGGGCTTGGAGATTGCAATCGCTACGATTCGGAGCACCGGCTCGAGAATACGAGCAGCACCTCCCAGCGGTCCTGGCATCCGTCGGCTGACTCGACCCGCCGCCGCCGCCGCCGCCGCCGCCGCCGCCGCCTCTCCCGTTCTCCGCAAGCATATCAGCATCCCCACGAGCACCTTCTTTCCTCTTCCCCTTGTTCTCGTCGCGCTCTTGCCTGGCTTCCGCCGCTCTCGGCTTCGCAGAACCACAGCATACGAGGGCCGTCAAGATGGGGAACACAAGCGCCAAGGAGGCGCGCTTCTCCGACACCTCCGAGGGTCCCGATGCTCGAGATCGGCGGTCGGAGCCCGGGAACGCCTCAGGGCACCCGCGCAGTGCCGTCCACGAAGTCCTCGCCGCTCACCGGCAGCAACGAAGCGATCGAGGCGACCGAGAGCGGACATTCCTCAATATCGCCGGCCCATCCTCTTCCCGAAGCAGGGACCGCCCAGACGCCCCCTTTGAGCATCGCGAGACCAGGCAGGAGAGAGAACTGCGAAAGCTGGAGAAGGAACGGGCGCAGAGACAGAAAGATCGCGAAAGAAGCATACGAGAGGAGCATGTCGATGGTGGTTATATGGTGACACTGGGAACATACACGGGGACAGAGGACTACAGCAAGACTGTGGTCAGGCAGCTGCTGGTGCGTTGTTCCCTCGGTCGTTGGCCCGCCGCCTCCCGCCCCCCGGCACACCCACCTCCCTCCCGCCGCTGCCGCCCCCCGGTTCCCCCTTGGCAGATCCTGCCATCTCATTTCGTCCTCCTGCTGCGCAATATCCACCGCTGACGACGTCCCCTTTCAGATTGAGCGGAAATTGGCTCCTTTCTGGCAAGGCCTTAACGAATGGTCAGACAATTGGACCGAACTTCAACTTGTCGCTGCGGCCCGAGGTCTTGCGATACCGGCTGCTGACGCGCCGCCCACGCCGGAGCTGGCTCCGCGGCTGCCGCAGCCTCTCGACGCTGCCCCACCGGCGCAGAACCTCAACCTCTTGACCGTGGAAATGGGGCCTAGGACTCTCTCCACTGCCTCAGATAGTGCCTCCATGGCTCCTAGCACGAGCGCTGCGTCGACCATCAAGGGCGCGATCAAACCTCGGGCGAGAGCGCTCGCCGCGGCCCTAAGCGTGGGCTCTCGGAACGCCTCCGCTACTGACCTGACGCCCAGAGAGACCTATCTTCCCTACGATCCTTTCGTCAACGGCCAGCCCATCGAGGTCTTCCTGTACAAGAACGCCACCGAATGCCCCATTTGCTTCCTCACCTACCCGCCCTACCTCAACAGCACGCGATGCTGCGACCAACCAATGTGCACCGAATGCTTTGTCCAGATCAGACGCGCTGAACCACACCTGCGCGAGCACCACCCGGACGGCCAAGCCCGGGATCCGAACCAGGCTCTGCAACCCGACGATCCCCCGGAGATGCTCATCTCCGAGCCTTCCCATTGCCCGTATTGTCAGCAATCCGAATTTGGTGTCACTTACGAACCTCCTCCCTTCCGTCGTGGCCTGGTCATGTCCTCGCCGGCCGGAGGCCATGCACAGAACCCCGCAACGACTTCGCAAACTTCCCTGCATACGGTAACGGCGCCCAATGCTCCCGCGACTATCGGTCGAAGGCGAACGCATAGTTTGTCAGCCAACGCGCCGAACGTCATCACGACAGACCGCATCCGGCCAGAATGGGCTACGAGACTCGCTGCCGCGCGGGCTCATCAAGCGCGACGCGCCGCGGCGGCAACCGCGCTCCATACCGCTGCTTTCATCAATGCCGGGAACGAAGCCCGGTCAAGGCTCCGCAACACCGGGAGGTTCAGCCGCAGAACTACGGGTAGCAACAGCGCTGGAACCGCCACCCCAAGCGGAGATTATGGCGGTAGTAGTGTTGGCGGCGGTACTGGCACGAGTACTGGCGGGGGCTCTAGCGGCACAGCCGGGGGCGGGCAGGGGACCGACGAACGGGACGCGAGCCCAAGGAACGCGGAGCGCAGTCGTCGGGCTCGAATAGCGGAGATTGAAGAGGCCATGTTCATGGAGGCCGTTCGCCTCTCCTTGGCCGCCGAGGAGGAACGCAAACGAAAGGAGGATAAGGCCGCCCGCAAGGAACAGAAGAAGCGGGACAAGGAAGAGGCGAAGGCCGCCAAGAGGGAGAGCAAGAATCCCTACACAGGCGGCGCGAGCGGCGCGAGCAAGAGCAGTTTGTCCCTGGTTCTCGGACGGAAGCGCGACAGTAGCATGGGCAGCAACCTGAGGACGGAGACGTCTGCAGCAGGATCATCGTCGCAGGCCGCGACTGTTGTGGAATCCCAGGCTGAGGCCTCGAGGCCTGAGGGCGAGGATGCCAACAAGGGATCGGATAGCGGGTCGCAGGAGGAGACGACGGAGACGACGGAGACGAATATCCCGCGAGTGATAGAGCCTTGATTCACGGGCGATCCCGAGTCGGATCGCTCTGGCTCTTTCCTTTTTTTTTACCTTGAAACAACGTTTGGTAACAACGCGTGTCAGCACCTCGATGGGTATCATCGGAATTGCGAGATTTCGGCTCCTTGGGCAGAACAACCCCTTTTCCCCCATCCCCTTACCCCTATCCTTGTCCCTCTTTCCTCTGTTCTGCCTCTACAGCTTCTTACAACACAAGCTATCTCCGATGACGTCACAAGGTCGAGAATCAGGGGCAACGAACGCCTCCTTGACTGCATGTGGGTTGCATTGCCAGAGCACCGATGCCCGGGAATACCTCAGGATGCTTTGCTGCATGGTATCATTTGGAGCTTCGTGGCTCTTCGGCCGATGGAGCCTTCTGCCTCTAGCTGTGCTGGAGAGATCTGATCCGTCACATGGACGAGATCCTACAATCAGTGGCTCTCGGGGCTCCACCAAGGGACTGCCTTGCTGTGCTTGCCCTTCCACGCTCAGAGCGACTCGATCCCCTACCATGTAGGCGCCGCGAATTCTCTCATGGGAGGATTGCTCTATAATCTTTCAAGGGAAAATCATCTGTCCTAGACATCAATGGGAAGATGACTTGGAAATAAAGGAGGGGAGGAAAGGGGGGAAGGATCTGGACTTGGGAGGAAGAGGGAGCGAGGAACGCGAATCAGCATATGGATTTTGAGGGGTGGGAACTTGGAATGATCAGGAGCCACTGTTGAACGATGGAGCGTGCGCGGGAGAAAATAGGATTGAGCGAAGCTGACAATAGATTTTGTGTATGATTGCAACCCCTCCAAACCCCTCCCCCCTCCATCCCCCCCTTTCTCCTTTTGAGCTTTGCGACTTTTCTTTCTCATGTCTTGTTTATCTCTGACCGAAACTTATCAGTCCATTGCGTGAACTCGTCTGTCGCGCCACTCCAATTCTTCGCCAGCAACTCGCTCGCGGCAATCGCCTCTCGGAAGCACAGGGCCATGGCGTCATCAATAGCCGCGGGCTGCATGTCGTAGAATGCCGCGGCCAAGTCGCCGAAGGAATCCGGCAGCTTTCCGAGGATGACATCTGCCCTGTCCAATGTGCGCGTGATGTCGATCCCGTTCCTTGCGTTACAGGTTGTACTTGTAGGAGGGTGCGCGTCGTTGGGGTCTGCCTGCGCCTCTGCCTCTGCCTCTGCGCGTGCCTGTTGTGCCTCGCTGTTGCTGCTGCTCCCGACGGGGGAGAATGGCAGGGGGGGCAATTTCTTGATGCGCCGCTTGATGATAGCCTGGTAGAGTAGGATGATCATGCGGAGGATGCGGGTTGTGGTGTCGAGGCGGGGGCGGATTTTGAGGGGGTCGTCGGCGGGGATGGCTTTCTGGTTCATGAGGTTGTCGAGGAGGGACTGTGCGCCGTTGTCATCGAAGTCGTCGTCGTCGTCGTCGTCGCTGTGCGCATCGTCATCGGAGGTGTCATCGTCGTCGGCGGGGTCTTGCTCGCTCCATTCTTTGAGTTCTTGGGCGATGTCGTCGAGGGTGTCTTTCCATTGGGTGATTCTGTGGGCGAGGAAGCTGGCGGGGCCTGTGTTTGTGAGGGAGGCGACGGCGTCGCAGGCGGCCCAGACGAGGCCTGTGGCGGGGATGCTGCCCCTGTCTGCTCCTGTTGTGGTAGTGGAAGTGGTAGTGCTCGTGGTTGTGGTGGTGGTGGTGGTGGTGAGGGTGGTGAGGGTACCGCCGTCTCTGCGCACGCCGGTGAGGGCCTTGCCGTCGGTGGGGATTTTGTCGAGGAAGAGGGCGAGGTCGGCGAGCAGGCGGCGGGAGCGGGTTGTGAGGGCTGCGTGGTAGGGGGTGGTGTAGAGGGCGGGGGAGAGGGACTGGAGGGCGGAGAGGAGGGCGAGGAGGGGGCGGAGGAGGGATGTGATGAGCTGGGAGATGGCGCTGGGGGAGAAGGGCTCGTTTATGATGAGGAGAGAGAGCTTGGTGACGTCGGAGCGGATGAGGGTTGCGGAGTCGCGGGCGAGGGAGATGGGGTCTGTGATCGTTGGTGGTGCTGCGGACAAGCTTGTTGAGGGTGGTGGTGGTGCTGCTGCAGACGATCCTGGTGATGCTGTGGAGCCTGTGGCTGCTGGAGAGCCTGTTGAGACTGGAGCTGCGGGCGTGAGACGGGACGTGTCGGTTGTGGAGGCGAGGATTTGGCGGATGAGGGCCTGGGCGGACTGGACGAGGGAGTTGAGCTGGGCGAGGGAGACGGTGTCTGGGGAGGAGCCCATCTTTGCTGCTGCTTTCGGGCGAGGATATCAGAGAGGGTCTGAATAGAGATGGGCGGCAAGAACGGAGCGATCAACGAGGCGAGTCTGCCGTAGTGATCGAAGCAGATGTCAAGGGAGATGGATGATGAATGACATCGAGTCCACGACGAGAACATGAAGTTGAATCGAGCATTCGACATTGAATCCTCATGAAGTTTCCACGCCCGCTGATGGGCGATAAGATAAGAGACCCCGCTTGGTCATGGACTGAGTCGCCGGGGATTTCCCGCGGTGAGTGCCTTCGGGACTAGCGTCGGTGAGCGGCGGGGAGAGGGGGGTGTGCGGAGTAACTTCCAAGGTGAAGGAGGGGGTGCAGCGAGGCCCAACGAGGAGTCGCGGATTGAAGTGTCACGTAGCCTCTTCCATTGGAGAGTCGAAGTCAGCATTGGTCGCGGGAGTTGAGGACACAGGCTGCGTCCATTGTCCTCTTTGCTTGCCTCCACCGACGGTGTACCTTTCTGGTTGCACCACGAGACACAATCCAGACTTCAGCCCGCTGGGAGACCCGATGCGAGAAGCAATTGGTGTCCTGTGAAGATGCAGCAACCGACAGGTCTTCTGGCGCTGCTGGGAGCGCTGAGCTCCGTGACAGTGGCGTCTGCCGGGAGTGTTCCCCGCGGGGTCGGGCCCGAGTGTGAGTGGCATGCAGAGGAGTAGATGGATGGGGCGGGCGATTTCCATGTGAGTCCCCTTGCTGACCGTTGGATGGGTGCAGTCGTGTCGTACTATGCGTCCAAGGAGGAGTTCGCGTGCATCCGCAACCCGTCCATCCGCATCAGCTTCGACAGGGTCAACGACAACACCTGCGACTGCCCGGACGGCTCGGACGAGCCCGGCACGGCCGCGTGCGCCTTCATCGACCCGCTCTCGCCCGAGCAGCCGCTGCCGGGCTCCGCCTCCGGGACGACCAACAGCAGCGCCGCGCTGCCGGGCTTCTGGTGCGAGAACAAGGGCCACGTCGGCGGCTACGTGCCCTTCAGCTACGTCAACGACGGCGTGTGCGACTACGACCTCTGCTGCGACGGCTCCGACGAGTACCGCCACGTCGGCGGCGTGCGGTGCGAGAACCGCTGCGGGCCCATCGGCAAGGAGTACCGCCGCAAGAAGGAGGAGAAGCGCCGCAGCGTCGAGCAGGCGAGCCAGGTCAAGATCGGGATGCTGAAGACGGCGTCGGAGGCGCGCCGCGCCATCGAGGACAAGATCGCGGGTCTGAGGAGGGAGGTCGCCGCGCTGGAGACACGCAAGGCCGCGCTGCAGAGCAGGTATGAGGAGGTCAAGCGCGAGGACCGCGGGAGGTTGGTGAGGGGGGAGGGAGGGCCTGCGGGCGGTAAGCTTGGGGTGTTGATCGGCCTGGCGAAGGGGCGCGTGGCCGAGCTGAGGAACGCGCTGGACCTTGTTGCGCAGGACCGCCAGACGCTCAGGGGCAAGGTGGAAGAGCTGGAGACCATCCTGAGGAAGTTCAAGGAGGAGTATAACCCGAACTTCAACGACGAGGGCGTCAAGGCCGCTGTCAAGTCCTTCGAGGACTATGCGGCCCGGGAGGCCACTGCGGACGAGGCGGAGAGGGGAGAGGAGATTGCGCAGACGAGCCTTGACGAGATCCTCAGGGAGGACGACGAGACGACGGGCGTCAACTGGAAGGCCTTTGAGGAGTTTGGCGACGATACTGCCATTCGTACGTTTCCCTTACCACCACTCTACTGCTACTGTCATTGCGATTTCTTCCTTGCTCCAGCCTCTTGGGTGGATGTGCGCGCTGACACGATTCTTGAACAGTCTTTTCCTTCGAGGCCTATCTCCCCCCCTCGCTGCGCGCCTTCATCCAAGAGAAGACCCTCCAGATCCGCAACTGGCTCATCGACGCCGGCGTCCTCGCCGACAGCAGCGACGCCAGCGCCGAGTCCAGCGCCGTCAAGGCCGCGCGCGAGGCCGCCGAGGCCGCGGACCGCGAGCTCATGGACCAGCAGCGCTCGCTGACGACGGAGACGGCGGACCTCGCCAAGGACTACGGCCCGTCGGACATCTTCCGCAGCGTCAAGGGCCGGTGCACGACCATCGATGCCGGCGAGTACACGTACGAGCTGTGCTGGATGGACAAGACGACGCAGATCTCCAAGAAGGGCCACGGGCACACCAACATGGGCAGCTTCCGCGCCATCGACCGCGAGATGGCCGACGACGAGGAGCGCGTCGACGGGAAGAGCCTGGGGAAGGGGCAGCGCATGGTGATGCGCTTCGAGCACGGGCAGCAGTGCTGGAACGGGCCGCAGCGGAGGACGGACGTGTGGCTGGCGTGCGCGCAGACGGAGGAGGTGTGGAGGGTGGTGGAGGCGGAGAAGTGCGTGTATAAGATGGAGGTGGGGACGCCGGCGGCGTGTGAGGATGAGGATGTGGTGGAGCGGGAGATCAGCAGGGACGAGCTGTAGGGGGGGAAAGGGCTGGGATTGGGACTCTACGGATGGGTGATGCCGGACAGCATGAGAAGGAATCTGATGGCGATGATGCTGGAATACGAGGAGGAGGGGACAGAATGACCCATGCAAGGCGCGGAAAACTGCGTTGGATGGATATCGTGTTCTTTGACGCAAGACCAGAATACAAGCAACGTGTGTGTCTTGGATCCCCCGTGGCAATGATGGCCCCGAGCACTCAACTCCGAATGTTCCAGTCCAGCTCGAAGCCCAGGGCCCATTCCCTATCTTCTTCCCCCTCCCCATTCCTCCTTGTTTCTTCCGAGACAGCCCAGGCCCAAGAGGACCCCCATAGGCCGGACCGACAGCATCGTGTCTCACCAGGGGCCGCAGCCGCTCCCTGCTGCAGTCTCTTCCCCCTGAGCCACATCCCATCCAGACCATGCCTTTCTCCGTCCATGATTGACTATCAGACCTCATCCGAGACCTCCTTAGTCAAGCAGTGCAAGCCGCAGCAGCACATGATCGGATCGCCTGAAGATGGCCAGCCTTCACCGCAACATCGAGAGAAGCAGCGATTACGATTCGGAAGAGCAATTGGGTCGATTCGACAAGCAAGCCGAGGCCTCGTCTCCTAGATCTTGAGGGGGGTCCCTTCATGATGTCATCCCCCCAGGTTCAGGTTTTCCCCGCAACTGGCGCCGTCCGAACGCCCAAACGCCACCAACCGTCAAGGGACCTTTTCCCAACGCTCTTCGCAGAGCTGAGCTACTAGCTTTTTCCCTATTCCCTTGGTGTGCGTATGTGCGTCTGATTCTTTTCACCCAAAATGTTCCTCCGTGCCGCGCTCCCTTCCTCGATCTAGACCCCCCGGGATCCCTTCTCCCCGGACAACCGCAAGACAAACACCCCCTGACCCGAGCTGCCCAGCTTCCCTCCCGTGCGGAGAGACTCGACCCGCAGCGGCACCGCATGGCGTGAGCTCGCCCGGGATGGGGATGTCTCGCGCTCGGCCCCCCCGCGCGCGGCTCATCGATCAGCTCCTTCGGGCGCGCGCCGGGGGCAGCACTAGGCAGCACGCGGGCTGGCTTAGCCTTCCCCCCCCCTTTAGGATCTCAACTCCCATCGCGGGCGATACAATCCTGGGTTCTGCGGCGGTGATCTAGTACTGGTAAGTCGTCGATAAGAGTTAGACGAGACACGCGTTGCCAACTCGTACTTGTAGTACTACCTGTCGTGGAGGGGCCGTTCCCGCGCTGGAGGGTCGGGATATGAAGCCCGGTGGGGGTGCCACTGGAAAGGGGCTCCGTCCACTCGCGACGGGGGGATATGCCGAAGGGGGGCGGCGCATGCGCGTGGAGAATTGCCGAACGAGCAGGGAACCGAGTCGCGATCGATGGACGCGAGCTGTGGTGAGCATGGCGAGCTTGAGCTACGATCATGACGGGGAGCATGGGCATGGTTTCGGAAAAGAGGGGGGGGGGGGGCGAAGAACCAGGTGCGTAAATACGCCATGGTTCTCCGCCAGATCGAGGATGTCCTGAAGGATATTCTTCTCAAGACAATCGAAGAGAAGCCC
>NIGD01000010.1:885365-926545 GCA_003055185.1 Escovopsis sp. TC
CCCCCCCCCCTCCCCCTTTCGACAGACAGCCCCCAGGAGGCATCACCCCACAGAACAGCCTTGGACACAACCCTGGTGCTTCCCAGCATGGGCATCCTCGACCGGTGCCTCCCCGCAGCGATGCTGCTCAAGGACGACGGCTCCAAGATCTACTCCCGCGTCTTCCTCTGGTTCTACGACCTTCACGTCCTCTGGCTCAACAACAACTACGCATGGCACTGTCCCACCGACAAGGTCCTCTTCCCGCTCTACCGATCCGCCATGGGGCCCGACCACCTCGAGATCGGCGTCGGCACGGGATACTACCCGGCCGAGGCGCTCAAGCTCGGCCAGGCGTGCCGGCGGATCACGCTCGTCGACCTCAACGCCGCCACGCTGGACGCCGCCTCCAGGCGCATCTCGGCGCTCAACGCGACGACCAGGACCAGCGTCAACACCAACACATGCCCCAGTCCAAGGCAATCTTCCTTCTGTCCCAGTACCACTCCCAGTACCAATCCCAGTGCCACTGCCAACACCATTCCCACCCCCCGTTCCAGCCGCAGTTCCAGCCGCAGTTCCAGCCCCAGTTCCCCCTCCACTTCCAACCCCAGCATCACTCCCAATACCACCTCAACCACCACTGGCAGTCCTCATCCCTCCCCCCCCCTGGAGCTCCGCACCATCCTCGCCAACGCCATGGACCCCCTTCCCCTCCCCCCCCTGGAAAAGTTCGACTCCATCAGCATCTTCCACCTCCTCCACTGCTTGCCCCTCTCCCCCGAGCAGAAGACCCACGTCTTCGACCTCGCTCGCGCCCGTCTCCGCCCCTCGGGAACCCTCGTCGGATCCACCATCCTCGGCGACGAGGTGCCCCGCAACCGCTTCGCCGAGTTCAACATGCGCGTGTACAACAAGTCCGGCGTCTTCCACAACTGGGACGACACGCGGGCCGTCTTCGAGAGGGGGCTCAGGCGCAACTTCGAGGACGTGGAGGTCCATGTCGTGGGGAGGGTGATGACGTGGAGGGCGAGGAGGCCGAGGGCGGATGAGGATGTCGGGGGGGAGGCTGAGAAGGAGACGTAGTGGTGGACATGGGATCTATCCCAAATTGTGTAAATTAGCAGTGGGCATTGACATATTCATACCTTTTCAACATAGCAATGATCAAGGATCTATATTTACCTCGACACAACAATCATCGTGGATCCATCTCTCCCTCAAAACAACAATGATCATGGATACATCTATAGCTTGTCACCGATGGCAACGAACCCGGATATCCATACTCCGGACCTTGGAGTCAATGACAACGATCATGGATCTATCTATACCTTTTAACCGATGTCAATCTCAGATCTTTACTCACCTTGAGCCGGTAGTCATGACCATCAATCTATCCATCCCTCGAAATTCACAGCAATCATCATGATTTCATCTCCCGTCGGACGACCAGCCCCCGAAAAGGACTGAGTGGACCAAGATCGTTTCTCGCCATCTCTCAACGAAATCTCCACAACCAGTCGCATCAAACAGTATAAAACTACTACTTCTACTAAGTGGTGGTAGTGATGATCACCATTTTTTCTACCTTGTCAATGATGGCAATGGTCTTTGATCTGCCTAGACCTTGAACCAGTAGCAATGATCATCATCCTACCCATCCTTCGACAACAATATCAACGCTCATGACTATAAATCCCATCGGACAACTCACCCCTGAGAAGGGCCGAGGCCCCGCATCATCCATCATCGCCATCCCCCCAAACACTCGCATAATCTAAAACTTCGTCAATTGCGTCAAAACGACAGTAAGATACATAATGCATGAGCCATACTCGTTTCATCATCGACATCATGAGGCCTTGAGCCGCCCCGGACCGCTCAATCAATCAAGAGCCCCTGGCAATCAACCCTCTAGTAGTAGTCCGTGGATCTGCCCTTTCCCTCCCATACAATGGACCCTCTACAGTGATGCCAAAACCCGACTCGTCAATCCCATACAATCGACCCTCTGATGATCCTCAAGACCGCCTGATCAGTCCCGTACAATCGATCTTCTGGAGATCCGTATGAAAGCCTCATCAATCCTGTACAATCGGACCCCTAGTCATAGGCATGCAAGTCTCATCAACCCCTCACGATCAACCCTCTCCTGATCCCCACGATCGCCTCAGCCAAGAGACAGACAAACACATACTCTCTCTCTCTGTCTCTCACCTTCCCATCATCCAACTCCAAACGCCATGATCTCTTGCCTGCCAAGAAAAGGGCCCGATGATAAAGCTACTCCCAGAAATGGAATATCGATTCACCTGCCCCCCTCACACACTCAGGAATGAAAGGGGGGCGGTATAATGAAGAAACGCCCACGAAATCCAGCATCCGCTGTCTGCCTCATCTCCCATCGCATGGGCGTCTACCAGAAGCTGCACCATCCGATATAGTGCTGGCACAGGTTCTCGAGCTTCGTGGCCTCTATGATCAGCTTGTTCACTTGGTTGATGACGTCCAACTCCTCGTTGTTCTTGAAATCGCGACCGGTGAGCTTCTGAGAAACACGCTCGAGGACCTCTAGCGCCCTCGCGTTCTGGCTCTCGGCCTCTTGAGGGCCATTAGCCAGAGGTCCGTCAGCCGCCGCCGAGCTGTTCGTCCGGGCCCGCGCCCTCGATGTGGGCGGCGCGGAAGGCTCTCCGTTGGCCATCATCTCGGATGGGGCTATCTCGGAATCCAGGATGGATTGGCGCCTAGCACGCGCGGCGTTTGGCCCAGCCAGGGCGACCTCGCGCTCCGACCTGAAGTTCGGCCCGGCGGGAGATGCGGCGTTCGTGAGACGCCACGTCAAGAGAGGGTCGTGAATGAACTGGGGGACACAGGATTAGCACCTCATGCCAACGGGAAGGAGACCAAGGATCGCGCGCAAGGAGAAGAACGAGCAGAAGAAGTGGGGGGAAAAAGGGGGGGGAAAGACTAACCGCCTCCAAGACTGCCATAACACTCTCTTTGTTTTCGCGAAGCACTCGCATGACGTGCTCACAGGTGATTCGGAAACTCCCTTCAATGTTACTAACTTCCATGGCATACGTCAACATGCGAGTCAGCCGGAAGGGAACTCGCTCGGGATATTTCTCTCGCTTCATGGCCACCTCGAAGCAGTCTCCGAAATCGATGTGGATGATCTTGCCGGTGATGCGATCCAGCATCAAGTTCGACGGGTGCCTGTCGCCAAGGCCCAAGATATACCCGACCATGGACATGACGCCGAGCGAGCGCGTGTAGTTGGTCCGCCGCTCGAGCCACGCCTCGGACGACTTGGACTTGAGCCAGAGCACTCGGTAGAGATCCTGCCCCGTGGTGTTGTCGAGGGCGTATCCGAAAACCTCCACCTTCTGCATCAGCGTGAGGTTGTCATAGTCGGGGGCCATCTGGAGCATGATCCGGTGCTCGATGTTCAGCAGGATCTTGCGGCTCTCCCGATACTCGCGGATGAGGACGTGCAAGGTGTCACTGTTGGGAACCCAACCCAGGAGACCGGAGTTCTGCGAGAGCGGGATGGCGGGGTATCGCTGGATGTTGAGATGACGCTTGTAGCACTCGGAATCGTTCATGAGCAGTGTGTTGCAGAGGCCGAACAGCTGCATGACACGCTCGTCTTGGCGAATATCCTCGTGGCCCTTGAGAAGGAACGCGTAGGAAACACCGTCGCTTCCGTTGACGTTGAGCTTGCGGGGCCGCTGCTTGGAGTTGATGACGCTGAACGTTGAGTCGAAGGACATGATCCGCACTATGGGCTGTCCGCTCGCGTATGTTCCTGGCACCGCGAGGTCGAGGTTCTTGGCGTTCAGCAGGTTGGGCGAGCAGTACGTCAGCTCGAGGCTCGTCACCTGCGGGAGTTGTCTCGTGATGCGGCGGAAGACCTGGTAGTAGAGATCCCAGGCCTGGTTAAGGTCGTTGACGTCTCGGCTTGTATCGTACTGGTGGCACCAATCTTGAGCTTCCTTCAGGTCTCGTCCGAACGCCTGGGCGAACGAGATTTCCCTCAGGGTCTCAGGCCCGCGCTCCAGGAGGTCGTGCAGGGGTTCCAACGTCGCGAACATGCCCTCGATGTTGTGGTCCCCGAAATAGAGCCTCGATGCCTCCTCCAGACCTTCATGCCATAGCTCGTGCCACAGGACCGCAACCCGAATAAGCTCGTGGCTCACTGTGTCCGCTTGGGCGACAAGATGGGCGCTGTGTTGGCGCATGCTGTCCATGATCTGCGCGGCCGATCTCGAGCGACGGCTGTTCTGCCAGGACTTCATCGCAACCGTTAGGGGATAGACGAGAGCCTGGGGATGGGCGCGGCCGACATCCGCCAAGAGGTTGTGCACAGACGTCTGCACCCGCTTGTTAGGCTGATTGATGCGGGCAATCAGTTGAGGAATGACTTCCAACCAGGTGTCAATGCTGACATTGGTGAAGCCCTCGACGACCGCCGAGTTGACGTCTGAGTTGCCACCGTGCGTGAACCACAGTGTCAGAAGACGCAGCGTGTCTTGAAGCGAGCTCCCCGCCGAGAGAGCGATCGACTTGAAGAAGCCTTGGATGGCCGGGACAACGTGCTCAATGATCATGGACTGGTCTGCCCTGGAGAGCTGGCCCTCGCCCCTCGCGGTGATAGTCTGCACGATTTCGAAGTTTGCCAAGGCCCAGGCATGCCATGCCTTGTACCAGCGCGGGTTGTATTTCGTGGCCTGAGAGTACGAGGTCAAAATGTCTTGCACCTTGGTGTACTGCCAGGTGTCTTTGTTCAGGGCAATCTGCCACTCGCCCTGGCGCAGGTAGCACTTCGCCAACAATACGGTCTGGTCGAGCAGTGCTCGTTGCGTCTGCGGGCTGATGAGCGCCGGATCGATCGGGTTCTGGAAGCCATATTCAAGTGGCAGGTTCATGTCGCCTCCTGCCTGGGCACTGAAGTGCGCCTTAGCAACATCGAGACGGTGGGCCGAGTCATTAGTGAATCTCTGGAGGCAGTACAGAGTATTCTCGGCGATGCCAGACGTCCTCAGTGCCGGCTGTTGACCGTATTCCCACTGGTGCTTGAGCATGGCGTAGATGACCTGCGCGGGCGGCGTGTTACGGGGCGTCGGGGCCACCACAGACACTAGCTTGTTGCCCGGGTCGGCATGATCATTCCAGTAAGGAATCATGGTCTCCAGCGGCGCGTCTGCGCCGATGAGCTGCTTCAGAGACTTCTCGGCGAGGCCCATGCGGCCCGACTTGCGGCAGAGGTTCGCAAACTTGATCCACATGCGCATGTTCTCCACGGGGGAGATGACCAGAGCTTGTAGACGCAGCATGCGCTGCCACACCTCGACGTTGCGTTGACAGCCTTGCAATCTCGTCTCCCACGTCCGGCGTAAGGTCGCCTGCTTCTTCTTATCGCACTGCTTGTACACGATCAGCTCCTCAAGCTCGGCAAGCATCTGGACCCGAACGACGACCGGGTAGGCTCTGTTGTAGGATTCGCTCATCAGAGCGCTGAGCTCGGTGTCCAAGCCCTCGCGAGCTTGCTCGATGTAGCCAATTGCCTCCCGGAATTGGTTCCTGTGAAGGGCCAGAATAGCACCGAAGAAGGATCGGTCGGGCGAGAAGCGTTTCAGGGAAGACAAGTAGTTGTCCATCGAGTCCCATTTGCCCAGACCCCACGCGGCAGCCGTGGCAAGGGGCGCAATCATTCTCTGGACTTCAGGGGCCGAATTCGCCCACGTGCTGCCCGTGAGACTTGCAAGAGCGTCCCACTCGCCCAGGGCGTGCAGACACCGCATCTTGCCCATGACGATCTCGAGCGGGATCGGCTGGTCAGCCGGGATCTCGCGCTCGCGCTTGTTGTAGGACGCCAGAGCCTCCTCCCATCGCTCCAGTTTCTCAAACCAGGTCTCGCGAAGCTGGATCCCCTCTTTGTAAAGTTGTGCCTTCCGCAAGATACCAATAGCGGCATCGGATTGTTGGAGCTGATTGTTGATGACGATCAAAGCCTCGACGGCTCCACTGCTCTGGTCCTGGAGGAACTCGAGTTCCTTGTAGTGGAGGGCCTTGGCGTAGGCGTGGCAACGGGCTGCTTCCCTGCCCAGGACGCGGATGTCAATCGGCAAAGCCTTGTCGTCGTGCTCCATGAATTCCGCGAGGTTCAGCAAAAGCCCCAACAGATCCGGCGGCACATTCTCCGACTTTATCGCGCTCTCAATGTTCTGGATGAGCTCATCCTGGAACTGCTCATATAACTCGCTCCAGCAGGAGACAAACGCTGAATTGAAGAGCTCGCGGGCCAAGGGGAGATAGACGCTCGCCAAGCTGGCGCAGGCTCGCAGGGCATGGTTCGGAGACTCCGTCAAAAGGGTCGTGCTGAAACGCCGCAGCCACTCCTGCCAGTCCTCCTTGGTCGACTTCCCCTTGGTATCCCAGGCAGCCTTCAAGTGAATGGCATTCATTTCGAGCTTCTTGGTTCCGAGATCGGCGAAGGGCGTCTCGTCCCCGGTGTCTATCAGGCGCGAGTCCGAATTGAGGTCTTGTGGCAGAACCTCGCCCTTCTGCAACTTGGAGACAAGGAGGCTGTAGTTCTGATGCTGGATTTGATGCTGGTTGATAATCTTGTTCACGGTCCCCATGAAATGCAAATAATCCCTTCCTAACTGCTGAACCAGGGCGCAGAGGGTGTCTAGTGCCGCGAGCCTCAACGGCGGATCGCCGGTATCGACAACCCTGGTGAGAGGATGAATGATCTTGGCCGCGAAGTCACTGAGATTGACTTGTCGGGAGATTTTTCCGATGGTCTCGATCGCTTGTTTTCTGATAAAATTTTGCTGACCCTGCTTCTCGAAAGTCCTTACGATGACGGGAATGATGAGATGCATGTACTCCTCAGCGCTGGCGCCGAAGACAAGGAACGCATGGAGGACCTTCTCGGATGGAGTCCGCTTCGTGCTCAAGTCCTTGTCTAGGACTCCAAGCATCAGCGGGAGTAGCCCGGCGAGGTAGATCTTGAACTCTCCCTCGAGAGATCGAGCGATGGCTTCGACAAGGGAGAGGATGGTCGTTTGAAGGGACGTCGACTTGTGCCAATACTCCTGGAGGACCTCGACAATGTCCGGGAGATAGTTCCTGATGTGTTGTCGCACGATGCTCACGAGCGTTGCCAGCTGGTTGAAGTAGGATTCCAGCCTCGTTGCGGGGCAGGACCGGATGACGGAGAGGAAAGCCGGCACGATACGATCGAGAAAGGAGACGCATTCGAGTCCCAGAGTGCGGAAGATATTCATGATCGCCTCGATGACGGCCGCGTGGTGCTGCGCGAGGGACTGGTCCTTCAAGATCTGAAGCAGCGCGTTGATGACGACTGTCGGGAAGTACTCCTTGCTAGATGGGGTCAATCCCGTCATCATCAACGATATATCAGTCATCTGGTTTGACTCCACGCGCCTCTGGACCTCGGGCGTCCTCTCCTCAACCTGCTGGTGCTTGTAGGGGTCGAGCGCGCCCAGGATGCCCATCAATTTTATTGTCTCCTGGCGCAGCGGGCCGCGTTGGTCCTCAGTCCTGATGATCCCCTGCAAGATCTCCAGCAGCTGAGGATATTCGAGGTAGGGCTCAATCACGTAGCCGGAGTTGCTGGCCAGCTGGCCCAACGAGTGGAGCGCAGCCTCTCGCTTGATATTCGAGCTCTGATCTTGCAACGCATCGATGATGAGGGGCATAAGTTGTTCTTTGTAGGGCAGCATGTCCTCTCCACCGACAGTCGCCAGTTCGCCGATGGCTTTGAGGATCGTCGCGGCCACGCTGGGATTGGGATCGCTGGCTTTGGGTAGAAGAACCGAGACCATCGGCTCAACGTAGGGCTTGATGAGTGACTGTGTGTTCTGGACGAGGAGACTGAGAAGCTTCGCGCTCTCCTCCTTGTTTCGCGCCACGTCGGAGAATTCGAGCTCTGTGAGCATCTGGACCAGCGTCTTGCGCAGGGACGGGATCACGTAAGATGGGTTGAACCTCGCAAGACGTCCGACGATCGAGATGGCGACCTCTCGAATCGCAAAGACCTCGTCGTTGAGCGCAAAAAACAGGGTGCGGATGTTCTCTATTTTGGCCAGGTGGCGATCGAAGCGCTCGTCCAGAGCGGCCAGCACCGTCCTCCTGATGTTTGGCTCGGGATCCGCGATGCCCACGGTCAGGAGCTTCTCTATGACATCCCCGACCACCTGAAGGGCGTGGTAGCTCGTCTGGTTGACGATCGGGTCGCGGACGTAAAGCTGGCAGCACGTCAGGGCTGCTGCTTCTCGAATCTCCGGATCTTCGTCTTCGACATATTTGATGGCCACGTCGCGGACGAACTCGTTGAGCACGTGTCCCGTGAAGTCGAAGCTGCCGAGGGTGTTCAGGGCGAGCTTGATCTCCGTCTTGCGATGCTCGTACGCCGAGGGATCTCTCGAGTCCTTGACGATTGTCGGCACCGAGCTGAGAGTGTTCGGCTGGGGAGCGCCCAGCGGCTTGAACGACTCTCCGCAAAGGGCCACGCTGAGCATGTCCAGCAGGCGATCCTGGATCACAGGTTTGACGGGTGGGATGTAGAAGGCCATGTCGACCAGGGCCTGTGTCAGCTTCGGGGTCAGATCGCAGGCGAAAATGGGGTCCAACAAGGCCTCCATGTATTTGCTGAGCGTCTGGCCGACCGCGACCGCCAGGCGGCTGATGCAGTCAAACACGGGATCCACGGAGCCCCTCTTCCTAGACTGCACGCTGAGGCCTTCCCTGACATAGATGAGCACGCCGTCGAGGTAGGGAGCGATTGCGCTCTTGACCGAGTTTGCGATGTTGCCGATGGCCAAGAAGGCATCGTTGCGCTCCTTGTCCTTCTTCAGCATGCCTGAAAGATATAGCATGAACTGGTGGAGCCAGGAATGGGCGAAGTCGGCGGGGGAGTAGCTGGCCAGGTCGGGGATCAGGAGGACCACGGTCTTGCGGGTGGTGGGGTCGCGGTGATCCTTGTGCCGGTAGACGATCTCGCAGGCCTCCTGGTAGTGCTCTTGCATGTACATGCCTCCCTGCTCCAGCAGCTCTTTGAGGACGAGGAGGGAGGCGTGGGTGGACTCGATGGTGTTTGCCTTGAGGCTCTGCTTGACCTCGTTGTAGATCTTGCCCATCCAGAGCTGCTTCATGTCCTGGTCTCGCTCCCTTATGATGCGGAAACAGGCGCTAACCGTCTCGGCGGAGGTCTCCCTAATAAGCTGCCTAGGATCGCGAAGACCGACCCAGATCCAGTCGAAGATGGTGGGAATGTACTGATACATGAGAGTCGGTGCGTTCCTGGCGAGCTCCCTAAGGACGAGGGCGGCGCTGTATCTGCGTTCCTCGACTCGATCGTTCTGCAGCCACTCGAGCGAGGAGTTGACCTCGGACTCGACGAGCTCGGAGATCATGGCTCCGCCGGGGCGACAGAGCTTCCCGAGGGCCATGGCCGCGGGGCGCATGGGCATGGTGTCTTTGCCCCGCAGGATGGTCTTGAGGTTCTGGGTGAAGCGGGTGTACTTGGCGGCCACGTCGACGCCGTCGAAGTCGACGAGGGCGTCGAGGGCATAGATGCCGCCTATCCTCTCGGCCGAGTCGTTGCCATGAGTGATGAGGTGCGTGATTTTGTTGTTGACTGCGTTATAGAAAGTGGTGAAGATTTCGGGGCTCATGTCTAGGAGAATTGTGTGAGATCATGGCGTCGAAGTGAGGCGCAAGGAAGGGGGTGTCGGGGGGAGGGGGGGCAAGCTTTACCTCTGTGGCAGACAACGACGAGCTCCCTCAGCTGGATTGCCGCTCTTTTTCGTTGCTCATCGGCCCCCCTGGTGGACAAGTCAGTCGAGATGATGCTGCCGCCGCGCCCTCCCTCGATGCCTGTTTTCGATGCTTCTCCAAATTTCTACTCCTCTTGCAACCGTGACCTTCAACGCCACCACCATCACCAACATCACCATGACCTTCTCCAACTTCACGACGCCTCCTCGATCTCCTCCGCCTGCTCCACCCACAGCGGCTACCACTACTGGTGCTATCGCTGCCCCCCAAACCGACGTCACTGCGAATGGATTTCCTCACCTAGCACGCAGACCCCTGATCAGGAAGTCGAGGCGCTCCATGGCGACCAGCTGCGTCTGCGACATGGTGGGCGTGTATCAAATGCCGATCTTTCGGTTGCCGCAGCAAGCTGCAGGCACGGCCAGGCGGCAGGAGGTTGCAAGGCTCGTCGACGCCGCCCGCCCGCCTCCAAGGTGGTGTTGTGTAGGATGTCGCGCCCGACCGTCAAGCTGTTGGTGCATGAATGCCTGGAGGGGAGATCGTCGGGATTGGGGTCGAGGGCGTCCCGCGCGCGAGGGACGAGAGCTCTCGGCGGGTGAAATCCGAGCGTGACGACCTCGAGGAAGGATGGAATCGATTGGTAGTATACTCGATACAACAAACAGCGTTGAAGACAACACGGGATGAGCGCCTTGCTTTGGCACAGACGTGGATGGATGGAATGGATGGATGGTGAGGCTGCTGGCGGATGGCCTGGATGCTCGATGCTGGTGGATGGCGGATGGCGGACGGCAGATGGTGGATGGTAGATGGATGTAGATGCTTTGGGTCGGCCCAGACAGGATGGAGGTAGCAGGAGCAGTGCGAGTACCTCCTCAGCTTGCAGTCCAATGGGACAAGCCGTTAGTACTACTAGTACCTCCGTACTCCGTACATGCACCCGATACTAGGAGTCGAGAATTGGGTACCTCCACGTGGACCCTCGTAATCAAATGGCAGCACAGGGAAACGCGGGACGATGGCCGTTGACGTGATCGTTTTCTACGACTCCAGTCGGAAGCACCTGGCAGAGGGCATGGGGAAGAGACGAAGAATTGAGTGCGCGAGCAGTGCGCAGTGCCAAAAGGCCAGTGCTTTTGAATGCAACTTCCACTGTGTTTGCGGCATTTCTGGCGGCTAAAACACCGTAAGTGGAAAGATCTCGCACTGTCTCAGCGGCTTGTCGTCCTCCCCATCACAACATCATGTGTACCGGTACTCCGTTGTACGGGCTCCTTACGGAGTACGACCGCCAGCCTGAGGATCGCCAGCAGCCACTGGCACCTGCCGCAGACCGAGCAGCCTGACCCGACGATTGCCTTATCGATACGCATTCGAAGTGCCGATCCGTCCAGATGGAAGGGCCTACAGGGTAGGCTGGTGGCCTTCTGGGCCGTGTGCAGCTGGATGCACAAGCACTGTGCGCTTCAAGGCGTCAACATGTACGGAGTACGGATTACAAAGTACATGTACTTCTCCGTGCTGTCAATTGAACGGGAGCCGCATGATTGGATCCAGCATTTCCAATGCCGCTCGCGTGCGCAGGCAGGAGCGTCTTCATTTTCCGAAGATCCATCTACATTGCGCGACCGCGACCTGAAAGCCAGCTTGAGGGCAATCGGAGAGGAAAAGATTCGAGTCGACAACAGCATCTGTCCCACCAAGGGAGCACGAGCACGCCATCATGGGCAACGACGGGGGCTCCATCCCGAAGCGGCGCGAACTCGTCAAGAACGCCGCCCGCGCCCCCACCGTCTCCGAACTCAAGGCCACAGCCCTTGAATCCCTCGTCCACGCCTGGACGCACTGCGCCCTCAGCGACCTGCCCCTCGACCTGGACTCCGCCGTGTCCGACTGCCGCGGGCGGCTGTACAACTACGAGGCCGTCCTCCGGGGCCTGATCCCCTCGGGCGACGAGCCAGCGGCGGACGCGACCGATGCGACGACGACAGCATCCACAACACCCGCCGCGCTGGGCATCCGCTCGCTGCGCGACGTCGTGAAGCTGCGCTTCTCCCGGAGCGCCGGCGGCGACAAATGGACCTGCCCGGTCTCGATGAAGGAGATGGGCCCGTCGACGAGGGCCGTGTACCTCGTCCCCTGCGGGCACGTCTACGCCGAGGTGGCCATCACGGAGATCGGGGCGGGGGAGGACTCTGCGTGCCCGGAGTGCGGGGAGGCGTTCACGCGGGAGAACGTCGTGGCGATACTGCCGACGGCGGGGGCGGACGTGGACAGGCTGGAGAGGAGGATGGAGGGGCTGCGGGCGGCGGGGCTGACGCACACGCTGAAGAAGGACAAGTCCGAGAGGAACAAGAAGAAGCGGAAGGGCGGGGAGATGAGGGGAGATGATGGAATGAAAGAAGATGCTACGGAAGGGGAGAAAAGAGGGGAAGCGATGGAAAAGGAGAGGGGGGTGGAAAGCGGGATGGGAAGGGGGCAGGAGAAGGGCAAAGAGCCGAAGAAGGAGGACTCTCGGATCAGCGGGATCAACAACGCCATGGCAGCGTCCCTGACGGCCCGCGTGCTAGCCGAGCAGGACGAGAAGAAGAAGCGGAGGAAGCTGGCGCAGGAGGTGGTGTCGAGGAAGAGCGAGGTCGCGAGGAGCTGAGCAGGCCAGCATTCGCGAGTTACCAGGAGCAGCAAGCAGCCCATGGAGTCGGTCAGAGTCCTGCCGACGGATCCTACTGCTTGTTGTGGATCTTTTGAAACTTGTACTCCGTACTCCGTACCTAAGGACGAGACGCAAATATGATACCCGGCCAGGCACAGCCCGCGTTTGAGCAACCGCACGGGAGTCCTGAAACTGTGCACGCATCCCACCGTCTTCCCTCCTCCCTCCTCCCTCCTCCCTCCTCCCTCCTCCCTCCTCCATTGATCCCTCTCAAAGTCGTAAGGGTCAAGTCACTGTGGGGGACGAAGGACCCATATGTAGACTCGACCTTTTGGTGGCCTCGTTGAGGTCGAGCCCACGGATGTCCCTACCCGCACCTCTGCTCTACATATGGGAGTTCTTGCACTTCACATCAAGGAATTTCGAGCAGCCGAGGTCCCGCGTCCCCACCACTGACCAACGAGAAGCAAGCCAACTCAAACACACACTCAAACCCCCCGGCCTCCATGATGAGTACGACGTACTGGGAAACGAGTTCTCGTAATCCACTGCATCCATGATCCATGCCTGTGCCCTCGTTGCAGGGGAACCAGGTGGAAGCAGACCAGGAGGCAAAGCTCGGGCAGGAGCCATGACGCTGGTCCCCCGAGCGAAGATGTCTAATGCTGAGAAATATTGCGACGCTGATTGGCCGAGGCCTCAGCATCCAGCAAATCGAGCCAATCACAGCAGACGTGATTCCCTGATTCCGATGCCTTCTCCCGAGGTCGAAGAGGCGCATTCGGGCTGTGATTTAGCGCTGGGGGAGGGGTTCGCTCGTCGACACGGAAGCACGGGGACAGCTTTCTGGTTTCCTCGGGGTTGTTATAAAGACAACGAGGGCCTCTTCGTTCTGGTGCCTATCCCCAGATACGACTCTCTTCGATCTTCACCGGTCCATCATCCATCGTCCATCACGCCACCCGTCCATCCATCATCTTGTCCATCAACAGGCATCGCCAAATACCATCATCCACCTCTTCAGACCCCATCTCCCAGTCCATCCCGTCGAAATGGCCATCTCCAAGTCCACCACGTGCTGCCGTAAGGGCACCGACATCTCGGAGTGCGCCTGCGGTAAGTCACGCCCTGAGCAGTACCACATGCACCCACTGCATCCATCCAGTGCCCGCCCCCAGCCCTCTCCAGGCATCCAGACCCGGAGCAAACATCCATTCAATCTTTGTCCTCGTTTGTGTATCCGAATAGCACATCCATCGATTCCCCCGTCCGGCCAGCTGACAACGTGTGCCTCCCTCTAGCCCAGCAAGCGACCTGCTCCTGCGGCAAGCAGTCCGCCCTCCACTGCACCTGCGACAAGGCCTCCACCGAGAACGTCATCGAGGGCCCTCGCTGCTCGTGCCGCTCGCGCGCCGCCGGCCAGTGCAACTGCAGCCAGGCGGAGAGGGAGAACGCCCCCGTCACGGGCGAGACGTGCGAGTGCGGCGCCCGGCCAGCCTGTAAGTCTCCCACCATCGACAGGATGGCGCAACACGTGGAGATGCTCCAGAGGACTAACTCGGCTCCCGCTAGCTGCCTGCACCTGCGAGAAGGCCGCTGACGGCGGCTTCAACCCCGCCAACGAGATCGACTTCACCAACTACGCCAAATAAGCGAGCCATGGACGCGAATGAATCCATGACTACGGAGTACTGCTGCTCCTGACGGGCTTTTGCGTGCGGAGTAGCGCTGTATCTTCTGGGGACGAGCTCCCAAATCATTGTGGCACGATTTTGCAAGTGTCCGCGCGGCGCAAAGGTCACTGGATGTCTCTGGACAACGACACGTCGTTCCTCCATTCCTTCTTTTTACTGGTACTGGGCTGCTTTTCGGTGGGACAGGACGGCGCATTTACCCGAGGCGTTCGGTTTGGAAGTTTTTCTTCGGGGAGGGAAGGGGGGGGGTTAGGGAGCTTGATTGTCTTGGGATGTCACGGTGATTTCGGAGCTGTATGTACAATACTTCGAGCACATGGATGTATCACGCGACCTGCTTGAACTGTACATGATGCGCTTGACTTGCTGTGGCTCGTAGCTGGAGGACGGGGTCTGGAGTCTGATTGCCGCCGGGGGAGTCTTGCTCGTACATGTAGGGGGATGCCCCCGAGACGAGCTCCCGGAAGAGGCGAGTCCTGCGGGCAGATCGCGCGACGTCGCAGAGACCATGGCGACGATCGACAGCCAGAACGTCGACTCCATTCGAAGGTACTCCGTATACTGGTTCAATCCGCCGTAGGGACTGCTTCAATCGGCAGCTCGACCCCGATACGGCCAGACCATGTACTCGTACAGGACTCGTACATACATGTATGTACGGAGTGCTCCGTATCATGATTTGATCCATCATTGAAGTCAACATCAATACATGGATGTACATGTACGAGAACATACATGTACATCAATGATGTGTTGTCACTCCCTTCTCCAGCCTTTTGCTGTCGATCCTTTCGTCTCCAGGGTAGACATCCAGCTTGGAGCTCCAGCCCCGTTCACATACATGTACCTACTGTTCACCGCCCGCCTTCGCCACAGCGCAACGCGTCGGGACCTGATGGATCCTGGATGGAACGATCAATCCACCATCCATGGATCCAAGCTCCGGGCTGCGAACATGAGAGAGCCCCGTTTTCTGCCGGATGTATCGAGATGGGCTGGTCCTGGCATGGAGCATTGCGAGCCGAGCTTAGCCACACGCGAAGGCGGTGAGTCGTACGGGTCACATACATGTATTCCGTACTCCGTACCTACGAGGCCCATGGGTGTTTTTTAGGAGGGGCTTTTCCGGGGATAATCTCTGCAATGCCTCTAGTAATAAGAGCAGCTACTCCCGAAAAGCAGAAAAACCCTCCTAAGGAGTATAAATACCCTCCCTAAGAGTAGAAATACCCTCCTAGGAGAGTCTATTCCCTCCTCGTAGGAAGAGATCCTATGTATACAAGGCTCCCGAAAAGTGCTTTTACCTAGTCATAGGAGGTGTCCTAGGAGGTCCCCAAAAACCCCCCTGGGCCTCGTAGGTACTCCGTACGAGTACTCGTACCAGCCCGAGTACCTAGGAATCGGGAGAGCTGAGAGGGCATGGAGGGATCCATCGATCATCGTCCAGCTCGGCACCGACCCTCGACCCTCGATCCATCCCATTCTGACCGACTGCATCGATCCAGCGCGTGGCGTGTCTGAGTCTCGTCAGTCCATACCTCTCCGCACTGTCCTCGTAGTGCGGGTGGCCCTTGTGGTCTCCCGTATGATCGATGCATCCTTCGAGCTGGAACGCGCCCCCCTCGCCCAGGCATTCTGAGCCTCGACAGCCCATGCGGAGTCCCAAATGCACGTGCAGAGCCTGCCTGATCCATTCAGTTGTTGCTCAGAGCTCATCGATGCATCCATCCATCTATCAATTGTATCCACTCCATCCATTCTAGGTTGCCACCGTTTTGTGCGGCATGAGCACAATCCATAGACTCTTGAGCCCTCCCTTCTCGCCTCCGACCTCTTGACTCCGACTCTCCTCGCGATCTCTCGTCTCTCGCTCACCCTCACCCTCACCCTCACCCTCTTCTACGGAGGACGCGTACGAGTACGGAGTACAGAGTACAGATTCTTACCCTCCTCCTCACCCTCACCATCAACCTCGCCCACCCCTGGCCCGCGCTCTAGCCGTCTTGGTCAAGGTCCCTTCCCACCCCTGTCACTTGCCATCCAGACCATGCCGAGTTTTTGTGGGTGAAAATCGTGCCATCTGTCTTCGTGTGCTTCGTCAACACACAAGCTCCTTCTCCTCTCCTTCTCCTCTCCTCCTCTCCTCCTCTCCTCCTCCACCTCTTCTGCTCCTCTTCCTCTTCCCCTTCTCTTCCTCCATTTCCAACAATTCATCGCCTTCGCCCCCGGCTCTTCACCATCGGCTCCAATCAATCGATCTCTGCGAGCTCGATCCATTCTCATTTTGTTTTCTTTCCAATATTCACCGTTGCAAGAACGCCTGCACTTCCCCGCTCTCCACCTCGCACACTCCCGATTGGCAGAGGGAGCCCCCCTTTCCTCTCGATCGCGACACAATGCCTCCCAAGGCCAAGCCCGCAGCAAAGGCTGCCGCCCCCAAGGCTGCCGCTGATTCCAAGACATCATCATCTTCGTCGTCTGCGCCTGCATCTGCCTCTGCGTCCTCCTCCACGGCCGCCACATCCAAGGCTGCTTCCACGAAAGCCGCGCCCAAGAAGGCCGCCGCCGCCGCCGCCACCAAGGCTGACAAGGCCGAGAAGCCGGAGAAGGCCCCTCGCGCAAAGGCCGCCGCCGCCGCCAAGGCCACTGCCGCGACGGAGAAGGAAAAGGGGAAGGAGAAGGCAAAGGCAAAGGGCGCCAAGGAAGAGAAGCCGGCCAAGGCAGAGAAGCAGGCGAAGGAGCCCGCCAAGGCAGACGCGAAGGCGAAGGGAAAGGATGGGGAAAAGGACGAGAAGACGAAGAAGGAAGAGGAGACGAAAGCCCTAGAGGACAAGGTGCCCGCCGACGAGAAGCCGACTGATGAGAAGCCCGCCGCCGCTGCTACTGCTGCTGCTGCTGCTGCTGCTGCCTCTGGCTCCAAGGGCCAGAAGAAGCGCAAGGCTGATGAGACGGAGATCGAGGAGGACCGCGAGGCCGAGGACAAGGCCCCCAAGCCCAAGAAGAACAGGACCGAGGCCGCGCCGGCACGCGCCCCCGCCAAGCCCAAGAAGACTCCCGCGAGCGCCGACATCGGCAAGAAGATCAACGACGCGCCCAGCAAGGTCCTGAACGTGTACGTCTTTGGCGAGGGCTCGTCCGGCGAGCTCGGGCTCGGGAGCAAGAAGACCGACGGCAAGAAGCCCATCGACGTCAAGCGGCCCCGGGTCAACCACAACCTGCTCCCCCAGGCCGTCGGCGTGGTGCAGATCGCCTGCGGCGGCATGCACGCGCTCGCGCTCACCCGCGACAACAAGATCTACTCGTGGGGCGTCAACGACCAGTGCGCGCTCGGCCGTGACACCGCGTGGGAGGGCGGCCTGCGCGACATGGACGAGGACAGCGAGGACGGCTCCGGCTCCGACTCGGACGCCGACGACTACGACTCGGGCATGAACCCCCACGAGAGCACCCCCACCGCCATCCCCGCCGAGCACTTCCTCCCCGGCACCAAGTTCGTCCAGCTCGTCGCCTCCGACAGCGCCAGCTTCGCCCTCACCGAGGACGGCCGCGTCTACGGCTGGGGCACCTTCCGCTCCAACGACGGCATCCTCGGCTTCACCGACAAGATCCCCGTGCAGCCCACCCCCTTGCTCCTCTCCGCCCTCAAGAACATCAAGCTCCTCTCCGCGGGGGCTAACCACGTCCTCGCGCTCGACCACAAGGGCAACGTCTTCGCCTGGGGCTGCGGCCAGCAGAACCAGCTCGGCCGCCGCATCATCGAGCGCAACAAGCTCTCCTCCCTCGTGCCTCAGGGCGTCGGCCTGCCCCGAGGCAAGATCGCCAGCGTCGCCTGCGGCGCCTACCACAGCTTCGCCGTCGACAGGGCCGGCGCCGTCTGGGGTTGGGGGCTCAACAACTTCGGCGAGATCGGCGTCGACGCCGACGCCGGCGAGGACGACGCCGTCATCCTCAAGCCCGTCAGGCTCGACTTCCTCGAGGGTCAGACCGTCGCCGCCATCGACGGCGGCATGCACCACTCCGTCGCGTGCACCGACCAGGGTCACCTCTACACCTGGGGGCGCATCGACGGCTTCCAGGTCGGCCTCGAGAAGGAGCAGATCGAGAAGATCGACAGCGACTACGTCATCCGCGACGAGCGCGGCACGGCCCGCATCCTCGTCAAGCCCACCAAGCATGATGGTAAGCTAAAAATTGGTTCCCCTTGCTCGTCATTCTCATCTCCCCACGCTACATACATCTATCTCATCTACCACGGATTACAAAATATTCCTCATTTCTCCACATTACATCCATCTATCTCATCTCTCACATTACATCCATCTTTCTCATCCCCCACATTACATCCATCTATCTCATCTCTCACATTACATCTATCTTTCTCACCCCCAACATTACATCCATCTATCTCATCCCCAGGAATTCCCCGTCTCATCTGCCCGAGCCCTGCTGACTCCATCAGGCCCCGTCGACGTCGTCTCCGTCTCCGCCGGCGTCGACAACAGCTTTGCCGTCACCAAGCAGGGCAAGGTCTACTCCTGGGGCTTCTCCTCAAACTTCCAGACCGGCCAGGGCGTCGAGGACGACATCCACACCCCGACCCTCATCGATAACTCCGCCGTCCGCGACAAGAAGATCGTCTTCGCCGGCGCGGGCGGCCAGTTCTCCATCCTCGGCGGTGAGGTCGAGGACGTGCCCATGGTGAATGGTGTTGACGCCAACGGGGGGCACTAAGCTGGGTACTTCATTCACCAGGCCTTTCGTGTTAGAACAACCAAACGCAAAGAGAATCACGACCAAAGGAGAACGTCACGAGTGGCGTAGAGCGTGCAAAGCGCGCAACTCTACAGCGAAATCTTCACATAGGAAAGTCGCGAAATTTATAAAAAATCTCCGCGCAGGGCCCGGCCACAGCGTCGGGACGATTGCAAAGCGAACGCCAGGAATAGGGAATAGGGAATAGGGAATAGGGAATAGGGAATAGGGAATAGGGAATAGGGAATAGGGAATAGGGAATAGGGAATAGGGAATAGGGAATAGGGAATAGGAGAATAGGGGAAGAGTGGAAAGGGGAAAGGGTTTGGAAAGCGGATTTCGTCGACGGAGAGGCAAAGGGAAAGGGAGAGGAAAGGGAAATGAAAGGAAAGGGGATTCTTTGCTAATATTGCGGGCTTGATGTTTATATATACAGAGGATGTTCTGATTGGTTTTGCATATGCGGCTATGCGATGAATTTGCCTGCCATGTTTGATATCGTCCACCCACGTCCCGTGCTGACCTCTTCCACTGTGTTTACGGCTTGACTGGCGTTGCTACCTGACGCATTTTCATGTCTGTTTCTCTCAAGTGGCTCGACTGTTCTAAGGCCCCTTCTATTGTCCCGTTTGCTTGACCACGAGTAGAGCATGTAGGCCCGTCATGTCCCTTCTGCTTGGCCACAAGTAGGACCCTGATGTCCCCTTTGCTCGACTGCTACGAGGCCGCTGCGTCTGTCGCGGTTGACTTCTACCCTCGGGCCCCTTTCTCTCCTTTGTTTGACCACCACTTGGCCCTGTTGGTCCCCGTTGCTTGACTGCTACTACGGGGTACGGGAAAACGAAGAGAACACGTGGTTGAAGGGGGGAGACGGGTGTACGGGGTTGAGGACGGAAGTGTGGAACCAGGAAGGCGAAACCATCAGATCAAGGAACACGAATGGTTGGATCTGGGAAGACGAATGCGGAAAAAAATGGGGAAGACGGATCCTTGCAGTAAGTTCCAGGGAGACGAGCATCAGGAAAGGGGAAGACGAAGGTGCGAAAATGGGGAGAAGAATGTGAGGAGGTGTACAGTTCAATGTGTGAGGAGGGGGAGTTGAGTGCGTGACATTGCGAGGACGGGTGTATGGCCAGGGAGACGAGTGCTTGACCATGGACTTGGCCAAGGAACAAACTCAGGGGAGAATCCAAAGCAGTGAAAGTGCCGCGACAGGCCCGTTCATCCACTCTCTTGGATTTCTCGGAGTCCTCGGCTGCGCCGTAATGCGTGCTATGCAGCACAGTCCTAGAACTTAGTAGTATGGACGTCATGTATCGAGAGGTCGTACATGTGCGAGGTGCTCGGCCATGATCTTGTGCAAAAACTTGCCGCTCTTGGACTGATCAACAGATTCCAAATAATGCTGTGTAGCAGTTAAATTGGTCTTTTCTCGTCTTGCAGTTCGTGTAGAGGGCCAACTATGACTGACGCCTGGACACGGATATGCGCAGGGGCAGCGTCTCGAAGCTTTCTGCTTCAACCCTGGTGTACCACCACGGTGACGCACTCATTTCTCGTGGTCTCTTGCGTCCATCGAGGGATTCATGATGTATAGATATTCAATTTTCTGTACCCTTTTTTCACGTCCCAATCCCCGCGCTACCCGTTCAACTTCGCCGCCGCATTCGCAAGGGACCCCGCGCCCCTGCTGCTGAAAATGCCCATGATCCCAAAGCCAACATAGAACAGCGCCAACGGGTACGCCACGAGGAAGCGCATGCCCCTCATCCGGCCAACCACCACGAAGAACCCGCTCGCGCTGTACGTGCACCACAGGATGGCCAGGCTCGTGACGAGGATCCCGACGGACGTGTCCATCGGCACGACGATGCCGAACAGGCTCGTCGCGACGAGCGGCAGCAGGCAGTACCCGAGCACGGAGGCCGAGCGCGAGAAGGTCAGCGTGGGGGAGAAGTGGCCCCCGCGGGAGTGGGCGTCCGGGTCGGAGGAGGACGCGGCGGCGGGGTTGGCTGCGGCGGCGGCGGACGAGGACGGGTCGGAGTAGGGAGGGTAGGAGGAGGCGTGGGAGGGGTCCTCGGCGGGGGACATGAGGGAGAGGATGAGGTGGAGGGAGACGGAGCCGAGGAGGGCGAGGCCGTAGATGTAGCCGAAGTGGACCTTGCCGGAGAAGAGGAGGAAGGTGCCGTAGAGGAGGAAGAAGATGAGGGGGCCGCCGAGGTCGGAGTCGTCCATGATGTGGCGGTCGACGTTTTTGAAGGGGTTGAGGACGGCGAGCGTCTGCGGGGAAACAAAACATCAGTATAGTATCCGTAACGGGTATTCTTGGTAATGTGTCGCCCGCACTGCGCGGAGAGACCAAGACCGGCAAATTGCCAATTCCCCCTTCCGATCTTTCCTCCATGCCTCATCCACTTCCGTTCTCTTTCCTTTCCGTCTCTTTCTCCATGAACGTACCTTGTTCTGTATGTGGTCAAAGTTGACGCCCAGCTCCGCCAGCAGCGGCGGCTCCCCATCGTACCCCTCTGTCGAGAACGCCGCGATCCACCCGGTCCTCAGCCCTCCCTGCTCGCCCATCCGCCCAGACACGCCCGCACCACCGAACCCCGCGGCACCGAACCCCGTCTGGCCGCCGATGCCATACCCGCCAGGGGCCGCGCCGCCGCCGCCGCCTCCGTAGCCGTAGGCCGCCTGGGCCTGGGGTGTCTGGGAGCCAGAGATGGCTGGGGAGTAGGTCGACGGGTAGAACTGGAGGTTTTGCGCGCCGCCGCCGGGGCCGCCGGGCGCGCCGTAGGGGTTGTGGGATGGCTGGCCGCCGTAGTAGGCCATGGCGGGCGCGGGGCCGACAGACGGGAGGGAGGAACACACGGGATGAAGGAGGGATGGGGACGAGGAGGAGGAGAGCAGGCCGCACAGACGGGTGGGCGCCAAGCAGGCGGGTAGAAGATGGGGGGGAGTTAGAAGGATGGCAATGGAAGTAGGGTGTCGAAGCAGGGGCAGCCGCAGAAAGGAACGGTGACAGATACCCCTGGAGGGAGCGCGATGAGGATGAGGGCGGACGGGGGAGGAGGGGCCCGTTGGGAGGTCGTTGGGAGGTCGTTGAGCGGATCGTGGCTTTCGGGGAGTCAGAGGACAGCGAGCGCTTCCACGATCACGGGCTTGTTTTGGTGTACGGAGTAGCTGCTGCTGCTCCTGCTTCATAGAGGTTCTCGGCACTGCGCTAGCTGGATTGGGGGTAGCGTGGGAAGTGGATATCAAGACGGTTGAAGTTCGGAGGAGGATGGGAGCACCAGCCACAGAGAGGGAGATCCTTGGTGGCGGTGCAATGGTCTGTGGCTGTGCGTGTCCCTGAACCCATTCATGGATGATGCATCAACCTCACATCGTGGACATTCGGCCTCGGGCCCAGGACTGGTGCTCCGGACTCCATTCTGTGTACGGGGTACGGAGTACGAGTTTTGCACTTGGGACACATGGACGATCACGGCCACACACATCTGCTCTCCGTCCTACGGAGAACGTGCACCTGCGTTGTACGAGTACTCGTACAAGTCTTCGGTGCTCCGTAGCTGCTTGGGACAACGCGCAGCGATGGACTCCATCTCACCGAAAGTTCAGGGGTATGCATGGAGATCCAGGACAACCAACTGGATACGGCGAACGGAGCATTTCACACAGAGCAACTCCCTTGATAGGTCTTCGTACGAGTCCTACTATGAAATGGAGGGACAGGACAAGGTCGGGGCGATCTATCGAAAGAAATCCTGTTCCATCGAATTCTGAGGGCGACGCGACTTCTTCTTCTGCTTCTTCTCCTTGTACGGAGTACGCAGTACGTTCCTTTCCCCCGAGAATCCTCCCCGGCAAAGGGCACGGATGGCTCCCGGGCCGTGGCAAGCTGTCGTCTTCGTGCTGTTTAAGTTTGATTACGCCTGTCGTCCTTCCGCTCAGCTGCCCTGCCGTGTGCGATGGATTTGTCTCCCGCCTCTGCCTGCACGTTGCCACGCTCGCGCTGCCGGTCTCGAATGCGCCGGGGGGGAAGGGGGGAGTGGGTCTCGCTTCTGCTGGTCCTCCGCTGTCCGTTTTCCTCTTCCATGCCGGCTCTGGCCATCATGCTGCCGCCCAGAAGGGGGGGGGGTTGAACTCGTACGAGGGGCAGCTGGCATGAATCATGTCCTCATCTTGTGAGATTGCGAGCATCTCCGACATGTTCCATCCAGCAGCAGTTCTGGTGCCTCAGTATGGCGTACATATGTACTAGATCTATGACCCTCTATTCCGCCTACGCATGTGTATGTACTAATAGTAGTCCTCCGTACTCACCAAGTTTTTGCTCACTCCTTGTGCTCCTAATGTGATGGTCATCCAGGCGGCGATTCTGGCTACTTCCCGAATCGCTGACCTTCCCTCCTCTGACTTGCCGAGGGCTGCTGCGCCCCTGTCGGTCTAGTGCCACGGGGCGGCGGCGGGCGACAGGGGAGGTGTTCGAGAGGCGGTCTCGTTGGAAATACCGAGAGTGGGACTCCACTGCTCATCTGCAAGTGTCAAGGCTTGTTTCTCGCCCTGGGCCCCATCGGATGCATCTCTCTGGGCTTGCTTGTGCGGAAAGGGCCCAATGGGGCCACACGGGGTAGCGAGCAGTCGTGGTCCTTGGCCGTGATGGCCATAGCATGGATGTCCAGCACGCGCAAGGTGGAGGGTGAAGGGGGGCCAGAACGTCGAGACGCAAACGCACGGCTGTTTCACCCCATTGGCGACCCACCACTCCTGCTACGAGCGGCTAGCCCTCCATCCATGCCCGCTGTGCTGCATGTGGCCACTCCTATCCGCCGTGCTGCTCCAAAACCCCTGAATGTCCGCATATCGAGTGCTGGTCTTTGCACGGAGGGCGGAGCACGGAGCCCTCGTACGAGTACGAACACGGATACCGGTGACGGTGACGGTGACGGTGACGGTGACGGTGATGAACGGAGCATGTCTGCACCGCTGATCGTTAGCATTGACATCTACGGATCGCACGGTACCAGTTGGAGTACCGAGTACGGAGCATTCCGCCTTCAGTCCTCATCCCTTTGTTCAAGTGCTCGTCCTCGTCCTCGTCCTCGTAGCAGCACATGTGCCCAGAGGCTTCCAGTCTATCCCTTCTCGCCGAAGGCAACGACTCACCCTTCCACCCACCTGCCTGCCTCGGCAGGTCGCAGATACAAGGTGATGGGGAGCAAACCCATTAAAGACTGCCAGAAGCCCATGGCCCAGTCTCTCGATGGCTCCCACCTCCAGCACTGCCGGCGGCGTGTCAGGTTGATGCTGTCAAAGCTGGAGGCGAGACGACGAGGTGGTCAGCGAGAACACCCCACCCCGACTTGGTCTTCGTTTCATTTCGTCGAAGCTTCGATCGTCCAGCGGTTACGGATCGATGCTCTTCCTCGTCAGCAAGCCAGCCCTAGTAGGGTTCCGTCCTCTCTCCCTCCTCTCCTCCTGAGGTCGGAGTAGTACGAGTACTCGTACCTCAAGTACCGTCTAGCCCCCCCCTCCCAAATCGGCACCCGGCGGTGATGACGCGGCGGCCCTGAAATGAAGTGGCTGTTTGATCGTCCCTCCATCCACTCTGTGCCCGAAACGTCTGTCGCGTTCCGACGAGGTCCAGAAACAACCTGGACTTGGAACATCATTGGGTCAATACCAGTACGGGGTACTCGCACCTCCCATCTCTGATCGCACGGCGTGCTCACGGGTTGCTCCGTACAAGGCATCGTCTGCGGCGGGTGCGGACGCTACGAGCACAGGGCCAGCCGCTGCTCAACGGAGTAGTAGTATTGGTTTGAGGGACGCCCTGCCGCGACGAAAACGGACGACGGGCAGACATTGGTCGATAGAGAGGCGCGCGTGGAGTTCCCAGGGTCTGATGGATTTCCAATGGATCCATCCATGGCAAACATCTATAGCCCAGGAGCCCGTCCAGCGCCATCTCAGTTCCATTCAGGTCGACTCGTTTCTGGAGTCTCCTCGATGGTACGGAGTATCGTGGCAGTACTGAAGTTAGTACGTACCGAGTGCGAGATTCTCTGGACATTTTCACAGGGTACCAGGTTCGAACAGACCGGACATGTACAGGTACATGTTTTAAGAGACGGCAGGTGCCAGAACTTGGCACAACCTCCAGACTCCAGTCCGGGCAGGTGCTACCCTGGGCCGTGGACCCTTGCGCCTGCCTCCGCGCAAGATGATGCTCTGGCCTCAACTCTCTTTGACCTCACCAACAACCGATGGAGGAATTCATCGCCCGCCAAACCATCCTCTCCTCTCCTCGTCTTCCACTTCTCTCCCTCCATCCCCCTCTGCTTGTTCACATGGCTGGGAACAACATGTACGAGTACTGGTACGACTACTCCGGAGTCCCGCTGCACTGCACGGCACGATACCCCCGCGGGTCCCACGTCTCTTCACCCTCTTTGGGCCTGGACTGCATGTGAACTCGGAACATGGTGATGACCGATGGCTTCTGGTACCAGTACGGGATACTGGCTCAAAAGGCCAGGAGACCTGCCAATCTTCTGACTGGGTCGATACGTGATAGCACCTCGACTCGATGTGGTCAAAGGAATTGGAATGTGACACACAAACCGAGTCCTCTGTACGGAGTACGACTACGGTACTCCGTAGGTCCTCGCCAAACGGGCAAGACGACATCCGACCTGTTGGTGACGGCTTCGGGCACGGAGCCATCCAGTACCTCTGCTGACCCTGCCAGGTCTCCTGCGTGTGCTGCCCCGGGCGAGTGCCGTACTTGTCCCCGTACTCGTACCGTCCCAATCTCCTGCATACGAGTACAGGCACAGGCCGCGGACGCGTACTGGTACCAGTATGTGCCTCTCCGAATGAGGGCATGATATCCACGCCCTGTACTCCGTACTCCGTACTCGTACGAGGCACGCCTCCAGGTGCGCAAGAGAACGATCGGTGAAAGAATCGCAAGCATGGAGCCTGCTGGCAGCGGCAGCGGATGCAGCCGCCAGAGGCTGCTCGGGCCCTCCAAATCCCTCGGACAAGCTGTCCTGCAGCAACGAAAGCGCCTCCGAAAGCAGAGCAGACGGCCGGTCCCATGGGTGCGTACGAACGATCATTCTCAGGACGGAGGATTCGTGCAGGGACGATTTGCCTGCGCTCTTTGTGGCCATTCGGTACGGAGCACCCGTGCAGAGGAGTGCTTACTGGCACGATTACGGAGTACTGGGACCTGTACGGAGTACGGAGTACGGAGTACGGAGTACGAGTACTGACGATGAATGCCGGTAGGGATATGGCCTGCTTCAGAGATATGATCGGGCGAATCTTTGCCTCTCGCAGTCCACAGCGCGTGTCCTGGTTCGCTTTGCACGAGTGGCACCTCTGGGTGATGGTGACGATGGCGCGATCGCCAGCCTCCGATGGCCCATACCAACCTCTACCTGAATGGGTAACGCACGAGTACTCCGTATATGTACTCGTCCAGCACAGAGGTGAAATCTCGTGTACTCCATACATGCGATTCGAAAGAATGAAAGAGAATTTGAGTCACTGGTAATGTTGCTCGTTCTGGGTTTCATACGGAGTACTCGTACTCGTACTCGTCCCACAAGACGGAGTACTCCTTACCTCCGCCCTCCTCTTCCATATACAAGTACGCAGTTGATTACGGATGTCGTAGGAGCCAACAGCGAGCTTGACTAACAGGGATCAACAGGAGACTCGCCAGGGGTGGAAGAGGGGTGTGTCGAAAGAGGGGGGCGTGTGCTGTCTAGTCTGGCGCGCGCCAGGCAATACTCCGTCCTCGTTCTCGTACGCCGATCGTGCCAGGACGGGTACCGTACGAGTACGAGTAAGGGGGGGCGGACTCCGATACATACATACGACCCTCCTATCTTCTCTGGATGAGCCCAATGGGTATAAAGGACGGCGGCCATTCTCCCTTCCCGGGCCCCGTTCTCCTTCTTCTCTTTCTCTTCCATCCAACTCTTGCCATCTCTCGCTATCCTGCCAGCTTTTGGTTCAGCCACTCGTTACCACAACCTCCTAATTCTCAACCTCTTCACCCACAAACCACCACCACCACCAACCCCCCACCGCCAAAATGCGTGCCTTCACCATCCTCTCCGTCCTCGCTGCCACCGCCCTGGCCACGACCGGCACTGGCGGCGCCCACGCCACCGGCACCGGTGTCGGCACCGGCAAGCCCACCTCTGTCCCCACCGGTGGTGCCTCCGGCCTGTCCCAGAACATGGTTCTCGTCGGTGCTGCCGCCGCCGTCGTCGCTGCTGCCCTGTGAGGGAGCTGCGAGCGATGAGGACCCCGACATGAGCGCCCCGGCGACTTGCGAAACCCTCCCGTACGACAAGATGAATGCATGAAATCATGTTCCAAGAAGAAAAGACAATGTCACCAACGACAACTCACACACATCACATGAGACGACACGCGCCACGCACAGCAGCAACAAGAAGCAATTCATCAACAATGAAGACAGCCTCAGATCGAAGTTGTCATTCTCTGCACAGCTCAGCTGGCGACAGCAGCAGCAGCACTGTGAAACGGTGATCGACTGAGTGGACCCTCTTCGGGCCCTCTCATCGACACTTGCTCTTTCACGTCTCTCCCCCCCAACGCCATCGTCGACCACGCACACACTTCTCCGAGCCATTGGTTTCCTACCCGGAATCCAATCGGAGAAGCAAGGAGGTCGGCACGACGTGGAGATCTCCACACACCAAATACAGATCTACGTGGTGTCGTCTGCATTACATGTTCATCGGGACCGTCGCCATTCCTCGGGGCGCGTTGGAGGGGTTAGGGGAAAAGATTTAGGGAAATATTTAATGTCTGTTCATGCCTTCCACACCGCCGCTCGGCAAGCAGTGAAATGATAATCCATCGACCCTTCTTCACCTTGGTCTTGCTGTTGATTCTCTCCTGGTCTTTCGGAGGGACCATCCCGAGCGTTTGTCTTTATCTTCTCGCGCTGGTTTCTTCTCCCGGAAGGAGGCCCGCGTTGTCTGGCGATTCTACCTTTTTTGTACATTGGGGTCTTTTCCCCTGCGAGATATGTTTACACGTCTTTCACATGAATGTGGGAACTTTTGATGGTCCTTGTGTCCTCCACTCCGTACTTGCTTTGAACGTGTCTCCGCCTGATCCAGACCCATGAGGAGAATTTGATTACTCCGTAGACGGTGACCGATCGCCTCTCTTCCGATTCCCACTTTGAAGACGCTGGAGGCCCCAGAGAACGTATTGGTACTCGTATGAGTACGGACTACTCCGTGGCCAGTACTCCGTACGGTGACACGCAACATTCGCTTCCAGAAATACGAGTACAGACTACTCCGTAGGACGAGTAGAATCTGCTGGAAGACGGTAAAGAGCGCGCCGATCAAGCGCTCGACGGCGAAAGGCTACCGCCTCGAGGGGCGGCAGTGTCAACCCTACGGGGTATGTAGATTTTTTCTTGGTTTGGTGTCCTCCTCCATGCTCGCCTCACACGCCCTCCTCTGCGAGGCCGCGTCAGCAGAGGGCCGAGAATCTCTGTGGATGCTCTCGGATCTCCGACCTCGCGGGTCAAGACTCGGAGTACGGAGTACGGCTTACGGAGAATGGACGACGGGGAGGAGGGGTGTACGAGTACGGAGTACGGAGTACGGAGTAAGGAGGCCGGCCATATGGAGTATCGTCCCGGGATGTCCGTCACGAAGAATGCGATATCACATGTGCGCTGCGGACTGGAATTCCGCAGGCACGAGGAGTCATTCTTTGTCAAGAGGGACGACAGCCTACCACGGAGTACGGAACAGCTCTTACTGTATCAAGTACTCATGATTCCGGCTTGTACGGAGCAGGACAAGCACGGAATATGTTTGGAGTGATCCGCACGCGTGAGGGCGTCTCTTGATGAAGCACGAAGCGGGAGGGCAATGAGCGTAGTGCAAAGGGCAAAGGGCAAAGGGCAAAGGGCAAAGTGTGCTTGTCCTCGTTCCTCGCGATCTATAATTAGCCGCTGGCTGTGGCATGCGGGACGAGGGAGTGTCTGTCGCGCAGGGAACATGGAGGGGGGTTGCCTGACTCGGATGGAGGTCGTGAGGCACCCACACGCCACTGGAATGGCACGGAGTGAGCATTCCCTATGGTGAGGAGTACTCGTACGAGGACTCGTACGGAGTAGATGCGTGGGCTTGAGAGGAAGTGACTGGAGGCCATGGTCTACCAGTAGTGCTCGTACCTTGTTTGGTCGATGTGGATGGGCGAGCAGGGCGCGGAGTTCGGAGTGCGAGTCTGGAGGGTGTAGGGGGGAATGATGGAACGAGTACGGAGTAGTGCGTATGGATGGTATGGAGGGTATGGAGGGTATGAGGCATGGAGGGCATGGGGGCTGTGCTGCGCCTCATGTCTAGATGGGAGGGGTGGGCGTGAGTAACTGACGATCGATGTCGGACTCCTCGGCATATCGAGTCGTGAAACGAAGTATTTCGCGCACCACAACACTGCCTACGGACTGCGGTTCGGACTACATGTACGGAGTACGGAATACTGGGCACCGGCTACTGACGACTGCCCGTGGGAGTCCTTGAACGAACTGCCTTTGGGTGCATCCCCCGTAGCTACGACATCCATCGTGGAGGATGCTCTGGAGAGGCGTGCCCGGCTAGAGCTCGTATCGGGCGCACCGCATTCCTTGCCCTGGCCGTCGCCCGCTGGCTGGACCCTGCTCGGATGAGCGGGCGGGATGGATGGATAGATGGCGGATGGATTCTAGATGGCCATGAGGCCTTTCGCGATGGAGCGATCGAGTCCCGGTGCGAGAAGGCAGATGGCGATGTGCCTGAGGAGAAAGCCTTCCATCGAATATCTTCCACATCCCACGCACTCGTGCATGCGAGACGAACGAGTACCCGTGCCCGTACGGAATATGTACATACTGGTAGGAGGGCTATCCAACTGCATGGAGGTCGAGTGCTGGCACTGCAGGCCGGCGATCGCTTATCTTGCAGGCCGTCGCTGTCTGTCCAGGACAGCATGAGGAGAGCGTGGATACCTCATTCCGAGTCCATGAGCCGCCCTTGGGGGCGGGCGGGGGGGCTTGACACCTCGGGATGGATTCGTTGAGAGGGGAAACAAACACCTCAGGCTGGGTGGAGCCTCGTCATGAGCATAGACATCTCGGACGCATCGAGATCGGCATTCCTGGAATGCAGACCGTCGCGGGATCTGCGGTCGTGAGGCAGTAGCCCTGTTTGAGGCTGAGACGGGCGGCCGGTGTCGCGCGACTCCCGAAATGTAGCCAATATACCCGGCGCGAGGGGGTGCATTGATAGCATGGCGCATAAAGTACTGCGATGGATGACCGTGATGGATGTGCTTGCTGTAGGAGCCTTGGGTTTCATGTCCTTCCTATGCATTTCTACTCCTGCTCTACCTCAGTCGAAGTACTGTGTTGTCGCGGCGACTGGTTTGCAGGGCTTGCGACTGCGGCGGGGATGATGGGCGACAGTTGTACGGAGGAAGTTTGGGACAGGGGCAGTGGATGGGTTGGATTTGCGGTTCGAGGTCGGGCACGAGGACGAGGGTATTGCCGGGAATGGATTCTGTGATTCGTACTTTGGACATCAGCGCAGTACGGGCATGGAGCGGCGCCGGCACGAGACTTCGGGGCACCGGGGAGAGAGGAGGGCCTTCTCCGTGGGTGATGCCGGATGGATCAATACATTCACGCTCGTTCGCGCAATCCCCCTTTGCAGATCTCGCCTCCACGGCGGCGCCCCATCGAGCAAGAGAATGCGAGCATGTTCCCTTTTCGAACCTGTGACAGTCCATCCAGAAGCCCTAGACCAGACGAATCCCCCAATGCATGACGAGGGCGCCCAGTGGAATTCGGCCTGACCTCGAACCGAGCATGAACCGTCGTTTTTCGTTCCACCCCCTTCCCCCCACCTCGAAATCACACAACATCCGCAGGAGGTGTTTTCCCCCGTTGCGCCACTCGATGCAAGATGCTCCATGCACACGCACACATACCCACCCTAACAAACAAAAACAGCTTCATCGTCGGTATGGGACTTGTGCCTGCCGGGTATCACAAGTGATCTATCGAAAAGAAAAAGAAAAGTGGTTCGAATCGAGGCCGGTTGTATCGCGAGACTGGCCATCGTCAAAGGTGAATCGAGGAGAAGCAAGGGGAGGAGGAAAGAGGAGGAGGACCAGGAGAAAGAGAGAGGAGAAGAGGAGGAGGGAGGAGGGGGTGGTTCCCGAGTGTGCCGCCTACAGGTATCCTGCAAACCACCACAACCGATGAGCGTCATTTCACACCAGAGATCGGCAAACGTCGCGCCAATGGAACCAGACTCACGCAGATCTTCTTCCCGCCTCGGATAGTCCGCGAGCCCTCCTGTTTGCCAGCAGTCTCAAGCCGGCCCCTCTTGATTTTGATTTTGTTATGAGGGAGAGGGGGAGAGGTTGGAGGGGGTGTCCCCGCATCTTGCATTGCCGATCAGCAACCCCCCCTCCCTTTACAACGCACACAGCGTCGTATGCGGCATTTGCTGTTCAAAGCGTCTTGCTCTTGGGCAGCAGTCCCCGGGGGAAAAACCATTTGGGTCGCTCGCGCGCGAGGCGCTGTCACGCCGTCCCGGGTACTGGTACGTTGGTGCCCATCGTGGGCTTCCTCCCGCAGATGAACCGGTAGGTCGTGAGAAGTCGTAGGTCCGGGCTGCGGAACTCGCGCTTGACGCCCTCGATGAGCACCCGCGCCTGGTCCTCCGAGTAGTGCAGCACTCTTGTCAGGAGCGCGAGGGATTGGGCGTCGGCGGCCATGAGCATGTTGACTTGCTCCAGGCTGCCGAGTTCTTTGAGCTGCGGATCTCGGGCCCACGTTCCAATAGGTATCTGAGACATAAAATGTTAGTCCCAACCACTCTTCCTTTCCGGGCTCCTGCGCCTTTCGGTCTTTCTTGTCCCTTTCGCCCTCTAATTCAATATTTCCCAGCGCAAATTCTTCTTTGCTTTTCTCTCTCTCCCTTCCATTATTCTTTCCTCGTCTCTGAAGTCCCTTTCTTTGTGCCCGCCGCCCCCCCCCCACCCCCCAATGAACATCCTTCTCCGCCAGCCAACAAAGGAAAGAGCGAGAGGGAAGCAAAAGAAAGGGACCCGAAAATGCATTCTACATTCAGGCTGTCCGCTGGATGAACATACCCGAAACACCCTCTCCTCGACATTCTCGAACCCGGCATCCTCGATCCATTGCCTGTGAAAGTGGCTCACACAGTTGCTCCTCCCGTGCTTGCCACTCGCTTCCTGCAATAGCCTACACCATGCCGTCGTCCAGGGCGCTCTCTCGCAGCTGTCGTCGTCACTCGACACCCAACTATCGGACTCTTGCATCTCGATCCATCCTCCGGGCTTCAGATGCTCCATGGCCTGCGAATAGAACCGGGGCCAATTTGAGGACGTCCCGACCAGCGCCCTGCCGTGGATGAAGTCAAATTTCTCGTCCTCGGGGTACGTCCATCGATCCTCGTAGTCGTCCACGAAGAATCTGCAGTTATTGGGCACCCATTCCGGCTGGATGGGGGAGAGGTCGACGCCGTAGACGGTGGAGCCGAGGTACTCGTCGGCCACATCCATGGCCCAGATGCCCGTGCCCGTGCCGAGGTCGAGGATGAAGAGCTCCGGGTTGGTGTCGGCGGCGGGTAGGGGCGATATGAAGAGTCGGTCGCCGAGGAGCAGCCGCCAGAGGTGATGATGGAGATTGAGGCGCTCCTGTTCCTGCTCGTCATTCGGCAGGACGTACTGGCCCGAGCGAAAGGCGTGGTATCGGCGGCCGTTTTCGTAGGTGTAATTGAAGATGGAGGACATGACGGATTGGGTAAAGGTTGTATCCCGATCATTGTAGGAATAGGCCGAGTCGCCATCGTCATCACCGCCGGCGAAGCCATCGCGCGCCTCTTCCTGCTAAGCCGTTGTGAGCCGCATTGAAGCCATCGCATCGAAGCAGCAAAAAAAATCGGTTTCTCCTCCCCCTCCTTCTCGAGCCTCTTGGTGTAATCTCTCGTCCAGACCCATTTTTTCACCCCCTTCCTCTGATCGGAGACTCACAATACTATGTGCGTTGATCGGCGTCGAGGGCACGGGGGTTTGACTTCCGTCCAAGGGAGAGCTGGGCGTCAGTTGACCCTGCCCGTGACCGACTAGCTGCTCTTCGTTGGTAGGACGCATGGCTCATGAATGGACAGCAGAGAGCAAGACCGGCATTGCCGAGATTGTGAGTCGTCCGGATTTGTATCAAACGCCGCAGCGTTGGAGCGATTCGCGGTGACCGTCGAGAGAGAGGAAAAAGGAGAAGAGCAATGGGGTAGGAAAGAGAGAGGAAGAGAAGAGAGGTCTGCGATCAACCAACACCCAACATCTCTCATCTTGCCTCCACTTCCCTCATTCCGCTCCCTGCGTCTTCTTGCTTTAAAATCGATGCATCGTTCTCTGCGCTCGTCTTTGTCTGCCGTCGCTGCTAATCCGAAATAGCCAGGGATTGGCACCCTCCGCCCGGGCAAGAATGATGGTAGTTCTGAGGAGACACTTCTTGGAAAAAGGGGGGGGGAGGGGGAGCGAGGGAGGGGAGAGGAGGGGAGGGGAGGGGAGGAGAGGGAGAGGCGTCGAGCATCGAGGATGTCAAATCCTCCGTCAAGCGACCCGAACCACGAAAGTCGCAGCAAGCAAGCAAGTGCGCAGCCAGTCCTCGCACTCATGCGTCAAGGGCTGCTATTCTCGGGACCATGCTCCGTAGGTACTAGGTATCCAGTGTGTACTCGTATGAGTACTCGTTGGGAGTCGAGAGGCCGTCTGCTCTGACCTCCTGCCTCTTGCCCACGCCGAGAAGAGAGGTGTTTCCGCGTATGAAAGGGTTGCGATGCGCAGCACGAGTACAGAGTAGAGGCCGACCTTTGATGCGCGCACCATGCACTCTGTGCTCCGTAGGAAGTGAGTGAGGAGGGCCGATGCTCGGTAAAAGCGGTGCGGAGTCGTCCTGAGCGAAGGCGTGATTGGCCTTGGCCGGATGCAGGCGGCAGGGCGCCCGCGAGGCCCTCGTCGAAGCTGCGGCTAGCGATGCAGCATTCCGTCACGGGCACAGCGCGGAGAGGGTCCATCCGCGGAATACCCCTAAATCATCCGAAGGGAGGGTCTTCCTGTCGGCCGTGAAAGTTCGATGGGGCATGCCGGTCGAAGCAAGGGGACGCTGTCCTCGTCGTCGAAGTACTCGTACTCGTGAAAGCTGGCCCTGATAAGGGAGAAGGGAGGAGGAGGTGTCAGATCAACGAAGGAGAGAGAGAGTTTGGATGGATCGAGCCGGGCACATTGAGATGGATTCCTCCTTGCCCACTCTCACCTGTACTTGTACTCGAACGACAACTCGACGACTGCGCCGATGCCTGATCGAATGTTGATATCTGCATATGAATACGGAGTACTCGGTATACTCCGTATTCGTGTGTGTGTGTGTGCAGGATCACGAAGGATGGGAGACACTGCATCCGGCAAGGTCTCCTGGGAGCCAGGGCATTCGGAGAGTTTGAGCTGTGCATGTACGGAGTAATCGTACGAGTACTCGTACCCGATCGAGAACTCCTTCGAATGCGGAGCAGCCGGCCATCTTCTTTTTCTTCTTCTTCCTCTTGCTGTCTCTAAGGTGGAGGATGAAGTCTGAATCCTGCAGGTTCTGGACAGAAATCAGGCTCACGAGGCCTCAAAAAGCCACGTCGCAGGTCGAGAAAGACATGTGGGATGCTCCTTCCTAGACATTGAGCATCGTCTCCATCGCAGCTTCCCTCGACTGTCCAGACCTCGAGATCGAGGAAGGCGCGACATGCAAGGTGCCTTCCCTGTGGTGGCTCAAGGTTCGCAGGTAGCGTCTGTGGATCCAATACTTGTTTGCAAGCGATCGCATGGCGGTGGGTGAGGTATTCGCCTAGACAGGAGTACTTCTTCCGACAGTGATCGATTGCACGAGTCGGACCGGCCTGCTGACTCATCGCACCAAACCCCCAAGGCCGCAAAAAGTGTGCGAGGATCCCGAATTTTGCTCGAGTCGCATCGCGCTCCCGGTGAATGCATCTCTCCGACTTCTCTCCCCTTCTTCCTCCTCCTCCTCACACCCCCGAGCCGCTACCACCGTGCGCCCCTTGTCTCCCCCATCCGGTTGCTCACCCCTCTCACCCCTCTCTTCCATGGCTCCCAATCCCAACAGGACGCTGGGCCGTCGTCAGGAGCGGCGGCGCAACGGCCAGTCCAACCAGAGGAGCCGTGACAGCGGCCGCGGCGATGGCTTTCGACGCTCACCACCCCGATTCCCCGCGTCTCACCAGGAGCCCGACAGCTGGCGCCCGGGCGACAACCACAAGTCGACCCCCGACTCCCGTCGCCGCTCATACCACCGCGACGACGACGATCGCAGGCCCGGAGGCAGCGACTCGTATCGCCCCCGAGTGCCCCAGGGCGACTTCACCTTCCGTGCCGAGAAGCCTGCCGGTATAGCCGACTATTCGCCGGACAACTTTTCGGGAAAGCGCTTCCCTCAGCGCAACAGCCGCGGAAGGCCGCAGGGAAGGTTCGGGCGGCCGAGATGGCAGGGGCCGCCGAACCCCTCAGAACGCGCCCTCATCGCGGGGTTCCGCTCGAGCCTCCCAGAGGAGAATTTCTACAATGGCGAGGGAGCCAAGTTCAAGGACCTGGACGAGCTTTCGGACGACGACGAGCTCGACATGGACATCTCGTCACAGTCGGAATCCGAGGGGCCTGCCAAGAAACGCGCACGAACAGGCGGAGCAGACGAATCGGCCGTCCTCACTGCCAAGTGGTCCAACCCAGACCCCTACACCGCACTGCCTTGTCCCGACGACGAGCTTCGGAAGAAGCGAGACGTGGTCAAGCTGATCCGCAAGGCGAGGCTCGAGGACGCCTCCGACAAGCCGGCAGCCTCGACCGAGGCCGAGAACTTCATCTCGTTTGATCTGAGCGATAGCGATAAGGAAGAGGATAAGGGCGAAGACAGTGAAGACGACAGTGGCGACGACAGCGACAACGACAAGAACAATAAGAAGAAGAAGGCGGACAATCAATTTCCAGGAGTGCCCAAGCCGCCGACCGAGCCACCACCACCCCTCCCTCGAGGGGCACCCCCCACTGGCCCGGCCAGCGATCGTGCTGGAGCTGGTTGGCCGAGCTCATTGCCAAATAAGCCCGAGGGGACCCGAGACCGATCGGGACCGCTCGGTTCTCGAAAGCGGACCATCGACGACGAGATTAAGCCTCCCGATTACGGCCAGCTTAAGAAAGTCAACATGAGCCCTCCCAAAGGCCAGGTGCTCGCGAGCTGGGAAGCAAAGAGAGACGAAGAGCCCTGTCCGTGGGCCTCTATCGACCATTCTGCGACGCAGAATTTGGCAATCCGGTTGGTTGTCCCTTGCGATGAAAAAAGAAGATGAAGAAGAAGACGAAGATGAAGAAGGAGAAGCAGAACAATCATAGGGACAAAACTCTGGTGAGAGGGCACACTGTTGCTGACATCGCAGGAAAGATTGCACAAGGAAGTCATGGATTTCTACGAATACGTCAAGCCCAAGAAATTTGAGCAGACAATGCGCGATAGCCTCGTCGACAATTTGAGGAAGGCCATGCGAAGAGACGGACGCAATTTTGCCAGCGCTCAGGCCTTCCCCTTTGGCTCCTTCAAGTCGGGCCTCTATCTCCCCACGGCCGACATGGACTTGGTGGTCTGCTCTGCCAGCTTCATCAGGGGAGGTCCGCCGACTTATCTCGGCGCCCGGAGCTGGCTGTACAAGTTCCAGAAGCTCCTCGTGGCGCAGCAAGTCGCCGATCAAGATTCGATCGAGGTCATCGCCCACGCGCGCATACCTCTCGTCAAGTTTGTCGACAGGATCACGGGACTCAAGGTGGACGTGTCGTTTGAGAACCTGGGCGGTGTCGACGCCATCAAGACTTTCCTGCGCTGGAAGGAACAGTACCCGGCGATGCCGATCCTGGTGACTGTCATCAAACATTTTCTCCTCATGCGGGGGCTGAACGAGCCGGTGAACGGCGGCATCGGTGGCTACTCGGTTATTTGCCTGGTGGTCAGCATGCTGCAGCTCATGCCGCAGGTGCAGAGCCGAAATCTGATTCCGGAGCATAACCTTGGCGAGATGCTGCTCGAGTTCCTCGATCTTTACGGCAACAAGTTCAATTACGAGGTGAACGCCATCTCTTTATCACGGCCGGTGGGCTACATTCGCAAGGTTTGTCTCTCTCCACTCTCTTTGAATGCTGATTCACTTGCTCGTCACACAACATGTGCACAATGATTTGCTGAATCCACGACCAGAATGAGGTGTCGAGCTTTAGCTACAAGAACAGGGACCGCCTCTCGATCATTGATCCCAACAACTCGGCCAATGACATCTCTGGGGGCTCATCTAACACTGAGGCCATCCTGGCCCGCTTCCACGACGCGCACAAGGCTCTGCGCCGGAGGATGCGCGACGTCGGAAAAGCGCCAGCCGAGGGCAGCATTCTGGAAGTCATCCTCCAGGGAGACTACTCCTCATTTCGACAGCAGCGGGGATATCTGAGGCATCTGCACGAGAAATACATCGGGGAGTGTGCCGACTAGAGAAGATGATTTCCCATCGAGTCGTTCCATCGTTGCATTCCACATGGGCACCGGGGCATGTCTCTGCGAGGTCCCGGATGCTGTCCGCGAAACCTACCTTGCATAGCATTGCAAAGACGAGAGCCGCAGCCCGGCGTGTTCATGAGAAGTCGCTGTTGTGTCTGGCCGAAGAAGCGATTGCATTTGAGAGCGGAGTTTGAGGGACCACTGTACGATGCACGAAGTCACGATCGCGATATCTGTTTACCTTTTTCCTTGTTGAAATGTGTGTGGGCGCGGAGGGAAATATTTGCTGCACTCGCCGCGAACGCGCGGGAAGCATCGGCACCCATCTGAGAGGGCTTCTACGTCTTCCTCGTGGTCGATGACGGGGTTTACTAACACTACTAGACAGAGAAGAATCGATGATCTCGACACGAAGCGAGACTTTTTTGTCCTCTGGACCTTTCCTGCTCTTCTTCTCTAGCCCAGCAAGATGGGACGGGAGCGCGTGTTCTTTTCTTTCCCTCTCTAACGTTTCCCCCAACGCTCTAGTCCTCTCCTCCTCTTCTTTCTCTGTTTTATTCTTCATGGAAATATTGACAACTATCTTGGGTTTCGGCTGGTGGCAGCTGCCTGCAAAGGAGAGCTGCGACCACATTCTCACGATTCGATCGACTTTGGGTCGAAGGGGAAGACACATGATGGCTCGTGTGGCTTTCTCCTTTGCCTGAGGTGGGACGCGCTTTTTCTCGCTGCATGTCTTGCTTGATGCGGGGCTGCGGAGGGGCTGGCGCTGTTATGGCTTCGGGAGGTTCTGAGGGGCTCTTGGGGCTCTGAGGGCTCTGTGATTTTTCGAGGGACTCTGAGGGGATTCTGACGGGCTCGGAGGGGTTCTGAGGGTCCTGAGGGTCCTGAGGTTCCTGAGGGGCTTTGAGGGGCTCTGAGGGGTTCTGAGGGGCTTCTGAGGGAGAAATGAATGTTGGGCGACTTACGGGCGCATTTACTTGGGGATAGGGAGGGCCGGGGAAGAGAGAGAGACGGGGAGGTTTTGATTGGGTTTCGAGGGAGTACTATGGATATGAGGAGAGATTGATAGAGACTACGGAGTAGAGCGCAAGCTTCTTGATGACATCCATTGGTACGGAGTAGAGACGTGGGAGCCTGTACTCCGTACTGCTGAGGCCCTTGGGAGCCTGTCCTGATGATGCGTGTTGGATTGTTCGAGTGGATGATGAGTTGAGTTCCGGGGTCCCGGCCCGTTGCAACACTCGTTCCACCGCCCTCCTCACCCCTTACTCCGTGGAACGAGGTGAGATGAAATCCATAGCACGGAGCAGGAACAGTGGCTCAGTCAAGACCCAGGGCGCCCTTCTTGGTGGATGTTGGTTGACATGGACGATATGGATCATGCCAAAACAAGGAACCTACCGTAGAGGATGAGGATGGCGGAATGCATGTCGAGAATAGGGCGCGGGACCCGCTTCCCCGCAGGAGGAAATGGTGATGAGTATGGAGACGGGGCTGGAGACGGCCATGATGGATGGGCGGCTACACAGATTGATGTATTAGAGAATCAAGTTAGTAATAGCGCGGGAGGGAAGCCCGAAGATCGGGGAGGGGGAGGGGGAGGGGGAGGACGGTGATGGGTGGATGGATGACACGCATGGATGGGTTGATGAGTCAAGGCGAACGTATAGAATCTGAATATATTTCTGAGCCCCCGCGCCGTCTGAATCTTTCACCACCCATAGCAACCTGTTGCTGGTCCTCTGTGCGTCGTCTTACTACATATCAATACTTAGTAGCAGGTCTTGATTCTTTGACGTCAGATCAACGAGGGAACCACGAGGAATCTACGGAGTATATCTACTCCGCACGAGGGTTCACGCCGCATTCGCTGTTCTCGTGAGCGAGCACGGAGCACGTGAGCATCACGAGGCGAACCCCACGACCGGGACGACGACCGGCCACTACGCTGCTCGACGCCGGAAGAGGGACGTCGGGAGACAAGGAAGGACGGCAAGATTCGAAGCAAAGCCAAGCAAAGCCAAGCAAAGCCAAGCAAAGGAAAGGAAAGGAAAGGAGAGGCAGAATGTCGACACCTCCCCCCCTGTACCCCACGACCGAGCGGGACGCGCTGCTTGCGTTCGTGGGCCGGTCGATCCGGGACGTGCCGCTGCCGGCGGCGGTGGTGAACGTGGCGGCGGTGCGGAGGAACTGCGAGCGGATGCTGGGCGCGGTGGGGGAGCTGGGGCTGGGGTGGAGGGCGCATGTGAAGACGCATAAGGTGAGTCGATGATCCTTGGGGATGATTCCACAGAGGGATGAATGGATGATGGATGGTGGATCGGTGAAACGGTTGAACGGATGGAGATGGGCTGGGGTATCTCGTCCACGAGAGAATGCTAATGAGGAGTGCAGACGGTCGAGGGCACGCGGCTCCAGGTCGGGGAGGACATGGCGCGGCCGGCGAACCTGGTGGTGTCTACGCTGGCCGAGGCGGAGCACCTGCTGCCCTTGCTGAAGGAGTGGCGGTCTCGCGGGAGGCGAGTGAACGTGAGTGAGGCCGGATGTTGCGGCATCCATGGTTCGTGGACGTCCAGGACTGACCGCGATGCTAGGTCCTCTACGGTCTCCCCGTGCCCAAGTCGGCGGCCGCTCGCCTCGCGCGGCTGGCGGAGCAGCTCGGCGAAGGGAGCGTGTCCGTCCTGCTCGACGACCCGGCCCAGGTCGCCTTCGCGGCACAGGTGCATCGCCTCTCGGGCGTCAAGCCGCACGCGTACATCAAGGTCGACATGGGAGGGCGGCGCGCGGGCGTGGTCGTGACAGCGGATGACGGTGATGGTGGCGGTGCTTCCGGCGGCGGCGGCGGCAGCAGCAGCAGCAGCAGCAGCAGCAGCAGCAGCAGGTTCTTCGAGGTCGCGGACGCGGCGATCGGGTCGCACGCGCGCGGGGAGCTGGTCCTCGCGGGGCTGTACTCGCACGCGGGGCACTCGTACTACGGGCACGGCCGGGCGGCGGCGCTGCGGATGATGCGGGCAGAGATGGAGGCGCTGCTTGTCGGGGCGGAGAGGCTGGGGGCCAGGGCGGCGGGGAGGGGCGTGGAGCTGCCCCGGCTGGTAGTCTCGGGGGGCGCGTCGCCGACGACGCTGTCGATACAGAACTTGCTGATGCGGGATGCTGGTGCTGGTGCTGGTGCTGCTGGTGCTGCTGGTGCTGCTGCTGCTGCTGCTGCTGCTGCTGCTGGAGGATGTGGTGAAGGTGTCGAGGCTGGGGACACTGCGGATGCAGAGCTGCGGGAGGAAGCAGACGCGCTCTCGCGGCTGCTGGAGCGCGCGCGGCTCGACGACAACACCCGGGGGGGACGGCGGGGCGCCGGAGGCGTCGACGTGGAGGTCCACGCGGGCGTCTACCCCTTCCTCGACCTGCAGCAGCTCGCGACCCACAGCATCGCCGCCTCCCGCCTCTCGTGGCGCGACATGGCCTTCACGCTGCTCGCCGAGGTGCACGGCGCGTACCCGGGCCGCGGGGCGGGCGGGCGCACGCCCGAGATGCTCGTCGGGGCGGGGAGCCTCGCGCTGGGGAGGGAGGGGTGCAAGGCGTACGGGGGGATGGCGGTGCTGAC
>NIGD01000010.1:926570-941177 GCA_003055185.1 Escovopsis sp. TC
CCCCACACACTCTCTCTCTCCCTATTCTCATCCAGCATGGATTGCTTCTCCCTCCTCCACCCACCTTCTGCAGCCATTCATGCCGTGTGAACCGCCTTGCCTTCGTCCGTCGTGGATGCCACCAGCCATCTTGAGGGCCCCGCGATGGCTTCAGGGGCGTCGTCCTCCTCCTCCTCCTCCTCGAGTCCCGCGCCCGAGACAGCCCCCCTCACGCAAGATACATGCACGCGGCACGGCCCTCAAGATGCGCGGCACAACCAGCATGGGGACGAGGCGCGCAGCGTCCCCGGCGAGGAGCCACCTCCCGATTCCCTGGCTGGATCGAGTCATGCCGACGCCGTGCGCGTCGTCGACCGCGAGGCCGAGCGCAGGCTGTGCTGGAAGTTCGACGTTCGCATCTTGCCCGTCCTGGCCCTCATGTGTGAGCCGACCTCGGATCCAGCGTCGAACTCCTCCCCCTTTCGGATGGTGGAATGGATTCTTCTTGTGCCGCTACGCATGGCGAACTGACATGGATCCATCTATGACTTGCACCCCTCCCTAGATCTCTTCAACGCCCTCGATAAGGGAAACCTCGCCAACGCGCAGACCCAGGGCCTCAGCAAAGGCATGACGGCCAGTTCCCCTGGATCTCCTGCCCCGATGATGCAATGGTGTGCTCCCGCTGATCCAGTAGGGCAGACCTCCACTTCCGCCCCGGCCAGTACAACCTCGTTGTCTCCGTCTTCTTCGTCCCCTACGTCCTCTTCTCCCCGCCCATCGCCATGCTCGGCAAGCGCTTCGGCCCCGCCCGCGTCCTCCCCCTCATGATGCTCACCTTCGGCGCCATGACCCTCGGCACCGCCGCCGCATCCGGCTTCGCTTCCCTCTTCGCCCTCCGCTGGTTCCTCGGCATGGCAGAGGGCGCCTTCTTCCCCCTCGTCATCTACTACCTCACCACCTTCTACCGCAGGGGCGAGCTCGCCCGCCGCCTCGCCCTCTTCTACGCCGCCTTCAACCTCGCCAGCGCCTTCAGCGGCCTGCTCGCCTTCGCCGTCTTTCACATCCCCTCCCCTGCCATCGCCGTCTGGCGCTACCTCTTCGTCGTGGAGGGCGCTGCCACGATCCTCGTCTCTGCATTCGCCTACTGGTATCTGCCCCCGAGCGCCGCCCACGCCTCCTTCCTCGATCGTGACGAGCGCGAGCTCGCATTGCACAGGATCCGCGTCGATTCCTCGTCCGTCGTCGCGGAGAGGCTCGACCTCAGCGACGCCCTCGCCATCTTCGCCTTCCCCACCACCTACGGCTTCCTGCTCATCGAGATCTGCCTCGGCGTCCCCCTGCAGTCCGTGGCCCTCTTCCTCCCCCAGATCATCCAGCGCCTCGGCTACCCGCCCATCAGGACGAACCTCCTCACCGTCGCCCCCAACGTCACCGGCGCCGTCTCCCTGCTGCTCCTCGCCTTTTCCTCCGACCACGCGGGGCTTCGCTTCCCCTTCATAGCGCTCGGCTTCGCCTTGACCTTCACGGGCTTCATCATCTACGCCGCCCTGCAGGACGTCGATCGCGACATCCGCCTCGCCTACTTCGCGACCTTCATGATGTGCTGGGGCACCGCCGCGCCCTCGGTCCTGCTCTCCACCTGGTACAACAACAACACCGCCAACGAGAACAGGCGCGTCCTGCTCACCTCGGTCGGCGTGCCCCTCGCGAACCTCATGGGCCTGGTGTCCAGCAACATCTTCCGGCAGCACGATGCGCCCAAGTATGCGCCCGCACTCATCACCACCGCGAGCTTCGGCGCCGTCGGGGCGCTCACCACGGTCATCATGGGCTTATACATGATGCTCGACAACAAGAGGAGGGATCGCAAGGCCGGGGTCAGGATACTCGCGAGAGATGTGCCCACCGCGAGGCTGCGAGACGGGCCAAGATCGCCCGAATTTCGATGGATTCTGTAGTCCTGTCCCGAGGAGCATCATGTACGCCTTTCCCGTTTCAAGAAGCGTCCTGCCTCAACGAGCATCATGCCTCTCACGTGAAGTCATCACATCAGCGAATTTGGCGGCCCGTTGCTGGATTGCGAGAGATGATCCGCCCGTAGGAAGAGACTCAAGTCGCCGATTCCATCCTCGCCTTCCCAGCTCCCGTTTCCAGGATCGAAATATTGTCCTCCGAGCAAATCCTCCTGTAGGTAAGGATCAAATCCGATTTCTCCGACACGTAGCGGCGAGTTAGGTATGAGAGGGGCCATGCTGCTGGACTGCAGACCATTGATCGGATCAGATCCCGTCTCGGCCGAGGATGCAGGCGCGGCTGCGGCTTCTGCGTTGACGTCGCCCGTGTCCCCCGGATCAAGGCGCGCGGCGATGGAGCGATCGAGGTGCTGGAAGAAGAGATCCAGCAGCCTGTTGTTGATGGTCCAGTAGCGTTGGACCTCTCGCAGGCAGAGGAGGCACGTCTCGGCTCGGTGCTCCGCGATCCTGCGCGGCACGCCCGTGGTGCGGCGGATGCTGAGAGTGTGAATGCACAGTGCCGCGAAAACTGCCGATAGCCTACGTGCATGGCCTTCTTGTCAGATGATTTCTCTCACATCCACAAACCCAAGGATAGAGAACACGGCGGAACCCTGCGACAAAGTGAATGCATAGGACGATTCTGAGATGCGCGAGCGACTCGGAGACTTACAGATGCATCTGTGCGTACCGTAGCGTGCCCCTCGTGGACATGTCGATCGCAATCCTGCAGATTTGGCTCGCGGCCCTGACTGCAACCTCCGAGTCCGGCCCCTCCTGATTGCGCAAGAACGCGTGCCGATGGATCAGGATCATTAGGTGGTGATATGACAGATGCAGCAGACACGTCCAGACGGTGTCGTTGCCTTCCTCCGAGAGACGCCGCATATCGGGCGGGAGATCGTCCTTCCACTGCTGAAGCGTCTTGTCGAGCTCGCGCAGCTCGAAGGCCGTGGGAGCCGAGCGGCCGGGCATGAAGTGGGAGTCGATGACTTTTCCGAAAAGACGGGAGATCTCGACCGTCTTGATCAGGTAGGTGACGTTCTCGGCCGTGAAGTTGCCCAGGGATGAGGGAGAGATGGGGGAGGAGAGCTCCGAGAGGAAGTCGGAGGGAGTGAGGGGCTCGATGTCGCAGTCCTCGTCGCGGATGCGGGAGGGGAGGCCGAGCGACGCGGCGGCTTGGCGCTCCCTCACCTGCGGAGAATGTCAGTCCCTTGACTTTCGTTTCTTCTGACTCTGATTTTCTTACGTAGATGGACCACCAAATTCTCCGTCGAAGGCGGGCTGCCTGGGTATTTCCTCCCAAGGATCGAGAACTGGTAAAAGGCTGGATGGTAAGTGGATCGGATTTTCGGGAGCTCTGGGCCGGGCCGGAAGGGGAATAAAAAAAAGGGGGAAGGGTAGTGGCCCCAGGGGGTTGGGGGGGGAAGGGAGGGGGGGGGGGCGCAAACGCACGATCTGTGCAAACCATAGGACTCGGACAGAGTGATGGCAATGCCGAGCCAATATCGTGCGTCTCTCACGTCGGTTGTCTTGCCCCTCCAGAAGCTCATCAAGAAGAGGGCCTGGATGAGCGCAATACCGTCCTTCTCCCAATCTGCGTGGAAGAGCAACCTGGCCCTCCTGTAGAAGGTTCCCTTGGCATGCCATCGGTCCCTGAAACCCATTGCCTTGATGGCATCCTCGTCGCAATACGTCGAACCGACGAACAAGATGCCTTGCAGGAGGAACAGCATCCGCGGAAGAGGCTGCTGTTGTGATTGTTGTTGCTCCTGCTGCTGCTGCTCTTGCGCTTCCAACAAGAGTTGCAGATTTCTCGTCACCTCCGCGCGGTCGAGGATGGGCCAGCTTGGATGAGACCATTTGAAGTACGCTTCAATTACCGGCAGACAGGCCTTGACGTCAGGAATCGTGAGCGCACCCTCGTCGCGCAGATAGCGCATCAAGGCGGGGCTGATGCCATGACCGGCACGATCATTGCCCGCGGGGGGGATGGCGGGGAAGATGATGCGCTGTCCTCGGGGGAAGGCGGAGGATGAGGACGAGCTGGCGGAGTCGCTTGCCTTCCCGTTTGCGGGCACGAGCGTGAGGGGGTTGGACTCGCCGAAGAAGAGGCCGCTGGGTGGCGGATGCGCCGCCGTCGAGGGCGACGTTGGTGATGCTGATGGCGATGGCGATGGCCGGTGGGAAGGCTCCGGTGTCGGAGTCGTGGTATGCGGTATGGAAGAGGAAGACGACTCTTCTTCGGTGACCGTGATGACGGACGACTTGAGCTGCTGCAGCCTCTTGGATGACCTTTGGTACCTTTTTCAAAGGGGTTCCCGAAGGGGAATTTCAGACACCCCGATGTCAGAAACGGACAAGCGAGAGACAGGGAGAAGAGAAAGGTGGGTGCTCGGTTGGTGGTGTGTAAAGGGGGGAGGGGATATATTCAAAATACCTGCCGCGGCGTGAGGGAAAGAGCTCGCATTGAACATCGGCGAGGAGGCAATTGGAGCAAGGTTGCCTTTGGGTCACGTCGCACTTGATGCGGCGGCTGTTGCATTCGCGGCACGCGTGCTTTGCGCGCGTCTTCTTCGCATTTTTCCTGGCGGTTGATGAGGGGTCATTGGAGGAGTTCATGATGCGTGGCTGGTGGCGTCGCTCTCGAGAGCCGTAATTTCGAAGAAGGTGGATTGGCACCCCTTCGAAAACTGCGGTAACCGTGTTCATGACTGTGACTCCGTCACGGGACGCCGACGGTGGAGGTTTGGAGGTTCATGCATGTTGGTTGTCAGCGGATCGCGGATCTACTCGTGCGGGAACAGGCGAGACGAGCTTGTCCCCGGCTTCCTGCACATTCACATCGTGTCATGGATTCCAACAGTGCTCCGTCTGGCCTCACACATCCGGAGAGGGCCATGTTCGAACAGGGAGAATGGGGTTGATGAATGGTATGCGCGCCTGCGGATGGACAAAGACAGGCCACCCCAAGCACATTCCAGGAATCCAAGTGCTGCTTCTCGTTCTCCCAACGCCTCGTTCTCTTCGCCCCGGGGAAAAGAGAGGGAGCCGAGGCGAGGCAAGGCGAGGTGAGCGTCTCGTTTTGTTCCACGAGCGGCGAAGTTAGTACGGAGTACTCCGTAGTACAAGTAAGCTCCAGTCGGAACATGTAGGAAGACGCAGGGACGGCTGACGTCGGGCGGTGTCTGGCCGCGTGCATGCACGCACCCATGCACCCACGCATCCACGCACCCATGTGTGTGCCCACGCACGCGGCGGTGGTCGTGCTGACGAGGCGGGTGACTGCGCAGCGAGCAGCGAGGGACCAAAAGGCATGGACGGATATTGCTCAGGGCATTCAGGCTCTATGCAGTGGCGGGCGAACCCCAGCATCCGCTTCGTTTCAAGAGTCGCACTAATCGTATTGCTCCCCCTCGAGAAGAAATTAGAGCCGGCGACGATGGCAAGGGACGAGCGCGAGGCCAGACGAGTACCAGCACATACCTCTGTCCATGCGCCCCCATGCACTGTCCCGCCGGGGGTTACGGGTGCGAGTACTCGTACTGGTGCGAGGCCACGAGCTCACGATGCTTAGCCGCGAAGGGGCTGGCCACCGAGCTCCGGGGCGGACATTGGTGCCCTTTCCATGCTGGTCTCTGACGAGACCAAACGAGGCATCTGCGTGCTTAGCCTGTGGCTCCTAGACAGAGGACGAGTATTCGTACGAGTACTCGTCCTGCGAGAGCTCAGGGGTCCTTGGGTAGGATCGATGGCGGGTCAGGCGAGCGGGGTTTTGTTCAAGCTGTGGTCGGAGATGGCGAGAGGTGAAGTGACAGCTGAAATGGATGATCCCTTCATATACTCCGTACTCCGTACAAATACTAAGGTATTCTGGCATGTACGGGGGAAAAGGATCGGCTAGATTGAAAGCGGAGAGCTCAAGTCGGAGGGGGATGAAGCCCCAGGATCGAGGGATTGAGGGATCAATCAAAATCCAGATCTTTTTCCCCTCGTCTCTTTTTTTCTCCCCCCCCCCTGGAGGTATTGAATTTTGATTTTCTTATTCAGTCATTTTCCATTTTCCCTGATTTTGTGCGCTCGGAAATGGATTTCGTGCAGGCGCGGCGATGGAGAGATGGAGAGATGGAGAGGGAAGGAACTGCGGCGTCAGCCCGACCCGTGGCTTCCCTCTTCGGCGAGCGATCGCCTGGGAATTCGCGCCGCGTCTCACGGGGAAGCGCCTTCCGTCCTCGTGCCTCGTGTTTCGTGCCTTGTGCCTCGTGCCTTCCTTCCGGTCGGGCTTCGGTCGGACGCCCGTCGCTTCCGCGGGAAGGAGACACCGGCGCGCGGCCAACGCGAGGGAGGGTCTGGAAAGGGGGGAAGGAGCGAGGGGGAGATCGTGAAGAGGAAACGAGGAAGGAGGAGCCAAGAAAAGGGGACTTGGAAGGGGAAGGTGACACCGAGAGCCAGAAGAGAGAAGAATCGGAAAGAACAGAAAATTCAGAAGAAATCCTCCAGGAAAAGAAAAGACCACGATGCATCTCCATCTTCATCCTCATCTTCATCACCATTGCACGTCTCCATCTTGCTCTCCATCCCCATGTCCTTGGACGTTCGGAGGACTCCGTATCCCCCTCCACCTCCACCGTCCGCCTGGCCCGCGAATCCAGGAAAAAGACCCTGAGACATCGCCAACAAGTTCTAGAAGGACATTCTCGGGGACACAATCACGGTACTCCGTACTCCGTAGGTACCGTCAGATCGAGGCACACATCCCCGCATCGCATCCTTCCTTTCCCTCCCAACGTCTTCGCCATGCCCCATGAACTAATTGCATCGAGGACAGACCACGGAGCACTAGCGGAGGACGGACATCGCAGTGCTCCGTACGGTGTGATTCAGGACCGACCGTTGCTCATGGATCCGTCTGCCCTCTTGGCGGCAACTCGCGCATCCATTCCGTCCATCCACCGATCCATCCACGAGGCTCGAAAGTTTCTACCGACCTTAGCAACTCAGTCAGCATCCGATCCCGCTGATCAACGACCCGTGCCTGACCAAAACTCTGAATGGACGGGAATACGGGGTCCAGCCACGCATGATGCAATATGGAGTGTGTAAATCGTACGGAGTACGGAGTACAGAGTACAGAGTACTCGTATGGACGAGTAAGGTATGTACGGAGTATGGAGCAGAGAAGACAGGAGGTCCATCCCATCCACCCATCTTCCCCAGATTGTTTCGCGAGCCTGCCTCCGCTGCTGTCCGCTCGTGGCACTTCGCATCACGCGCGGAGAATTGACCGAACCGCTCCAGGACCCGCGCACGCACCGTCTTCTTCTCCATCCATCCCTCCATCCATCCAGGCTCCACGCTACTCTCCGGACGAGGCCTCGTGCATGCTCGTACGAGTACCAGTACGGAGTACTCCGTACTCCGTACTCCGTACATGCTCACGACCTCGCTTCCCCGTCATCCAAAAAAAGGAAAAGGTGGGGGAGGCAACACTCGTCAGCCATTTGACACTCCGCGCCGGGAAGGGCTTGGGCCACCGCGCTCGCTGCTGAAGAAGGGGGGCAGGGAGGGGAGGGGGGCGCACAACGAGGCCGAGCAGAGAGCGGAGCCGCAGGGGATCGATGGGTACGGAGTACGGAGAACGGAGTCGGTCCCTCGCGCCCTTGTCGTCGGCCATCCTTGGATCCATCCATCCATCCATGTTATAGATGCTTCCCGCCAGCAGCAGTTCTTCTGCCAGCCTTCTCTCCCGGTCTACTGTTATACATTCTTTTCTCTCTCTCTATTTTCCCCCTCCCCCTTCCTCCCTTTTTGCCATTTCTGCCAGCTCAAATTAATGAACCCCAGGTCCGCTCAACGCGCAGCGGCTTGTATTTGGCCGCAATAAATCCCCGTCGCCGCCAGCAGTGCAGTCGGCACACGCACACGCGCACGCACAAAGGGATCCGGAGACACACAGAGGGGAAAAAGGAAGAAGCTGAGGGGCGCGGGTGAGGAGAATTCTGCCAGCCTGGATGCCCTTTTCGGGCCCGCGACCCCAACCCACGCATCTCCAGTTTCCCCGGAAAAAGCGAGAGGGGCCGATCGCGATATACCACGTCCAGGTCCCCAGAAAAGATCGACTCCAGGTATCACTGACCCACGGCCTACAGAACAAACTACTACATTCGTCCATACATACATACATACGGGCGCTCCCGTACATGGCAGCATCCCTTCATATCCCTCAGCAGGCATTGAAATCAGAAGCGGAGGACAACACGTGGTGAATCTGCACGCCGTGCATCTCAACTCCTCCTCGGATTCTCTCATTCATCTCCATTCCCAGGCTCCAGGAAATCTCCCCGTCTATCAATCAATGTCCAACGGTGGCCATGCTCAAGGTGGAGATGGTGCCTGTTAATCCCGGCTTCACTCAGAGATCCTCGACCCCGAAGCCATGACAGCAAAAGTCTCCAGTCCGGTCCCGGCGGCAGCACAGGCGGCTCCCTCAGCCTCGACTGCGACTCTGGCGGACAGTGTAAAGCCTCCGTCTTCCTCTTCGTCGTCTCTATCCTCTTCCTCCGTGTCCTACTCTGCTGCCGCCCCTTCGGCCTCTGCCTCTTCCTCTGTCTCTGCATTCACAACGGCATCCTCAAGATCTGCCTCTACTTCACTCTCTGCCGCCTCATCCTCCTCTACCTCTGTCTCTCTCTCTGCCTCAGCTTCCGCCTCTGCCGCCTTGACATCGAATTCANCCTCGAACTCGAACTCGAACTCGAACTCGAACTCGAACTCGAACTCGAACTCGAATTCGAACTCGAACTCGAACTCGCACTCGAACTCGCACTCGAACTCGAACTCGCACTCGAACTCGCACTCGAACTCGAACTCGCACTCGAACTCGAACTCGAACTCGACATCAGCCTCGGCATCGACGTCGACATCACTCCCAGCCTTCGCTTCAACCCCTAGCTCTAATCCTGTGTCCGGCCTCCTCGCCGGAACAATTGGTATCGCGACTATCCAATCCGGGAGCATCAGCAGTGGTGGCGGAAATTTGCCTGAGTCTCCCATCGATCCGCTTACGCCTCCCCTCTCTCGTTCTTATTCGATCTCGCAACCTCAATCTCATTCCTCCTTCCTTCACCTCCCGCCCATTCAGCTGCCTCAACAAACATCGCCATCGACGGGCGTGAGACTCGGCTCAATAGCCCGCGTGGCAGGAGGTGGCCTCAACGGTCTGGGACACGCTGCGCCACATCATCAACCCCGGGGGAGATTGGTGAGCCGGGCATGCGATAGATGCCGAAGGCGAAAGGCAAAGGTTGGTCCACCTCTCGGAGCGCTTTGTTTGTTGACGGTTTCTTTTCCCTTCCCCTCTGTTTGACTCGAACCTCTTTCTTTCCCTGTTCTTCGTCTCTTGGTTCTTGCCTTACTTGCCATTTTCTTTTTCCAACCTCATCTCAACCTTTCCCGCTTCTGAAACGCCTCACTCTGCCCCTTTTTTCTTCCTTTCGGATCCATCTTCTCGAATGCGTCCCTGACTGCTTCCGTCATCCTCGTTCCCCCATCCTCCCACCCATGCCTTAATTTTCCTCGTCTTACACTCGGCCCCCCTTGTTTTTGCCATCCATTTTATCCAGTTCCTTGTGCATAACTCGTGTCCTAACCACCTCCTCCACCATTCAAGTGCGAGTATCTCAGCGCTGTCGACAGCTGTACTCACTGCCGTGATGCACACGCCCAATGTACCTTCGACCTGCCCCTGGCTAGACGCGGTCCAAAGGCTCGAAAACGAAGCGATGCCGTCGTTCAACCCGATCCAGACCCCTCTCCAACCATATCAGCCGCTCGCAGAGGCCTGCAGCCTCCTCAACAACAGCAACCGTTGCCGCCTCCGCCTCCAATCCCTCCGCTCTCGCCGCCACCGCCGTCACAGCCGTCACAGCCATCGTCCAGTCTTGCCGCCTCCGCGTCTGCTCCAGAACCTGTGACGAGCGTGCCTTTCATCAATCCCATCGTCTCACCGGATGCGACTTGGGAGACCCACGAGCCTATGACAGTCGACACCGAGACTTCGAAACACTCCGTCCTCGGCGCCAGCAGCATGGGCTCTCACCACACCTCGACTCGCCAGCGATGGCTCGATCTCTCTCATGCCGTGACCATGAGAAACATCGACTTCGAGAGCATCGTCCATCGATGCATCGACCTCTTCTTCGAGTATCTGTATCCTCTCATCCCTCTCTTGTACGAGCCGGCGGTCAGGGATGTCGTGGCCCAGATCTTCTCCCAGCCTCTTCCCGCCGGCGAGATGAACGAGGCCTCGCCCCACGCCCACGTGTCCCCTAGTGCGAGCGTGGGCACCCCGTCTACCGTCTCGGAGACGCCGCTTTCGAACATGAGCCACACGAGCGGCACGAGAAGCAACGGCCACCGCCTGGCCCCATGGGCCAATGCCACGTTCATCCTCGTGACGGCCGTGTGCGCCGAGGCCGCCTTCATGCTGCCCAAGGACATCTTCCCTGAGGGCGAGACAGTTGCCGAGGTGTTTCTCCACGCCTCGCGTGACGGTCTCCACCAACACCTCGAATATGACCTGGAGAACCCCAATGCCAACTCCATCGCCATCCGCTATTTCCACTCCAATTGCCTCCACGCGATCGGCAAGCCGAAATACTCTTGGCACATCTTCGGGGAGGCAATTCGACTCGCGCAGGTCATGTATCTCCATGACGAGTCATCCTTGAAGGATCTCTACCCCATCGAGGCCGAGATGCGACGGAGATGCTTCTGGATTCTGTACCTGGGTGACAAGTCGGCCGCCATTCTCAACAACCGCCCCGTTACCATCCACAAATATTGCTTCGACTCCGGCATCTCGACCGGGTATCCATCGGGGATTGAGGACGAGCTCGTCGGCCCGTCGCCTTCGGCCTCGGATCCTCAGCGGCGGAGCTTCATCGCAGGCTTCAACGCGAACGTGCGGTTATGGCAATCGGCCGCGGACCTGCTCCTCGAGATTCGTCTGCTCCTGCAGCACCAGGCCCATCAGAATTATAGCCCAGGGTCCGTCAACTCAGGCTCGATGCTGTCGACCGCTGAGAGGCAGACTCTTGACTCACTGTACGTGCGGTTCATCACATGCCTCGACGACCTACCGCCGTATCTGCAAGGATTCGGCCAGGCCTCGTCGGCATCGACGCCCGAGAGCAAGCAGTTCGTCATCCAGACGACCAATCTGCAGGTCACCCTGCACTGTCTGCGAATGGTGATTGAACAGAAATTTGAGGAGCTCTCGTACTATGCACCGGGCCTGGAGCACGCGGATCTGAGGAAGTCGGAGATCGTGAGGGACATGCTGCGAGTGATGCACGAGGCCCCCTTCTGGGCGCTCAAGGCCAACGGCGAGCCGAATGTGAGTGCCTCTTCTCTTTCCTTTCCTCTTCCCTTCCCAAGTTTTGCGCCGAGAGTGCTGTACTGATGCAGCGTGTCTTCCAACAGGTTGAAAAGATCAGGCTCATCGGGGCTAGCTTGCTCGCCATCATCCATCGCAACCAGACCTCCCCGCTCGCGGCTCGCGCCAGGAGCGACTTCTCCGTCCTGTTGGACATCCTGACGAGGCTCGACTCCAAGGCGTCGGATGCTCTCTCGGAGCGGTATCGTCATGGGCTCGCCAACCAGAACTGACGAGAACGACAAGGGCGGGGGGGGGGGGATGTCACCCCAAGGCGCCTTCAAGAAGACATGAGACTCGAAGAAATGATGAACGTACTCGCGAGTGCAACGGCCGAACAAAGTCCAGCGACGATTTTGTGCATTGAATGGCATCAAAGCGGAAGGGGGTGTTTTTGGGTGTTTCGAAACTAGGATCTGCGGCTCTGCTTTCCCCCATCTATTGTTGATCTTTCGATTTGATTTGGCCTTGGCTTTGTCTTTCTTATTTTCCCTTTCCACTTCTTGTTTTTATTTCTGCCTTGTATTCTTCTTCATTCTCGTTACTGTTCCAGCCTTTTCGTTTTGCTCCTGACAGACCTTGCCCCTCTTCTCTTCCCGGGTCTTGTTTCCTCTTCTTCCTGTGTTTATATTTATATCGTCACGGATAGGACAAAAGCATGATGACTACCAGGTACTATGCAGGATGCGGCCACCCCCTTTGTCCCCCACCCCCCTGGATTTGATCTTTTTTGTGTTGCACCTCTGCTCTACTGATGATTCTCCGTGGTCTCCCACACACGCACATCCACACGCACGCACACTCGCACCAACAGCACCACGACCTGCTCGCGAGTCATGCGCACAGACAGTGATACATACATACTAAGCCATTACCTAGTACTCCGCTACGGCGACGCACAGCCGATTTTCGCGGAGGAAGAGCAAGCTCGAAGGAGCTTGGGGACTCGTGCGCGCACAGGTATTTCACGATGCCCATCTCGCGAGGACCTGTTCCGGCGCTACGCCCGGGCGCTCGTGTCTTGGACACAATCGTACTCGTACGAGCACATGCGGCGGATGCGCCCCCGTACAACAGAGGATCGCAAGCGGCAATGAATCGCGCGCACGTCTCAAGAAGTGGAACGACGAACGACGAAGAGAGAGCTCTCAGCCGCAAGGATGAATAATGGTATGACTGTGTGTTTATTCCCTGTATATCGAATCTTCAGGCGAGCATAAAAGCGAACAAAACAAAGTCGAAAGGACGAACGGCGCACAATGTACATTATCCAGAACCACATTGATGATACGAGGTGAGTTCCTGACGATCTATGGGTCTGGATGGGGTATTCTGTCGATTCATGAATCTGGATGGTTTTCCTTGGAAGGGGGGGAAGAAGGGAGGGGTAATTTGTTGGTCTGTGGAGTATTCGTAAGTTGCTCAGACGGTGGCGCCACGCTCGGCGAAGAGCTTCCTGAGGGTGAGGGCGGAGTTCTTGGGGGTGCGCTCGAGGGTCTTGTAGTCGGTGTATGTGACGCCGAAGCGGTAGTCGAAGCCGTCGGCCCATTCTGGAGGATTGTTAGCGCGAGCTCCTCTGAGGTCCTTCCACATGACACGGAGATGCTGGCGAGAGGCTGGAATCACGGAGGCCAGCATCAGGAAAAACCTACCCAAGTTGTCGAGCAGGGACCAGGCAAAGTAGCCCCTGACGTCAACACCGAGCTTGACGGCCTCGCAGAGCGCGTCGAGATGCCCCTCAAAGTACCGCAGGCGGTACGTGTCGTTGACGCTCTCCTCCTTGGTCATCTTGTCCTCGCCGGGGCACGGGCAGCCGTTCTCTGTGATGTAGATGGGGAGCTTGTAGCGGGCGTAGACGCGCTGGAGGTGCGGGGTGAAGAGGTCCGGGCGGGAGCGGAGCCAGTGGATGCCGGACTTCTCGCCGATGGAGACGCCGTTCTTGTCCTCCTGGTGCTCGATGACGGCGCCGAGGAAGTCCTCTGCGGGGACGGGGGCGGGGCGGTCCTGGGCGAGCTGGGCGGTGTAGAAGTTCATGCCGTAGAAGTGGGTGACGGCGGCCTGGAGGATCTCGAAGTCGGCGGGGGTGAAGCGGGGGAGGCGGTCGCCGAGTTGGAGGCGCATGCATTCGGGGTAGTCCTGCTTGAGGCTGGGGACACGCAGGACGGGTCAGGACGGGTCAGGACGATCAGGACGATCAGGACGGTCAGGGCGGTCAGGATGCCCATGGAGGACGGGGAATTTCGGTGACGAAGGTGGGCGAGAACATGTGAACTCACAAGATGGGGTCGGCAAACCAGTCGATCTGGAAGCGCATGCGGCGCTCGGCGGCCTCGTGGTCGCGCGGGTCGTCCTTGTCGTAGGGCAGGTAGTAGTCGCCGTTGAGCGCGATGCCGATCTGGCCTCGCTGGTGGGCGAAGTGCCTGGCGTAGCAGGCGGCGGCGCGGGCGTGGCTCATGATCTGGGCCTTTCCGCAGATCCAGGGCTCGGTGGTGCTGTCGCCCGGGGCGGCGTTCTTGTCGATGCTGCTGCGGCCGGGGGCGTTGCGGCCGATGGCGTAGCCGCAGATGGCCTGGATCCAGGGCTCGTTGAGGGTGATCCAGTGCTTGACGCGGTCGCCGAAGCGCTCGAAGCAGAGGCGGGCGTAGCGCTCGAAGTCGAGCTGGACCTGCTCGACGTCGAGCCAGCCGCGGTAGCGGTCCTCGAGGCCCTGGGGCAGGTCCCAGTGGTAGAGGGTGACCCAGGGGGTGATGCCGCGGCGGACGAGGGCGTTGATGAGGTCGTTGTAGAACTGGACGCCCTGCTCGTTGACGGGGTCGCCGCGCCCGCCGAGGGGGATGAGGCGGGACCAGGAGAGGGAGAAGCGGTAGTTCTTGGCGCCGTAGCGCTGGAGGAGGTCGAAGTCGGACTCGTAGAGGGAGAAGTGGTCGCAGGCGACGTCGCCGTTGGCGTTGGAGGTGCGGGAGGGCTCGAGGTGGGTGAAGGTGTCCCAGATGGAGGGGCCGCGGCCGCCTTGGTCGTGGCCGCCCTCGATCTGGTAGGCGGCCGTGGAGAAGCCCCATTGGAATTGGGGGGTGAGGGGAGCGGCGGCCATGGTGGGCGGAGGCGAGTGTGTGCTTGTAGTCTGTGGTGTTGTGGTTGTTGTTGTTGTTGTTGTCTCTTGTGTGTGTGTGTGGGGGG
>NIGD01000010.1:947500-972911 GCA_003055185.1 Escovopsis sp. TC
ACCATATATGTACCCATACCACCACCCCTTCCCCGTACCCGTGCCAGTCCCACAACCTATGCACCCCCCAATCCACCTAGGCGCCAATCTCCCCCCGCTTCTAAAAAAAAAAAAACCAAAATGCAACCATCCACCCAACACGGGGTCAACAGACCAGACCAACCACCAAACCAAACAAAAAAAAAAAAGGGGGGGGGGGGGGGGTCTCTTCAGCTCGAGGGCCCCCGTCCTGCAGACAAAACGCATCGATCCATCTCGGCTCTCCTCTATGAAACAAGACATCCAGTGGGGTCGACGCACATCCATCCTCACACTCCGTACTCCGTATTCCCTACGTATCAATACTCAATAACACCAATTCACATGTGTCCCCGTGCTCGTTACGCATAGACACTCCTTATATCAACCATCATCATCATCGTCCATCGTCCATCGTCCATCATCCATCGTCCATCGTCCATCGTCATGTACCATCTTCGGCATCATCTGATCCACGGAAGCATCTCCCGCAACGAGGCCTGGTCACGGCCTGGCCATGCAGCCTCGCTCACACAACATATGCTATACATATGCCGAGCTGCTCCCCCTCGCTTCCAAAATCGACCCGACTCTCTCTCCTCGTCTCTACTACTCCTACTACTACTACTACTACTACTACTACTACTACTACTACTACTACTACTACTACTACTACTACTACTACTACTACTATTACTATTACTACTATTACTACTACTCTACTACTACTCCTAGTACTGAGTACTACCGACGACAGACAAACCTCTTGCTCCCCGCCCTCGCTTGTCATGTCGAGTCCCAGCACTTGGACCCCGCGAACGCCGAGTGAAAGATTCGCACCTGAGAAGAACGATCCCATAGCCCACGCTTCCCCTCGTGTCTCCAACGACGTCATCACCGCTCTCGTCCCAGCGCCATCTCCCCCTGATCCCCTCTCTAGCACCAACTAGTAGTAGTACCAGGTAGCTCCCAGGACCCGGCGTGCCTGGCCTCCGTTTCCAGAATCCTCGAATTCTTTTCTCACTCCCTCATCTACTGGGATTACATCAGTGGCTTCGCGCGGACAGCCTGGCCCCTCTGCCGGTCCCGTAGAGAATCTCCCATCGTTTGTTATCTGGCGTCCTCCGTCGTCTTCCGGCTACCGGGAGATCGGCAGCCGCCTCGAGCCTCGGCGCATCCAGGCTCCCAGCCCTACGCCCCTTTTTTTCTCTTAGCTCCTCAGAGCTTCACGGCCCGCACCGCCAACATTCGTCTCATCCTCGTTTTGATCCACAAGAGCCTTGTTCTCACAAGTGCTCTGTCTCCACGTTCACGACAGTGTCCTGCCCACTACAAGTCTTTCCATCGGCTCGTGGCACCACAACTACCACGAGTTTACCGGCACTTAACCCTGCGCTTACTCAACATATGGAAAGGGGGCAGAAACTCATCGAGGCCACCAACATCGACGAGAACGGACGGCTTTTCCCACCTTGACGTCAATGGCACTCATACCTTTCGGCCCCACGCGCCTTGGCGGCTCGTTGTGAGCATCACTACGAGCACTAGAGGAGAGAGAACGAGTCGAGGACATGCTCGCTCGGCGTCCCTCTAGTCTTCCCTGGTAGCGCAGGCCCGCCTATATCTTCTCGTCTCTCTCGCTCTCTCTCCTCCCCTGCCCTCCCCTTCTTGTCCTCTCTCTTCCAGCCCTTCTTCTTCTTCCCACTAGAAGTATTTCCTCTGTTGCCCTTATCCCCCACACACTCTTGCTCCCTTCCTGATCTCCATGGTCTCAAACAACAGACTCCATCATCCGCTTTTCCACAAGTATCACGCTATACCCCTTTTCCTTCTTCTTCTTCTTCTTCTCCTCCAGAGCTGGTCATGCTTCCGTGGCAATCAAGCTCTTCAGACGCACGCCGCCGCTTGAATACCACTCCACCCTCCTCCATCCGCGAAGCAGGTCATCGCTGCAGCTCTAGCTCCCGCGCTCTACTCGCCCCGCCGCGCATCTCGCCGCAGCGGCTTGCCTTTCCCGACGTCTACCAACTCCAGATCTTCGACTACCGTCAGCGCTTTTCCTCCCAGCCCTGCGGCTTCCAGCCCGCCTTTCTCCGGCAAGCGGGACACTTTGGGCCCAGTCCGCCCGGGCTCAGCCGGACCGACACCGTCCAGCGATTCTTGCTACGCAACGCCCACCGCAGAGGGCGCAGAATGAGCTCGCACGGCTCAAACGTCCGCGCGGCAGGAGTCCGCCGCCACCCAGCAATGGCCTCGAGGAACCGCTGTGCGAAATATGTCGGGGACACGGAGGATTCGAAGAGGCGGAGGTTGGACCAGTACGACCAAGTGCCAGCTGGTGGTGAGAGTTTTGACGACGACGCTCGGTACAAGATCCACCTCCCCCTGAAGCCCCTCCACGGCCGCTGCTCCTACCGCCTCGAGGCCAACACCGAGACTCACGCCTCCTCCTCCTCGTCCTTCGCTGCCGCCACCCCAGCCTTGGGGGGCACGAGCGGCCACTCCAAAGACTCCAGGCGCTCCAGACCTTCGACCCGGTCCCGAAGCTGGAACAGCTCCAAACGATCCCCCAGGACCGGAATCCCCCTCGACCGGAAACACAGACACCACATCCACTGCCTCGAAGGATGCGCCTCCCTTGCCGAGGCCCCATCTGGCTCCAGTTCCGCCTCCACCTCCGCCGCGGCTCTGATCCCCCGCGCTGGCCGGCCTCGCAGGAGTTCTCACTACTGCGTCCCGAGACCCGGGGCCCGGCTGGACGCCAAACAGCAGGCATTCGAGGAAGCGTGGAAGTCCAGGCGCCGGCCCAAGATCGACCTCTCCCGCGGCGATGCCCAGCTCGTCGCCGTCCTACGTCAATACGACATCGAGGTGAAGGTCTCCCACGAGATCGGTGGAAGCTCCGCCGTGACGACTGTCGGCTCCAAGAGGCCGTACGTCCTTCTGTCCCCCGCGGGGTCGGCGTCCTCGCAGATGGGCAACGCGCACCAGACGATCTACTACCCGCTGCAAGAGGAGCAGCAGGCACAACAACAACGACAACAACAACAACAGCAGCAGCAGCAGCAGCAGCAGCAGCCGCCGCCGCAACAGCAGCGTTTTTGGACCAGCGACGAGAGGCGCAGGAAGGAGTATGAGGCCATCGATGCGAGGAAGCGCGGCGTCGGCGGGTGGCTGCGCAGGCACGTCGTGCCGAAGGCGTGGGCGAACGTGGGCGGGCGCCATATCGACTTTGATGATGACAGCGGGAGCGTGCGGAGGCACAGGGTTCCCCTGAAGGAGACGAAGACTGGTGTGCAGGGAGGTGGGGTGCCGTTCCCTTGGGAGATGAGGGGATTGATGCTGGAGGAGGGGAAGAAGGGGGGCGTTTGGGGGCGTTTAAGGGAGATGGGGAAGACCGCATGGAGGAAGGTGGTGAAGCAAAAGGGGAAGAAAAAAGAGGCTTAGGGGGAGGGGGGATGGAGGGGGGGTTGGAGAGGAGGCTTAATGGGGCAGGGCTTGGGAGGAAGGCGTGACTTTCAGGAACACAACACTGAAATGTATTCAAATCTGGGGTTGCGATGGGATTGACGGTTGAAATTACGGTTGGAGTTTCGGCCAGAGTTTTGCCTGGAGTTATAGTTGGATTTTGCCTAGACTTACGGTTGGGATTATGGTTGGAGTTACGATTGGAGTTACGGTTGGATTTACGGTTGAAGTTACGGTTGGAGTTACGTTTGGATTTTGCCTGGACTTACGGTTGGGATGATGGTTGGAGTTCCGGTTAGAGTTTCTGGAGTTACGGTTGGAATTACGATTGGCGTTACGGTTAGATTTACAGTTGGAGTTACGGTTAGAGTTACGATTGGATTTACGGTTGGAGTTACGGTTGGAGTTACGGTTGGAATTACGATTGGGGTTACGGTTGGCGTTACGGTCGGAGTTACGATTGGATTTACGGTTGGAGTTACGCTTGGATCTTGCCTGGACTTACGGTTGGGATGATGGTTGGAGTTCCGGTTAGAGTTCTGGAGTTACGGTTGGAATTACGGTTGGAATTACGATTGGCGTTACGGTTAGATTTACAGTTGGAGTTACGGTTGGAGTTATGATTGGATTTACGGTTGGAGTTACGGTTGGAATTACGATTGGAGTTACGGTTGGAGTTGCGGTTGGAGTTACGATTGGATTTACGGTTGGAGTTCCGCTTGGACTTACGCTTAGAGTATTGCTGAAATCCTAGATGGGACTACTGTGAGACTGAAATTTGGAAATAAACACCGAATTTTAGAGATGGACTTCACGCAGGAATAGATCAGGGTCAGGAATGCATCGGAAATGTAATGGAGATGAATTGGAGAGGGGTTGAAAATAGGCTTGAGCTGGAGTTACGATCGGGGCGGAAAATCGGGGTTGGTGTTGTAGATAGACTTAGAGCTGGACTCAGAGCCGGACTTAGAGTTAGACACAGAGTGGAACTTGGACTTGGACTGGGGCTCGAACTTGAACTTGAACTCGGACTTCGACATGAAGACTGTAAAACGGGGCTTGAAGGACTCATCAGCTGGATTTTGGCCATCGCCCAAGACTCCGGGCCTTGATGACTTCGCGCGAGGCTGCCCTCCCCTTCCGCGAGATCACGCATCACATCCATCAAACTCGGTTCTTCGAATCCACCTGCGCCCTCTCGAGGTAGATCACAGAAGCGTCTTCAATGCTGCTGCTCATCCTCCGCACAGCTTCTCCTGCTCAGATGTAAAAGTTCAAATTGGATATCAAGCTCGTTGTCGCAGCAGTATTAATACCATGCCTCAGATGCCTCAGATGCCTCAGATGCCTCAGATGCCTCCCCCTTCCTGCTCAAGCATTCTGATATCTCGCATATTCCGTGCAAGCCCTCCCCCCCCCCCCCCCCCCCCCAGGTATCCGATCATACCATCTCCCCCCTTTGCTACTCTTCCCATATCGCCCCTTTGTCTTAAGTTTTTTTGTGTCATTTTGTTTCTTTTCCCATCAGATTGAGGCCCCTCACGCCCGAACCCTCGCCTTGACCTTGACCTTGAAGTCCACCAGCCGAATGTTGAACCACCCATCAATGGCAGCCTTGTAATCCGCGTCCGCCAGCTCAAAGTCCACCTCGCGGATCATCATGCACGCCACCATCGTCGTGAAGAGCATCGCGTGGTGCCGCCCCACGCACGCGCGCTTCCCGTTGCCGAACCACTTCTTCGCCCCCGCGGGCAGCTGCTCGAACGCCTCGCCCGTCATGCGCTCCGGGCGGAACGCGCGCGGCTCGTCAAAGACGGCCGGGTCGCGGTTCGCGCCGCCCGACAGCACCAGGATCATGGCCTGGTCGTGCGGGATCTGGTACTTGCCCCCCGCGAGCAGCACGGGCGACTTGTCGCGCTGGCCGTCGGCGCCCTGGCGCGGCCGCGGCTCGATGTTGAAGCCGGGCGCCGCGCTCGAGAGCCGCAGCGTCTCGCGCACCACGCCCTGCAGATACGTCAGCCCCTCGAGGTGGTGCGCCTGCAGGGCCTCGTTCGGCCCGCCGACGACGTCGTCGATCTCGGCACGCGCCCGGGCGAGGACATCCGGGTGCGTCGCAAGAAGATGGACCAGATAGGCGAGCACGCAGGGGCTTGTGCTGCTGCCGATGGGCATGCTGACGATCTCGTCGATCACCTGGGACTCCGTGAGCGCGACGCCCGTCTCCGGGTCCGTGGCCGTCAGGAGCGCTGCGAGAAGGTCCTGCCGGTCCGTGGGGTTGTCGTGCCGGTGCTGCACGATCTCCGCCGCGATCCCGCGCATCATCTTGATGCTCGACTTGAACTTGCGCCCGTGGATGAGCCAGTTCAGCAGGCCCGGCCGCGAGGGCCGCTTGATCGCCTCGGACGTCGAGTCCTCCATCGCCTGCAGCCACGGGTGGTCCCTGTCGAGTGCGTTCAGCCGCTGCCCGAAGAGCGTGAGCACCGTCGCCTCCAGATTCAGCCGGTTCAGCTGCTGCAGCGGCGAGATCGTGCTGGACGACGACGACGACTCGTCCCCAAGTGCCTTCCACGTCGCCAGCAGCTCCGCTGTCGTGTCCCGCATCTCCTCGAAGTGGTTCTCCAGCAGGGTCTCGGTCGACAGCTTCGGCGCGATGATGCGGTGCGCGATGCCCCAGCTGGGCTCATCCTCGTACGCCGAGAAGAGCGCGTCGTGCACCGCCGCTCGGATCTCGACCACGGGACCCGTCACGCACTTCCGGAATCGCTTCTCATCGCAGATCTCCTCGGCCAGAGCCACGCTGGCGACGAACACAATCGTGTGACCCAGGATCGTCACCTTGAAGATCTCGCCGTACTTTTCCGCTAGATTCGTGATTGAGTCCCACAGGTTGTCCGAGTTGAGGTCGAAGATGTTGCCCAGCAGGGGAAGGCCGGGAGGTCGGGGAATCGGCGTCGTCATGGTCGAGGTCTATCTGAAGGCAGAACACACTTGAAGTGCAAAGTGCAAAGACTATGAATGAGAACCAGGAGAAACAAATGCGTGGATCGAATATCTGGCACTGAGCAACAGACAGTGAGCAAAAGATGGTCAGGACAGTCGTCAGCGATAAGTAAAGGAAAGAAGCTCGACGGTCAGAGGAGAGGAGAAGAGGGTCTTACGTCTCAGCACCCCTGAGGGATCTGCTTGTTTTATACCGTTGTCTGCCGGCACCAGGCAGATCCTCATGGCCGTACTCCGTACGCCCAGCGTAGTCGTACCACAAGACGGCCCGGAGACCTAATTCCTCATTGCCGACGAGAAGAGGGAAGGGTGACATCCGAGCTCTCCGTCCTCGTTGTCCTCGTCCTCGCTTACACCCTCCTCGTCACGGAACCAATGCATGCTCCCTTCATCATCCGCAGAATGCGGAGCACCATGTCCCGTTCGCACATTGATACCTCGGACGTTCTAGCTCGCCCGGACAACTCACTCCTGCAGCTTCCTCGATATGAACCAGCAGCACTACAAGTACGGAGTACTCGTGGAGAAGAGGCGGCGGCGGCGGCAGCAGCTCTCTCGGCCGGCATGCCAAGTCCCAATATCTGCCGGTGACTCCCCAGTCAGCCGGGTGATCGAGCGTTCACGTTCTGCAAACTCATGCGTCAGTGGGTCCAGGCTTTGTCTGGGGATGTGTGTCTGTGTGTCTCTCTCTCTTTCATTGTCTCTCCCTTCTCGCTCTCGTCAGAAAGATGCATGTGCATGTGCATGTGCATGTGCATGGGTCGATCCCCCGCCTTAACCACCCAGCAGCAAGACTCGCAACGCTCTCCCTCGAGATTCATCAAGAAGCAATCAAACCTCCCCTCCCTCCTCCCCAGCATCCAGTCGGCAGCCTGCCTTCTCCTGCCGGCAGAATCGCCTGGCCAGGACGAGGTCATGACGACGGTTGAAATGAGCCATGCCGTGCCGTGCCCGTGATGTGACGGTGGTACTCGTGCGAGTGTGAGATGTGCTCGTCCATTATCTCCCTACCGAGTGGGAAGCGCTGCTCGTTGCCCAGGCCGAGCCCGGGCTTGTATCCAATCGCGCCTCGTGCGAGCAGGCAGTCCGAGTACAAGTGCTCGTACGAGTAGCATTCGTTGCTCGCACTCTGTCGTCCTGCATTAGCGCCCGCGGCAAGGACGCGATTTGCAACTGAATCGTGGAGATTGGCCCACGGCTTGCCCGGCTCAAGCTGATCTGCGCTGTCTGACACCCCCCCTACTCTCCTTTGGGAACCGGTCAATCATGATCGCGGCCTGCCTTTCTCGTCATTCAGCTCAAGGCAAGGGCGCTGCTGTCTTTCCTAGTCTCTGCCCCTCTGCCTCTTTCTCTGTCGTTCTCCCTTTCTCTCTTTTTCTCTGCGGGGTGTGTGTATGTGTTGTTCCCTCTTGATTTTCTGGAATCCGAGTCAGGTCTCCTTCTCTATTCCAAAACGTCAGCACGCACAGTACTCGTACGGGGTACGGGTCTTGATGAAAAGGGTCAAAAGGTAGGGACATCGCGATCGGGATAGCGTTTGTTAATTTAGTACTAGGGCTATCTAGGCTAGAGGGGGTATTTGTATATAGGATACTGTTAAGGTATAGCTAGCACGGCTAATTTAGCCTAATTTAGGCTATAAGTAGCGTTCCTGTAGTATTACCCTTATGTAGCGTTAATGCCTTATTCCTATACTTATTTAGATTATATACCCTTTAGCTATAATATCTATCTAGCTTCTTATCGTAGCTAGGTTAGCTACGCGTTCTTACTAATATACCCCTTTAGATAAGCTTCCTTTATAAATCTAGTCTATTAAATAAGAAAAGAATAAATATAATAATACTATTTGTAATCTAATCTAAGCATCTTTAGTAAGCTTCTTTTAGTGTTTATAGCTACCTTAGCCTTTAAATTAGGTTAAGGCAAGAGAAGAAGGAAAAACAATAAGAAATCCTACTAATTTTACGATATCTTAGGTCTAACGACCCTTAGTATTTTCTACCTCTTTAGAGACCCTTTCTAGGCTATATTTTCTCTATTTTAGAGACCCTTTCTAAGCTCTATTTTCTCCTCTAGCTCCTTCTCTTTTAGCTAGTCTTAGAGACTAAGCTTTTTTATAAAGTTAAGCTAGGCTTATAGTATAAGTGCCTTTATAAGCCTATCTACTAAAGTTTCCTTCGTTAAGATTTATTTAAACAAAACAGTTCTACTCTCTTTTGCTTCTTGTAGCTAGTACTTATAAATATTAATATACTAAAGCTTTGTTTATATCTTATAATAGTTATTAATAATAAGCCTAAGCGTATTAAGGTTATTATACTAAAGCACTGCTAGGTTTTTAATCTTAATTCCTATTTCCTTAAGCTACTAGCTAAGAGTAAGACGTTCTTTTGCTATAAGTAAGAGAGCTAATAGCTTAGCTTCTGTTAATAAGGTAGTTATAGTATCTTATTAGGAGGCTTTTTACTTAATCGGGCTTTTATATATTATAAAGATAAATCCTTAAGACAACCTCTTTATCTCTTTGTTATCTATAAATAAAGCATTTAACGATAAAAATAAGGCATTTGCCTTCTCTTCTACTGTATAGTAGATCGATTAAGCCTAGGTATAGTATACGTATTTTAACACCCCTTTAGCTAAGTGCGTATAGTATCTTAATAAATTCTTTATAAATTAAGCTAATTTAGCTGCTATAAACGTAATGTTAATTCTTATAAAGCATAATAGATAGAGGATAGTGCTAATAAGTAATATATAGTAGTATATCTCTGCTTCTATTGCTTTCCTTTTGTATAAGTAAAGGGCTTCCTTTAGTAGCAGTGCCTTTAGCAATCGTCTTCCTTTTTTTAAGTAGCTTAGAACGAATTTCTAAGCTGCTATAGAAATATATAACTTTTATAAGAGCTATATCTCTTTTATCTCTCTGTTTTTAATAATTTTAAAACCAAAGAACTACTTTAACTTACTTAGATCCTTTACCTTAAAGCTAGCCTTAAGCGTTTAGTCTAGCTTCTTAAAGGCGTGCTAGTCCTTCTTATTGTATATTACAACGATGTTATTAATAAAGAAAAAGATTAAAATTCTTTTCTTTTAGAAGACATAACTGTCCTTTTAGCATTAGTTATAGCCCTAAGATTAAAAGAAGGTTAAGATAGTTTTAAACTAGAGCTTTAAGGCTTAGCAAAGACTATATAAAGCCTTAAGGACCTTAAGGTATATGCTAAGCTTAGGGAATCTTAGAGGCATTATATAATATACCTCTTTATTTAGATTAAGGTTTATATTTAAGAATACGTTAACAATGTTATACTAGTATATCTCTTAGTTTATCTTATAGTAAAAGGCGTAGAAAAGTTAGAAAGAGCTTGTAGTAAGAGTTGCTACGTATATCTCTTAAAGCCCTTCTTCTTAGAAGTTTCTTCTTACTATAAGCTACGCTTTAAATTAAAAAACAAAGCCTTTCTCGTTAAGCTTATAGGTATATACCTATTTAAAAGGAATTAATTGTTTAGTAATTAAGATCTCTTAGATTAGTTTCTTAGTAAAGGTTTTTATAGCTATCTACCTATTAATCTTAATTCTTATTGCTTTAAGCTACTTAAAGGCGAATTAGCTTTAATATGCCTTAACGAAGTACTTTAAGGGGCTTAGGAGACTATTAATGTAAAGCCTATAGCTTAAGGCTATCGTAAAAGCTATTAAAAAAGCTTAAAAGCGCTTAGCTTTACTAATTTTACTAGCTAGATCTTTACTCCTTCTTTTTCTAAGTAAGTACTCTTTAAGGTAATCTATTAGATTAAGGGGTTCCTTAACGTTAACGAGGTACTAAGCTTGTATAGCTGTCTATCTTCTTCTGCCTTAACCTCTACGAGCCTTATAAAGACAAGGACTTTATAGTTAAAAGCTAAAGTTAATAGGGCTGTATACTAGGCTAGCGGGAGTGCTGCTTTCCTCCCTGCTTAGCAGGCTATAATCCCTTTCCCTATAATAGAGAAAAGGAACTTAGCTTTAGTTATTTTCTTGTTCTTTAGGTTCTTTAAGTTGTTTAATTTATTTAATTTAATTATACCTTTTAATTCGATTAAGCTAATAAGGCTTAAGATTAATTATCTTAGCTAATTCGAATAGTAGTGCTTATAGCCTTAGGGGCAGCGGAGTAAGCGATCTAAGGTATGACAGACCATGGGTCTGCCTTTGTGTGATGTAATAGTGTTGACATTCTAAGACGAGGGTCTCACGGCCCTAGGCATAAGGCTCTAGGCCGTCCGTCTGTGCTGACTAACATACATGCGTCTGGTCTGCCTTTGTGTAATGTAATAGTGTTAATATTCTAAGACAAGGGTCTTACGGCCCTAGGCATAAGGCTCTAAGCCGTCTATCTATGCTAACTAACATATATACGTCTATAATAATTGCTACCCTAAAAAATAATAACGTCTTAGTTGTCTATTATAGGAAAGGTACAAGGACTTAGAGTAAGAGTAGTAGGGATAGTATATAGTAATAGCGTAAGCTAAGGTAAGGCATATAAAGATTAGTAACCTTAAGCGATAGCTTCTAAGCGGTTAATCTTAAACGTTAAAAGCTTATACGCCTCGTAAGCAGCTAGCCTTTAGCAGCGTTTCTTTGTCTTCTATTCTTATAATATTAGGCCTTATTTAAAGGTACTAGCTTATTTGCTTAAGCGGTCGTAGAAGGCTATAAAGTTAAGGCATACGTCCCTTATCTTAATAAGCTTAGCTGCTTTCTTTAAGGCTAAGAAAAGTCTTAGTACGTTAGTATAAGTTAGCTTAGTTAGTAGGCAGTTAGAATCTTAGTTGCTATAAAAGTTCTAGTTTTATATTTAATATCTAGTTCTATTATTAGCTAGCATTATACGTAAGCTAAATTTGCCCTTAACTAAGGCAACTAAACTAGCGATCTTAACTAAAGGGTAAAGGGCTAAGAGTATATGCTACATTAGTAGGTTAATGTAATATAGGTTCTGCCTATACAACCTATAGAGCGCATAGCTTGCTAAGTTATAGCAATTACTAGGGTTACGCCTAAAGCTCCTATTGTAAATAAGGAAGGTTATATAGGCTTGCTTAGCGTAGGTAAGAGATATAGCTACCTCTTAGTAGCAGTACACTAAACGTACAACGTCTTCTTCCTTGCCCTTGTCCTTAAGGTTATAGGCTATGTCTTCTACTTCTAGTAGCATAAGACAGCCTACGTTTACTGCCTTCTCCTTGTTAGTATAGTAAAACAAACTAAGATAAGCTATAGTAGCAAAGGTAGCAGAGAGCTTAGTGTATATAGCGTAAAGGCAGAGAGTTTAAAGTATATAAGGTATAAGGGCGCTATGCTTAAGGGGGGAAACAATAGGGATGCGCTAAGTATAAAGAGTTGTATAAGGTTAAGGGAAGAAGAAGTAAGAGACAATAAGGACGCGTAAAGTAAAGGTAGGTAGTAGCATAGGGAAGGCAGTAGGGCTATATTAGGCAAGTAGTAGAATAATACGCTATAGGTTCTTGCTGTCTCTACGCGTTACTGCGTTACTTAGCAACCGCGTATCTAGACCGCTTATAGCTTCTATACGCTGCTTTGCTTAATTAATCTCTTTATATTAAAGTTAGCGACTAGGTTACCTACGTTAATAAGGAGCAGGTCTTTATTATACTACTCGTTATATTTAGCAAAGTAGCTACGCTATTTTACTAGGTATTATTATTAACCTTAAGAGGCCCTCTTTGCTAATAAAGCCTTAATTTTAAAGGAGCGCTACTCCTTATTATTGCCCTCTAGGTTAACTACCTTAACCTAGTTAAGGCAAGGTTTATTAAACAAGTCGTCGCTAAGCGGCGCTTGCTTTAGCTATGTAATAGATACTACTAAGTAGATCTTTTAGTACGCTAAAAGCTTAAGGCAGTAGGCGTAAGCGTTAACTTTCTCCTTAACCTTAAAAGGTCTTACCTTCTATTAACTAAACTTATAGTATTAGCTTAAGAGTTTATAGCTATAGTAGAGTTAAAGGAATACTCTATTACCTATTTTAAATTGTCCTAGCTAGTGCTACGTATTAAAGTAGTACTTTACTTAAGAGTTTATAAACGCAGTAGCTATACAAGCCTCCTATTAGAATATATCCTAAAGGAAAGGTAAGGCGTAGAAAGGGGTATCTTTAGTTAATGTCCTTAAGAGCTTATCTCTTAAGAGCAACGCTAGCGTTAAAGGCTAGAAACCTATAATAAACTCGTTTAAGGAACAGGCTAGCGAGACTACAGTTACGTTGTTTAGCGCTAACTAAATAGTAAGGAGGAATAATAGCTAGTGCTTATTTAGTACTATAAAGAAGAAATACTAAAAGGCTACTTTAACGATAGCATTCGTAGACTTAGCTTGCCTATCCCTAGCTAAGTGCTATATAGTTATTATAATCGCCTACGTTTTTATAAGCCTAAGGAGCTCTTACTAAAAGTTACCTTACTACTTCTAGTCTTAATTATAGATAATTACTAAAGGCTAACCTTAATCTGCTATCTGCTAAAAGGTTACTAGTGTATACGCCTAATCCTTAGCTTTATATATGTTATAGCTTAGGATTAGCGCCTACTTCTTTAAGGCCTTATAGGTTACTATAAGTAGTATATTAAGGTTAGCAAAGCTTAACTGTTAAAGCAGTGCTATAGCTACTATAGCTAACAGCAGCGATGCTATAAAGTCTATGTACTATGTTTAGTAAGGCACTAAGGTAAAAGAGATTAGGTATAGATCGCTGTATAGTAGCTAGCAAAAGATCCTATAGGTCTAGTACGTGTAATACTTTATATACTTATAGATCTACGCTTATATATTAAAGAAGGTAAACTCTTAAAGCTTTTGCTAAGTACGTTCTACGCTAAAGTACTATAGATTATAAGTAAGGGAGATAATTAGACGTATATACAAGGATAGTACGTATACCTATAGGCTATACACTAGGTCTTATAGGAATAAGATACTATTATCCTATAGTTTAAAACTAAGCCTTAGGTAGGTATAGAACTAGCCTTCTATGTAGGCGTTTAGCGTCTATAGCTAGGCAAGTACCTACGCAGTCTTAGCGTTTGCTACGTAGCTTTAAGCGAAACCCTTAACTAGGTTAAGGCTAACAACTACCTTTAACAAAAGGAACCCTATGTCTATAGGAAAACTAGTAGCAATATCGTTAAAGATATTATTAAATTCTACCTTATAAGCTAACTCTTTATCGTTACTATACAGTAAGCAGGATAAGGCGTTTAGTAGAACGTTATAGCGCCCTAAGATATAAATAACTTAAAAGTTATACTAAGATAAGTAGTTGCTAGCGTAAATAAGCTATGTATTTTTCTTAACTATATTAGAGGTTATAAGCGTTTACTAATAGACAATAGGCCTAGTTACTACGTAGTTAGTAAGCACGACTACTAGGTACAACAACCTATAGAAAAAGATCTAGTTCTTAGTAGCTGCCTAGACTAAGCAGGCTACCTTTAGCTCTATTAGCTAATATTGCTGCTTTACTAAGCTAAGGACTTTAGAGAAGAAGCTAATGTAATTAATTAACGCTTAATTAAAGGAGCAAATTAGGTTCTTAAGGTTAAAGGTTCTATAAAAGTAAAATAATATAACTTTAAACCCTTGCTCCTTAGACGTATCTAACTTAACGAAAAGCTAGCGATTATTATCTATATACATAAGCTTTAAAGTAAAGCAGTGCACTAGGTTATCTTATAATAGTTTAAAGGCTTATCGCTAGCAGGCGTCTACTACTGTCTTAGTAGTATCTGTCTTCTTAGCTATAGTAAAGCAGCGCTGTTAAGTCTACGTTTTAAGGGTACCCTTTTTGTAAGCTAAGGCTAGCAACTTTATCTTCTGCTGCTATAAAAGCTTAATCTTCTAGGCATAGAGCAGAATAAACGCCTAGATCTAATTTATAGTACTAATGTATATCTTAAGGTATTTAAGGGTCTGTAGGTATAACTATGCTCGTAGGGCAGCTACCTACGATTTAGTAAGGGAAACTCCTTCTCTGTCTACCTAATGTCTTAACAGGATAATAGTTTAGTATCTTAAGAAGGACTTAGCAGGTGCTAAACTAAGGTACCTTTTATAGAAGACACTAAATACCTTATTAAGATACTAAACGTAGCTAGATAAGTTTAGCGAAAAAATAACTACGTTATTAATATAAGCCTACGAAAACGTATAAAAGTCCTACAAAAGGAAGTCTATCTACCTCTATACATAAGGCAAAGAGTTCTAAAAACCTATTAAAGCTACTTAGGACTACTTTAGTCTATAATAAGTAACGATAGTAAATTTTTCTTAGTAATTAAGGTAGACTAAGAACTAGTAAAAAAATAATTGTATATTTACTACTAAGATATATTATAACCTTTAGAAGCAGGCTACTATCTTTTCTTGCTTTAGTAGTAGGTATAAGTTTAGGACTATAACAGCATTAAGGCCTTAAAGGTTTATAACAACCTAGCCCTTTTTAACCTTACCTATAGTCTTTTATACTACGAACACTAAGGCAGTAAACAACGTAAGCTTATTAGCAAATCGTATCTACCTAGACTAATGTAAAGGATCTAGCGTATCCTTAATACACTTACGATCCTTAGCTAATATAAGGTATACCTTGCTAACTAGTTTCTTAGACTCTTACCCTTTTACTAATAGAATCTATATCTAGTCCTTTAGGTAGAGGTCTAAAGGGGGTTTAAGGGTTTAAATGTTTTACTAAGAAACAACCTTACGTAAGAAGGGGATAGCTTCTTTGTTGTTAGCGTAGATATATATACCTTTAGGTATTACGATCTCGTTCTTAGCTAGTTAGCTAATTCTAAGCAATAGATAGCCTATTAGCTTAAAAAGGCTTAAGCTATGCTTAAGGAGCGATAGCATAGCACTAGCTAAACCTAAGGCTCTAGGCGCGTTACTAGTCTATAGTAAGGCAAAGGACAATAATAATAGTCCTAGGCCTAAGGTTATAGGGAAAGGATCTTGCTGCGCTAAGGTACTTACTGCTAATAATAGCACGTAGGCCTCCCTGCGTAGGAAGGCTTAAAGACAAGCTTAGGTTTCGCAGTTATAATTAAAGTTAGCTTAGAACGCTTCTTTTATAATAATAGCATTATAGCTTACTAAGTATAAATATACTGCATTATGCTTAAAGTTATATTCCCTTATAGTGCTAAGATAGGTCTATGCCTTTAGTTACAACAGTGTATTGCTTAAATTCGCTATCTAAACGAAGTTAGTAGCATAGTCTACTAATACGTTAAGTACCTTTATATAGTCTAAGGCTATTAGAAACGCTTAATCTACTAACAGCTATAGCTTAAGGATAAGGACCTTGCTAAGCTAGCAAAGGGGGAAAGTAATAGTACTAGCTATTACAACCTTGCGATAGATATAATCCGCTGCCTAATTATAAATCTAGATAAGGATCCTAAGGCCTTAGTAGGACGCGATTAACAACAATTTAAAGCAAAAGTTTAAAGCTACCCTATAGGGATACATCTAGCGTATACTTAATAGGAGCAGGGTAGGCAGCGTATCTATTACTTATACGTAGATTTCTATGTAGCTTAGACGCTTTACACTGTTAAAGGTAATGCCTTTAACTAGAATAAGGAAAACTACCTACTAGCTTAGCTTTACGACTCCTCTAAGCCCTTAGACAAGGCGTATTAGTATATCCTTATACTGTACCTTAAGCTACTAAGCTAGCTAGTCCTTATTAGCGATAGGGGTTAAACAACCTGCATTAGCTACTACTTACGCTACGTTGTCTAAGCCTTAGGCGTTAAGGAAGATATTAAAGGTAGTAAACGAATAAGCTAAAAAGCTCTTTAAGCTAGCCCCTTTAAAAACTAAGCAAGCTATAATTACAAATTGCTAAAGGGCAATAAGACCTACTAAATATACCTTAGAGGTACTTAAATAATTAAAAAGGGCTTGCTTAGTTACGAACTACGCTACGTAGGTATAACACTTAGAACGCTTAAGTGCTAGTATAGCGCCTAAGCAGCTGTTAAAGGTATATAAGTGCTTTTATAAGGTATTATTGCTCTTAAAGGTTTAGTTATAAAAGTAATATAAGGGTTTAGCTAAGAAGGATAAGATAGTATTTATAGCTATAAATATAAACATAGTATCCTTTTCTACGTAAAAGCAATTCTTAAGCTTAACTGTCTTAGAGCTTGCTATAGCATACTACTCGCTAACTTCTACTAACGCTACTACGTCTTCCTCTAAGATAAGCAAGGAATTATTAACCTAGCCTTAGTCCTTCTACTCCTAGGAGACCTACGCAAACTCTAAGCAGCGATCGAACTACTAAACTTATACTTAAGAGGCGTCCTTAGGCCTCTATCCTTAAGTAGTAAACACTAAGATCTACTAAGCATTGTTAAATACTAGCTACCTTATAAAAGGCTTATTATTAAGCTAAGCGTTGTTTAGCTATAGCTTAGGAAAAACTCTTAAGCGTATGCCTTAATTGCTTAGCTTAGACTGCTGCTATAATAAGGACAACGCTAATGCCTATTAGGAGGTAGACTAAGGCTGCTTACGTATTCTAGTATTAAAGGTATCCTTCTAAGCCTTTGTTTTTTTATTTAACTAAAGCAGCTACTTGCTTTAGCTAGTTAAAGGATAAAGCTGCTATAAGTTAATACATAGGCGCAGGCTAAGACAATTATAGATATAGGTAAAGAGGGCCTTGCTAAAGGTATAACTATAGTCCTACGTAAGCTATATAACTATAGCAGCAAACTTAGTAACTAAATCGCTGTAAGTATACTTAGTATAATTATAGCAAATAGAATCTAACTTTTAGAGCGTATAACTTATATCTATCTAAAAGCAAGCTATAAAAGCGTTAAGCTATAACCTAAGGGAACTACCTTTATAGCGGTTATGCTAATCTAAAGACAACTAGCTATAATACTACTCTAAGGCTTTGCTATACAAAAGGATTATTATGCTTTAGCAGAGCTCTGCCTTGCTACTAATAGAAGTTTAGTCCCTTAGCGCCTTATAAAAGAAGGTAACGTTAGTGTAATAGTATAAGCTATTAAACAAAGAAGCGCCCTTAAAGGCATTAAGCTAAAAAACACTAATTAGCTTAAGGTAAAACTTAGCAGGAAGAGGAAAATGCTAGCGTTAAGAGTAGTAACGCTTATCGCTTATATAAACTAAATACTTAGCGTTAAACAACACTAACCTATAAGCTAAGTAACGTAGCGTTTAAGGCTACAGATTATCCTAAGGGGGGTAGTCCTTAGTAAAGACTACGTCCTAGCGTTCTAAGGCTATTAGCTAAGGTCCGCTAGCAGCTTAGTCTAAGATAAGACAAAGGACCTTATTTAAGTTAATCCTAAAGGCATAAAAGGCTATTAGCAACTAATTATTAGCTACTGTAAGGCGTAGGGGCTATATGCTACCTACTATATTATAGCTCTTTATCTCTGTTATAAACTATTAATTATAGCTATACGCTATAGGAATAGCATTAGCTTTAGTTGCTAAAAAAAACGTAAAAGATAACTGTAGTTAAAGGCTTACTGTTAATAGTACCTAATAAGGGAGTAGACAAGGGTAGTAAACTAAGCAAGGACCTAAAGCACTAGCAGAGGGCGCTATAGTAGAAAAAGGTAAAAAGAAGGAAGATTTAAAAAGCAACTCTATAAAGATAAAAGGAAAGCAAAAAGACTTAAGGGAAAACGACGCTTTAGGCTAACGACTTACTAAAAAGAAAAAGGTTTAAGGGGCAGTGCTATTAAGAAGCATTGTTAAAGGATTAGTAAGTAAAAAGAAAGTGTTATATAAACTAGTAAAGAAAGGATAAGGGTTATATAAATTTAAGGATATAAAAGGAAAGGAAAATAATAACTAAAGGAAGGTAACTTTAGGAAATACTACCCTTAGGGGTATAAGCTTAATTAAAGAAGCAGTAGGCGCCTACCTACCGCTACGCTTAAGCAGCGCTAAGCAAAGGCTACTAATAGATATAGCAAGAGAAGGAAATAAGCTAGTTTAATATAACAATAATATAAAAGAAAAGGAAAGAGTAGAAGAGCTTTAGCGCGTAAGGGCTAAGGTAATGCTTTTACTTCGCTTAGTTAGCTCCTTTAGAACAGATAAGAGAGCTAGTACTAGCTTCTTCTGCGGTTAAGAGATAGTAAAGGGATTAAGAAGCAGCTAGACCTAAGGTTTCTTTAGTAGCGCGCTATTTTAAAGATTATAGCGTAGTTAAGACAATAGCGCCTCTAAGTTAAGTAGCAGCAATAGCTACACTAGCTTAAACAGCAGCTACAAATCCTTACTAGTTATAGATAGACTCTTAGGCTTAAGGAGTAGGCGAAAAATAAAGCTGTTAACAACACTAATAGCCTAGCGTAAACGCGCTAAGGCAAGCTCTTAGAAATCCCCTTGCTCTTACTTAGCAAGGTAGGCCTTGCCTATCCTTAGCTAAACGTACTTAAAGGATAAGTTATTATTAACCTAACTAATAAGACTTTTATACGCTGCTAGCATAAGATAAAGTTAAAAGGGATAGTTAATTATAATAGCTTTAAAAAAAGCTATAACTATAGCAACTAACTATAGAACTATTATTAAATTAAGGAGAAAGGGATTAAGCTTAAGCGCCTTATAATCTAGCGCTATAGCTAAAGCTTAAGTAGAACGCTGCTCTTTAGATAAGTAAACTAGGAATTAGACTATATAGTGCTAATTGCTAAAGATAGCAAGAATAGGTTATAGCAGCTAGGTAGTAACAAATACAGCAGCGCGTACTAGACGAACGATAGATAGTAGCGGGCAGGCGGCACGTCGATAAGGCACTAAATAGCTATAGGAACTTAAACTAAATAGATAGTTAACGCTAAGAAGAAAGGAGAATAGGTAGCCTAGGGATTAAAAGAAAGGTATTGCTACTAATTATAACAGACTATAGGTCTGCCTTTATATAATATAATAGTGTTAACATTCTAAGACAAGGGTCTTATAGCCTTAGGCATAAGGCTCTAGGCCGTCCGTCTGTGCTAACTAACATACATGCGTCTGTGACATAAGGCCTTAAATATCGTCTTCTTAGGTCTCTCTTAGCTCTGCTTAATGCCCTAAAGGGTCTCTTAGCGATAATCGATGCCCTAAGGGGCCTTTAGGCGTTAAGGAGCCCCTTAATTAGTCCTTTAGCGATAAGGAGCCTCTTAATAGAGATAATAAAGAAGCTAGGTTCTTAAGATCGCTTTAAGTGTAGGAGAAATCTAATAGGGACCCTTCCTTTAAGATAGCTTTATAAGTTATACCTATAGGGGCTCTAGGGGCTCTAAGGGCTTTAGAAGCTTCTATAGTAGCCTCGCTGTAACTTACAGTAGCCTCTTAAGGGGGCACGTAATCTAAGCTTAAGCTATCTCTTTCTTCTCTCTTTAGCTAGGCTTCTTAATTTCTTTTCCTTTTATTATTATTAAGAGCCTTAATTAAGCTATTTAAGCCTCTTAAATTAATTAAGCTAGCTAGGCTATTCGAATTAATCTGCTTATTTAAGCTATTCGAGCTAGCTAAGCTATTCGAGCTAGCTAGGCTATTCGAGCTAGCCGGGCTAGGGACCATCTAGTCTAGGCCATTGCCCAGAGGGTCTAGGGCTATCTAATCTATAGCGTTGTATATGTAGGTATTTCCTAGGCCTTAGAGATCGAAATAGGTGCTTCCCTTAAAGCTTTTAACGAATTTAAGCTAACTAATTAAAATCCTAGCTCCTTAGTTAACCTTATACTGCTCTAGTAGCTCTGCTAAGCCTATTAAGGCGTTAGAGATATTATAAGCTTTTATTGTCTTTAGCGTCTAGTAAGCGTACTCCTTAAAGCTCTTAGCTTCTTGTTCTTAGTCTAGATAATAAACAACTAACTTATTAAACTATACATTAGCTAATTTAATAACCTTCTTTATACAAAGCAAGGGTACCTAGATTATATACTAAGTAGACGATTTATATCCTATAAGGTAGCTAATATAAGCTTTAGGTTAAAAAGAAAAGAATTTATAGGAATTCTTAAGGGCTTTAAGGGCTTTTGTTCTTATAAGGTATGCTATATATCTAAAGACTTATAAATAGCTAACTTTAGGCTTTAGGGCTTCTAGAAGGTACAAGAAGCTTAGATTTGCCTTCCTTATCTAAGACTACTAACGCTTATACAGCGTAATCTATTAGCTTTTGCCTTAATCTTAGGAATTGCCTTTTCCTTATTCCTAGATTAGTATACAATTAAGAAGGTATATAGTAGCATAGAAGACGTCTAGCTAAAGCTCTTTAGGTAGGTTAGCATTAAGCATTATAACCCTTGCTCTTTCTTTTATAATAGAAGCTAATCGCTTAGCATAGCTGTTCTGCTAAGGAGTTAACAGAGAGGATAATTATATAATAGTACTTTCTTTTACAATCTCTTTAATTTCTTAGTATAAGAAGAGGGCTTGTTTATTGTTTAACTATAAGACCTTTATTTACTAATTAAAATAAGTTTATAGTAGGTCTTAGAGTCTTGCCCTCGCTGCTTTAATCTTAAGCTTCTTCTTAAAAGCATAGAAGAACTAGAATCTTATATTTATATAAGTAAAAACAACCTAGTACTAATCTTTAGAGTATACTAGTACTTTATAGTATTAGAGATCTACGCTTATAGCTTCTTTTGCCCTTTATAGAAGCACTTAAGGAGCTTAACGAAATATTTAGCAGTAAGCTTTCTTAGTTATATATACCTTATATTCGTAGGTTATAAGGCTAGTTATCTTAAGCCTTAAGAGCGATCCTATAGCTTCCTTAAAAGCCTTTTAACTAATATACCTTAGCTAACAGTACTAAAGATCTTTAGCGTTATAAGCTAGATGCTTTAGGCCTTAGGATTTAATTTCCTTGCCTATAGCTGCTAACGAAAACACTAGGCTAGACCGCTTTTCTAACTCTATTAAGCCTTTTAAATTTAAGCAAGACAACTCTATTAAGAAAGGGATTATACTTGCCTCTATAGCTCTTGCTGCCTTAATCTAGTTTACTAACTTTAGTGTATAGTAAGCGATAATATACTGCTTATAGTTATAATTAAGGATAAGCTTAGTAAGCACCTTCTATAACTCCTTATGCGTAATCTAACTGTTTAAAGTATCCTAATAGAAGCTATTCTTTTTAAACAGATATATTAAGACAATGTTAATGTATATACTAGGTATATAGTATGCCTCTAAGACTACTACTAACTAGCTAAAATTAACCTTAATAATAGCCTTTCCTTAGCTAAGTAGCTTAAGGGATAAGTCGCTAGCTTTAACAACGTCTCTATATCCCTAGACAAAGGACTTAGGTAGGAAGAAGTTAAGGTTATTAAAGATATTAGTGTTAGATCTAGAATTAAAGATTATAGCATTTCTTATCGTAAGATTATCTTCTTTTTCTTCTTTTAATACATTAAGGACTTAGATAGCAACGTTGCTAACCTTAGCAAGGCCTTAGCTCTTAATTTAGACAATTTCCTTGTCTTTAGCTGTCTTAGCTGCCTTAAACTTAGTGCTATTAGTACCCTTCTTCTTTTACTTCTTTTTCTTTAAAGGATCTAAGGATACTAGCTAGGTTAAAGGGGCTGCTTCTACTAGCTTTTCCTTTTTAATCTTATTTAGCTATGCCTTTATAGCTATAGCTTCTTTTTTATAAGTCTTAAGTTTCTTCTTTAAAGCTTTTCTCTTTTTCTTTTAAAGTCTAAAGGTTATAAGTAGTACCTTATACCTATTAATAATAAGTATGCTTTAGCACGTCTCTTACTACTTATCTAGCTAGCCTTTGTGTAAGGTGCTATACTTAAGGTACTTAAGCATCCTTTAAGAATAAAATAAAAGGTCTTTGTTGCTCTTGTCTTTGCTATTGCTACCTTTATAAGTAGCTGCATTCGTATAAGCTCTTAGAGTATCTCTATTAATCTACTAATAATAAGCAACGTACTAATAGAAGTTAGCAATAATCTTAATAATCTTAGGCATCTAAGCTATGCCTTACTTTGCTTCTTTAATTTTATTACTTATCTTCTCTTCTTAGAAAGGAAAGGTAGCCTTTATAGCTTAAAGAAAGAGGTTAATTATAGTTTCTTTGTTAATAGTCTTAACCTTATACTAAAAACAGTTACACTAAGCCTACTTAAATTAAATAGACTATACTAACTAGTTTCTTTAGCTAAGAGTTTAACGAGCTAGGCGCTAAAAGGTTTAAGATGCTTCTTTGCAATTATAGCTATTAAAAGGGATAACCTTTGCCTTTACTTAGTTAATAAAATTACTTAGATAAAGATTTTAGTCTTCTTTCTCTTAGTATTACTTTGTAATAGAGGCCTTTATTGTACTAAAGATATTAATTATAAGATCTTTTATTTAGTAGTATTAAACTTCCTTTATACGCTAAAGGTTATATTGCTTATTATACTCTATAAGCTAACCCTCTTTTTTTACTCTTTTAGCATTACATTTAAGCTTATACACTTAAAGGGTACTCTTATATACATTTGCGTTAAAGATTAAGGTATTCTCCTTTATAGTAAAGCTTTTATAGGTTAAAATAAGCTTATTATTATACTAAAGAGGATCTTTTAGTAAGTTTTTAAAAAAAAGGTTTATAATAATATTAAGTCTAATGTATTCTTATACCCTATAAGGTTCTACGTATTCTTAGATTACTAATAGCTATTTAAACTACTTAGTATAAGATTTTAATTTAAGAAAGGCTAAAGGCTTTAGCATTAGTATTTTCTTTATAAAGATAGTATAGTAAAGTAAATAGAAAGGTATTGCTATATAGAATGTATATAAAGCGTATAAAGGAGAATTTGCTAATACTTTTGTTAAAAGACGATTCCTAGGAAACCTCTTTAGCTTAGACAATAGCTTTAGAGCAAGACGATTAAGTTTAGCAATAAATGCCTTCTTTAAATTAACTAAAACAATTAAATTAGGCAAGATTTGCCTTCTTTAAGTTAAACAAGACGATTAAGATAAACGAAATAGATTAATTAAAATAATTAAGAATAAGCTTTTTCTTAGCTATATACAGCGATTAAGAGAGATTAAGAACAAAGCTTAGAACGAACAATAAGCTAGGTATAAGTTAAATAAAGACGCTTTCTTCTAAAACACTAAAAACAAAGATTACAATATCTTTCTAGTATATAGTAACAAAGCCCTTTTAGTAGAAGATATAAGCCTATAAAGATTAAGAAGACCTTATAGGCTTATAACTCTTAATAAAAAGGGTTAAAAGGTAAGGACATTGCGATTAGGATAGCGTTTATTAATTTAGTACTAAGGCTATCTAGGCTAGAAGGGGTATTTGTATATAAGATACCGTTAAGGTACAGCTAGCATAGCTAATTTAGCCTAATTTAGGCTATAAGTAGCGTTCCTATAGTATTACCCTTATATAGCGTTAATGCCTTATTCCTACACCTATTCAGATTATATACCCTCTAGCCGCAATATCTATCTAGCTTCCTATCGTAGCCGGGTCGGCTGCGCGTTCCTACCGACAACGGGGTATCTTACCAGGAAATCCCCCAAATCTCCATCTTCCCCCATGGCTCGCTAGCCAGACCTGTGATAGCCCCGTGATAGCAGGGCGAGGGCGCGATGACGATTCGAGACAGCTCTAGGGAGCTGGAGGCCGGGGGGTGGGCGGAGGACATGGACATGCCATGGAGGGACGAGCTTCTGCCTGCCCTGGCCAGCATTGCTGCTCTGGACGCAAGATCACCGCTGAGATCACATTCTCAATGCTAGCCGGATGAGGTCACATCCTTAGCAAGCTAGCAGAGATCTTCGCGACTGACATCAGCAGCTAAGATGCGTGGATCTGGACGATTGGCGATGGATCTTGAAGGAGCACTGAGGGGTGGAATAGCTCAAGTGCTTCCAGTCAGCTTCCATGTCGACGACATGATTGTATCTCGAGGGTCCAGACCACTTCCGCGTTGACCTACCCTACACCAAGATACCCGCGCCACTTAGTCAGCATCGCGACGGCATTATTGACTCAAGCAACACGTCTCCATCAACTCCATCTCCATCATTGATCTCCAGCTGCATCGGCATCACCATCGGCATCACCATCTCCGTCTTCGAACGCACGCACGCGCCGACAAGTCGCATCCAAGATCATCGCGGCCTCACCCGAGAACCATCCCCAGCCGCCAGTCTCTTCATCTACTACGAGGTCGTCGATCCACAGCCGCAATGACGCGCGCTCAGCAGACCATCTCCATCGGCCTCCTGGTCTCCTCTGTACGACCTCATCCCGATCAATGCCTACTCTGGTCTTGATCCTAAAGCTCATCCCGATCGCTTCCCTATTCCGTCTCGATTCCGAAGCTTGTCTTGATTCTAAACCTTATCCTGATCTTCATCCTCATCTTGATCCTCATCTTGACCTTGATCTGGTTCTGGATCCTGGCCTTGATCATCATCCCCCATCATCCTCATTGCGAAGAAATGGCCCATACCTCCAGCTCGAAGACTAACACCTCACCTGCAGCTCTACCTCGCGCTCTTTCTCGAACTCGTACCCCTACCGTCCCTCGTCCAAGAACAGATCGTCCCCGTGGTATGCCCCTCGATCCCGATGCGACCCGATCTCCTCAAATCTCCCCCACCGTGCCGTTCGCACTCCCACGATTCCTTCATCCGATATCCCCCAACACACCACGCGCAATCCCCTCCTTCACCACTCCCATCTACCCCACCATACCATCCCCAGCAGCCCCCTTCCTTCATCGCATCTCCCCCCCCTTTTCCCGCGCGCTCTTTCCCCGCACACCTCGAAGCAATCCCTGACGAAAGCGCAAACACACCAACCGCTGACCCTCCCCTCCCC
>NIGD01000010.1:982947-996530 GCA_003055185.1 Escovopsis sp. TC
AAAACCCCCCCCCCCCCCCCCCACGCGTTCCACATACCCAATCTACCAAAAACAAGCATAACCCCCGAACTCTCCCCTTGACCCCCTTCCCCAAAACACGGCAGAGAGGAACGGAGTCACCGGCAAAAATAGATCCCCCCTTCCCAGTCCCATGCCGTTGCCGGGACGCGCGCTTTTCCGTGTTCCTGCTTATGCCGTATCACTCTCCCACCCTCCCAAGCATGTCATCTGACCTCACATCTGGCCCTGAAAGCTCCCTCTGAGCTCCCTTCCATCTTAATCTTTCTCCGGGCCAATTCCAAGTCGAAAAGTCCAAGGCCTGTCGGCTCTATGCAACATCCGTCCGCCGAGCGCATGGCACCGTGCCGTGCATGACAGGCTCACGAGCCTCAGCCCCCTTCTTCTCCCCTGCAGGGCTGTCGCACAAATTTCATCATCCTCGTATAGAGCGCCCCTTTGTCTTCCTCTCCTCTCAACGGGTTGACGGGTTGAGGTGAGACATCTCCGGCAAAGTCCCAGCATTGGTCTGACTGGGAAGCTAGCAACCCAGCTAGACAGACAGAGAGAGCGCGAGAGCAAGCCATGCGGACAACTGCGCATATGTGCGCGTGGAAGAGTGCGCGAGAGAAGCCAGAGACAAGTTAGATAAAAAGGTCCCTGACAGCTGCGTGTCTCGCACACTTGCAGGATCGTGCTGCTCCGTTTGCCCCAAAAATCCAGAGAAAAGGGACCCGGCAGCCAATGTCTCTGCGCCTACGCGCGGCATACCAGCCAAGAACAACCCAGCACCTAGCCGGTATTGGGGTTCCATGCGCAGGCATCTTCCTCGAAAATGTGTATGGCCATACGCCCGCGGACCGGTGTACGTCAAGACACCTGCACGAATGGGTCTCAGAGCATCCGAATCACCCGAGGAGATTCGGTAGTATGAAGGGGATAGGAGCAGGAAGAGATGCACCTACTCGAGACATGCGTCGCGAGAATAGGACTTTGCCCCTTTCCCCCATCCCACCATACTTCGCGCACCCCCAATGCGCTCTCCAGATTTTGGGCTCCGCCCTCTTCCTTTTCGCGCAGTCGGAGCACAAAGCTTGAGCAGAGATCGGGATCATCGCCTTCGTCTCATGTGGTTCCATTGGGTTGTGTGCCCCCCCCAACCCCATCCCGTGCCTGGCCTTGCCCCTTTTTTCGAATGGCCATCGTCGTCGTCATCGCCGCGATGCTCATGCACCTGCAATCCTTCCTGATCCTTTCGACTGTCAACTAATATGTATGCGAGGACCCGTGTGGACACGTCTTGCCCGATTGCACGGTCCGCAGCCTTGCTCTTCACGTGGGTTCCGATGAAAGTCAAGCTCATCTCTCGAGGGCGAAAAGAGAACGGTCTCGGCAATGGCTCGTACGTCTCTGGAAAATCAATCAATAGCATGTTTCGGATAGACTAGGCCATGCTTACCTTCAGCTCCTCATTCGATCTTCTAACCCCCACCCCCCCTTTTTCTGTTGTCTGCGCGACTCTGTTTCCTTTCCCCTGAAGACGGGATTCGCGCCATCATCAGTCAACGAGGCCCTCCATGCCAAAGCGCAGTCGCCATCACAAGAGCACTTGCTCACCGGCACTATCACACAGCAGTTAGCACAGTATCGTCAGCAACATTAGAATCCGTTTGTGAAGCTGCACGGCAGGCCTCCCCATCATCCATGTCCTCGACGCAAGGAAACGGTCGCCAGTAGCACCGGCACTCACCCTTTCTCAACCCTCAGATTCGGCAATTCCCCCCTTCCCCCGTCATACCTGTCTCACAACCGCAGTCTAGTTCCTCTGTGCCTACCCAGGCTCTGCCCAACGCCCGTCAGACGTCCCCGCCCTCCTGCTAATCTGCTATTACGTGCGCCGTGCACTTACGTATCCTGCGTCTCACAAGGCTGGCAGGTGTTAAATTTGGTTCGTCCTTGGCGCGAGGTGGCGTTGGCCGTTTTCACTGGTCCTCCTAGAGGACATCACCATGCTCTTCTTCGGTGTTGCACAGCGTCATGTGTCGGGCATGGCTCTCTTGTGATCTCAGGGCATTCGATTCGCCTGGTTCCTGGATCGGGTGCCTTGTCTGGGGGATGGACTGCTCTTCGAGTGCTAGGCTCCAAATGAAGTGTCCTGATCTCTTCTTGAAAGGGTGGGAATGAAGTGAACACCAGACCTGCCGTGTCTGTATGGAAGCTGACCCGAGTTGCGAAAAGGGTCAGTTAAGCAGAGCATCTTTCTGTATATAGGGGGCCTCGACTCCTTGGGTCTGCAATCTCGCCTTCCTTATCTTGGCCCAACATCAGCAGACTGAGAATCGCGCCGCCTGATTTCAACAACGAAGCAGAAATGCCATTCCTCAAGTATCTGAAGAGCATAAAGGCCCGACTCATCCTGGCCAGGAGGAATCGCCATGTCACGAGGCCGCGATCAAGAGGACTGCCTTATGAAAAAGAAGAGGAGATCGAGGGCGAACTCGCCAAAGGCCAACCCGTGCTTTCAGAATCCCACGGCGAGGAGCCGACTGAGCTCGATCGCAGCCTCTGGGATCTCTTCACCAGGACAGCCTCCCTCTATCCCGAACGAGACGCCCTGATCTCCCTCTGGCAGCCCGCATCTCGCGACCAATCAGGCGGACATCGTCCCGTTCAGCCTCTCAAGAGACCGCCGGCGCCATCGGGATCTGGTTCGGCATCTCCTTCAGAATGTCTCAGATGGACATATCGCGACCTGCACACCAAGGCCGAACGCCTAGCCCACATCCTGGAGACCCAGCACGGGTGCTCCCCTGGCATGCAACTCGCCGTCATCCTCTGGAACTGTGCAGAATGGGGCTTGTTCTTCTGGGCCGCTGCCAAACTCGGGATGACATTTGTGCCCATCGATCCCCGAGCGGCGGATGACGTGCCTTTCATGCTCGACGCAGTCCGGCCCAGGGTTCTCGTCGTACAAGATGTCGAGGCGTCCATGGCCCTGGCCAAGTCTCTGTCCGCGAGCGAGCTGTCAGGAAGTCCAGTGCTTCGAGTTCATTGCTCCGACGATGAGGTCCACGGGTCGCTGAGCCTGAAAACCATCCTGTCGTCCGACTCCCTCGCACGAGGCGCGGCAGTGCCTCGACACAAGCTTATCTCGAGTGCCTCCCGCTCCTTAAGCGCTCCCGCGGCGGCCTTGATTGTATTCACCAGTGGAACCACCGCTAGGCCCAAAGGTTGTCCGCACACGACCCGCAATCTCGTGTCGCAAACAACCGCATATGATCCTCATCCTCCCAACCACAGCAGCCGTGGAGCCGACGGCCCCAGACAGCCAGACAGATGGCTGGTCCACACGCCGGTCTCCCACATCTTTGCCATCAACAATGCGCTCCGCGCCTGGAGGCTCGGCGATACCGTCCTCTTCCCCTCGCGAGCCTTCTCCGTCGACTCGACCGCCGCGGCCCTGGTCCAGGAACGTTGCACCATCATGAGTGCGACGCCCACGCTGGTCAAGGCCCTCATGTCACACAGAGACATTCCCCGCCCGAGTGTGCTGCAGGAACACCTGTCCCTCGTCACCATCGCGGGCACGATGATCAGCGCTGAGGATATCCGCCTGTGCAGGGAGGGGTTGGGAGCCCGTGATGCCATCGAGGCTTTCGGCATGACGGAGGGGGCACCTCTGCTCAGTTGGAACAGGCAAGACCCTTTATTGACTGAGGGGTATCATCCAGGGGTCGGCAAGGCCCTGCCGGGAACAAGGATCCGAATATGTAGACCGGGGGAAACAACAGCAATTCCTCGGACGCAGGTCGGGGAGTTGCATGTCGGGGGCTCATCTGTGATATCCGAGTATCTGACAGGTGTCGAGACAGACATGTTTTATGACGACAATTGTGGAAGATGGCTGAGGACGGGAGACCAGGCCAAAATGACCGAGCAAGGGGTTGTGCACATTCTCGGCAGATACAAAGATCTGATCATTCGAGGAGGCGAGAATATCAACCCGCTAGCAATCGAGAAAGTTTTGAACACCGCTTTCCCAGAGCTCGAGGTACGTCGAAGGGCTTTGGCTGCGAAATCGAGATTCATCCTCATGGAGCTGACGAGCCGGAAGACTCAAGTCGTCGGCGCCTATGATGACATCGCAGGCCAGGTCCCCGTTGCTATAATCAAGCACCTCCCGGTCGGTGTGCTCAAGGCTCAACTCATCAAGCAAGCATCTGTCCTGGGGACTCGCCACGCCCTCGCAGGGATATACACCCTGCGAGATCTCGGCATCGAGAAGATACCATGCACTTCCCTCGGCAAACCCAAGAAGGTGGTCCTAGCAGCCCTCGTCGCTAAGCATCGCTTGCCCTCCCCAGGCGAGGGGAGAGGAGAAATCACCGATGCCGAGAGAGAGGCACTTGGCTTGGGGGAAAAGCTCATGGCAGCGTGGGAACAGGTCGCAGGGATCCGCCCATCAAGGGTCGAAAACGTTCTGTTTTTTGCTGATAGCATCACGCTCCTTCGCTTCTGTGATGCTGCCCAGCGTTGCTGCGGAAGGCAGATCTACCTCGAGGACCTGCGGACGGCAGAGAGCGTGGAGAAGCTGGCCGCGCTCCTCCTCTCTCCTGACAGAAAGGCAGGGCCAAGGGTGGTTAGGACAGATACGGACAGTATCTTGGTGCGTAGGTGTCATGTCGGCAAACCGGAAGACGCAAAAAATGAGCACAGCAGCAGACAAGACGACCTCTGGAAGAGCGCCGAAGCACGCCTCGCAGCCCTAGGCCTCTGCCACAACGAAATTGAGGATATGATCCCGGTCAGGTACGCCTTGCATAGAATGGTATTCGGCCAACGTCCTCAGTCGTACCATATCCGCATCGTCTTCCACTTGAAAAGCCCTTCGTCCTATGAGCGGGTTTACCGTGGGCTCTCCCTGGCTCTGGCGTCCTGGCCATTGATGAGAACCATGCTCGTCGTGCGCCCAGGCGAGATTTTTCAAGCCGTCATCAGCGTCAATGACCACCTGCTTGGAAGGCTGATCAACTTTGTGGAGGTCCAGACGGATGACGAAGCGCGGGTCGTGTGCGAAGACAGCTCTCTGGGATCACATCCTCGCGAGTTCATGTTCCGAGCTGTCGTGATCCACGTCAAGCACACAGGGAAATGTATGCTGGCTTTGACATACAATCATGCCATCGTTGATGCGCTGAGCTTGACAACTTGGCACCGAGATCTGGACCGCTCGATCCATGACGAGGATGCCAAGATACCGGGCAGGACGCCATATCGACTGTTCGCAAATCTCTTCTCCCAATATCAGGACAGCGCGCCCGGCCGAGAAGCGACAGAATTCCACGCGCAGCGCTTAAGAGGCATTTCCCGCCACCGGCAGGCTCTGTGGCCGCTGTCGCGGGCACCTGGCTTCTTCATTTCTGACGACTCGGACACTCTATTCGCAGAGGCAAGGAGACGGCCGAGGGCCGATGCCTGGAACAATGAGTGGGAGGCCTCGGCATCTGACTTCCGCTTCCCGCGACGAAGCCTGGTGGTTCACCTCCCGGATCTTCCGAAGCTGCGAGAGGCGCACGGGATCGAGCCAGCTCTGTTCGCCATGTGCGCTCTCGCCGTCTTCAACGTCTTGCAGACCCGGTCGCAAATGGCCTTGTTCACTTCCTGGGAAAGCGGTCGATCGTGGCCATTCATACCTCCGTGGATGGAGTCGTCCCTGCCGCCGGCCACGAGCATCGACGGTGCCACATTCGAGTGGATTCTCAACATGATGGAGGTGCACGCCCGGGAGTCCTTGGTCGAGTTCCTCCGTCGTATGAGCCTGGAGAGACAGCAGATTCTCGGGCACGTACATGCTCCGTGGGAAGCAGTGCTGGCCGAGCTGAGAGAGGAGGCAGCCGTCGCGGAGGAGGCCACATTGCGGCAGTCCTTTGTCTGGGACGTCAGCGTGGGCATGGCAGCCTCACGGGGGTTCCTGGATCATTTCGAGGCTCTCCAGCCCTCGAGCAGATACGACTGGCCAGACTGGTGAGTCGACGAGCCCCCTTGCCCAATTTCTGTCCCTCAACAGGCCTGTGCTTCGTGCGTTTCTGGCGGCATCAACTGACGTGAGCGCGGCGCGACAGCGGCTTCTTCTGGAACGCGTTCATGCTGGACGAGACGAGCCTGTTCTTCATTGCTTCGTGGGACACGGCGCAGATGAATGTCGCCGAGGTCGATTCGCACTGCGCTTCACTTGGAGCCGTGATGAGGGATCTCGCCACGAATCAAAACTGGGACAAGGAAATGGGCGAGGTTTTCCAAGGTCTGAGGTCTTGAGGATGTTGATTTTGGGAGAGGATGTCTTCTTGACTTGGAATTTGGAGTCGTGAATTGGGAACTTAATTCTTGCTGAATAATCGGGATCGGAAAGGGGAAGGAACGGAATCATCGCGAGCATCGCTCTTTCCAAATCCTCGATCCTCGAACTCCATGAAAATGCCACGTCACCTTCAACGTCTTCAAAGAGATCATCAAGAAAATCAATGCAGGGAATGATCATCCATCGCTCCATATCAATGTCAGAAGCATCAAGGAGACCATCGAGGCAATGCCAGTCCATTCCTCAGAGTATTACCATCGTTCGAGCGCCAGAACCAACCGAGCGAAGCAGGAATCCAAGGGTATTGCCGTCCATCGTCCAGACATCGTAATGTCAGATCCTCCTCATCCTCCTCTCCCTGGTCTTGCACTTCTTCTCAAGCAGCTGACGACACCACTTCACCAGGGGCTTCGAAGACGACCATCGCTATCCCGATCATTGCTCCCACCTGGTTTCCAAGCCCTGTCACCCAGCATCAACCAATCGTCCCATACGTCTCGACATCCCTCAACAGCCCCCTCCTGATCCCCCGTCCCCCCTCCTCCTCCTCGAACTCCATCACCCTCCAGACGACAACCGCCCTGAGAAACCCAAGACACGCCATCCCCCACAGGAACGCACAGCACCCGACCATGATGCTCTGCACGATCTCGCCGCTGCGGCCCGCCACACTCACCCACATGATGAGCGCGGACACGCTCGTCATGAGCAGGATCGCCGCCTGGAGGTAGAGCAGCGCCAGCGCCGACAGCACGCGCACCTCGTGCGTGATCATGGTCACCACGCAGAGCACGAGCACCGACGTCGTCGTCAACGAGGGGACCTGCCAGAGCCTGGAAAGTATCAGCATCGTCAACATCATCGTCGTCGGCAGCGATTCCAGCATGGGGACTGTCCAGGGGATCTTCCTCAGACTCACCACGCCCAGAACGCAGGCTCCGCATCCGGATTCTTATACACCGTCATCCACACAAAGACGCTCAGAACCGCCAAGGCAGCCAGGCTCTGCAGCGCCAACACCACCCCGTGCATAACGGAGTGAAACATCCTGCGCATTATCACGCTCTCTCCGTCCGCATATCTGGGGTAGTGCTCCTCCTCCTCCTCCTCGCCCTCTACCCTTTCCAGGCCGTCATGACATGCCCTTATCTCGTGGTATGCTCGTCCATCGTGATATGCCCGGGGGTCTTCGTGGTATGCTCGTTCATCGTGATATGCCCGTCCCTCGTGATATGCCTGCTCCTCGTCCGTCGTCTGTCCTTCATACCACGTCCCGCGCCCGTACGTCGTGACAAGACTCGGCTCCGAACCGAACGAGCTGCTCGACGACAACACGCTCGACGAGCTGCGCCGGCTGGCGCTCGACCATCCCGACTCCGACTCCTCGCTGGGTGCATCGTTCCAAACAAGCAATGGCCTCGTCGTCGTCGTCATCGTCATCGTGTTCGTCGTCGTCGTCGTCTTGTCTTGTTTTGGTGGCGGCCCCAGTGGAGCACCCATTCGATTTCCCTCGTCCTGTCCAGGCCGCCTCTGCTTCCCCATTCGATTTGGCATTCCCTGCCCTCGCGATGGCGGAGCAGTCCGCGTCGCCGGCGCCTCCACGTCATGTCCTCCCGACCGTCTCAGCGGTAGCCACTGCCGTCGCCGCTCCATCGCCACCGAGTCCCGTTCGCCCTGCTCCTGCTCGTGGTCGTGCGCGTCGTCGTCATTCGAAGGGGTCATCTCCCCGCCGGGCAATCGATCCGCCGGCATCGCGTCGTCCGATGTCCACAAAGACGGCCTTGTCGGCAAAGGCAACGAGCTGTGTCTCCTCCTCGCGTGTATCGGCGATCCGTCCTGCTTTATCCTCCCGTCGGCCCCAGTCCCAGTCCCGGAGGTCTCGGCGATCCCCATGGTCTCGGCGGTCCAGGTGGTCCAGAATCGCCCCTCGCCAAGGCCCCTCCCACAGCCCATCTGTCGTGCTTCCTCAGCCCAATCTCCGTCCTGCGTCTCGTGATGCCGTTGTCGCTGCTCCTCCATCCTTCCCTCCTCATCCATCTTCCCAGAATTTCCAAGTCAGAAAAGAGACTCCTCAGTCCCTCACTCCGGCACTCCTTGTTTTAAAGCGCGGTCCGAGTCTCCGGAGGAAAGACAACACGCCCAGCCGATAACAAGAAATCAAGACACGGCAGAAATGTCAACAAATGCAAAAGGGGCAAAAGTCAGATCGGCCCAATCCAATCCTTTCCCTTCCCCCTCCCAAAGCAGCACCCGCAAATCCAATCAAAATGAGAAATGCAACGCAAGCAAGGAACAAAATTGAACGCATGCAAGAAGCACCTTCAAATCACCCGTACTCGTAGAGAAAGTGAACAGCAACGACGACGAACAATAAAACCGTAAAAAAGTCCGGGACAAGACCTGGGAACCCAGCGAACCCAACCACGCGCCTCGCGAGCGCTGCCCGTAATTAATATGGCTTCGATGTACGAGCAAGCCCGTCATGCAGTCACTGCAGCTGTACCCATATCTATATTCGTACAATACTCTACTCATACTCTCATACTCATACTCATACCAGTATTCGCACGAGTATCCTTCTGTACTCGCACGGAGTCCCGAGCCCAACTTGCGGTCTGCTTTGTCCCCGCGGGGGCCCTGCACGGGGAGGCGAGCAATGAGGGCTCGAGTTGCAAGGTGACCGAGCGTCCTGCAGCGCATGAGGAGGTCCTCGTCGTGCTGATACTCAGACCAGTACTCCCCCTCGCATTCTCACGAGTGAGGAGTACAGGAATTGATTGTGGATAGATGGACCATGGACGTGGATAGATGGAGTCCAAGTATGGACGTGGATCGTTGGATGGGCTCGCATGTCAGGCAGCTGTACGATGTCAGCGCGGCGGGCTCGGCTGGCGAATAGGAGGTTTCGTCTACACCCCTGGATGCTTCTCTTCAGACCTCCGAGATCCGCTGCCATGTATGCGTGCATCTTTGTGCTTTTCCCCCCTCATACCAGCTGTCAAGTTTGTGCCGAGAGCCTGGATCCTGTCTCGCCTTGTCTTGTTGTGTCGTGTTCCTGGTCGCCGTGTCGTGGATTTACTCTTCTTTTCTTGCCTTTCCTTGTCCCTTGTCTATTTCGTGATGGTTTTGTTATGTCTGTGCCTCTTGTCTCTTGTTTTTTTTGTCCTGTCCTTCTTGCTCGTCTCTTGCTTTGAATCGTGCCCTGCTCTCGTCATCCGTTGTGTCATTCCATATTGTCAATCGTGTCCTCTGTTTGTCGTCCACCGTGCCCTGTCATGTCGTCCATCGTGGTCTCTTCTTGTCGTCCATCTCATCCTTTCTCTTCACACCGTGTTTGACACCGATCACCCTTCTCCCAGATTCGTCGACACATGCGAGCTCAAGCCTAGGGTTGACGCTGACACAAAAGCTTGCACTTGAAGCTATCGTTAGCCAGGCCGAGATAGGTCTCCAGGTCGCCCAGATTCGTAGTAGGCACCCCGAGTCCCTTCAATGTCGCGATCCGCCTCTTCGGTCCTCGACAGCCCATGCAGTCTTCACGCCCGCATCTGAACGTCCAACGTACCTAAGGATATCATCCCCTCATCCCGTAGCTCTCATCGGATAGCAAATATTACAAAAGGTATATCCAGTACTAAAACATGCTGCCAACATAGTCGCCTCTCATGATCCTCATCATAGCCATCACCTGCTCCTCCAGATCCCCACGCCCTTCCCGTAACAACGCCCGCAGTATTCGTACACCCCAAGATCACCCGTCCGAAAGCCTCGCATGATGCCCCCTCTCCTCCCAGAATATTCGTACACACATCAGGCTCGCCAACCCATTCACACCTGTCGTAGCCGTAGCTGTCGTACTCGTACACACCTCAAGCTCGCCATCCCACTCACACCTATCGTATGGGTCCTCCCACCGCATCCATGCTTCACTCCAAGCTCATCCTCGCCTCGTCCCCAATCCCCCACCGCCCCCCCTCCTTATTCTGCTTCTGCAATTCCAGCTCCACCTCAAGCCCTAGCCCAGTCGTCTCATCCTCCTCCACCACCATCGTATGCTTCACCGAGCTGCTGCCGCCGCCGCTGCCGCTACTACCGATATCACGATGCGCCACCACATGCCCGCCATCACCACGTCCATGGTTGGTACTGCTGCTGCTGCTGCCGCCCGTGCTGCTGCTGCTGCTGGTCATACTGGCCGCCGTGGTGTTGATGCCGCTGCTGCCGCCGCTGTCGATGACCGGCCCTCCCGGCGCATGCTGATGCTGCTGCTGCGGCTGCTGCTGGGGATGTAGCGGCGGCGGCGGCGGCACCACCCTGCGCCTGAGCGGCCAGAACCTCGACGTCGTCAAACTCAACAAGCCTGCATCATCATCCGCCTTTGCGCCCAAACCGTCAGCACTGTGATCCTCATCAACGCAGCCAGCAGCAGGAGACTCCATGTTCTTCCTGGCGTCCGTCATCTTCATGTCCGGCGGCCCGGGGGGAAGCAGGGGCTCCACTCGCATCTTCTCGTTCGCTGTGCTGTACGATTCCGTGTGCGGCGCGGGCACCGTGTCTGTCGCGTCCAGCTCCGTCGCGCGGGGGAGGTCGTCCGCTTCGACGAGCTCGGCGTCGCGGTACCATTTTCGGCGTCGTGTCCAGCGGCCCCAGCCATCGACTCCTCGTTTGCCATTTTGCCACTGTGTGGATACACCAAAGGGGAAATGTTCGGTCCCCCGGCTTGGTCAGCAAATCTGCAAGAAATTGAGGGTGAAGAGACTAGAGGTATCGTCAACTGTTTCAGAGATGAAGGAGAAAATAGCACGCACCTTGTTGTCATAATAAATCCATCCATTCCTGCCCTCTGGCCCGTCTTGGTCGATGTCCTCGTCATCAGGCACCCCGTCGACCCTCCACCTGCTTCCCTCGGCCCACTGCCAGCGCATCCTGCTCCCGTCCTCTACGCCAGGCAGCTCAAACTCGTCCTTGTGCATCACTCCGTTCTGGTGCTCGTCGGTCCACGCCGGTCGCTCGTAGGCGAACAGGCTGGCCGTCCAGCCCAGTCCCACCCAACGTCTCTGGTTTTCGTAGATGATGAAGGTGAACTTGACGCTGGGCGCGGCCTGGCTGCCCCTGAGACTACCGTTTCTGCGGTGGCTCAGGCTCATGCCGGCCGTCCTACTGGCGGCGGTGGAGTAGGAGGAGGATGCGGCCTGCACTTTGACGGACCGTGCGCCGTCTGGCGACGTCGCGGAGGGGTCCTGGGCCGATGCCCTGAGCTTGTCGTGCGGGTTCTCGAATGTCAGGCCCGTGATGGCCGCCGCGAGCCGTCGCACGGCCGCACTCCTCCAGAGGATGGCGCGTGTCACCCGCATGACCCGCGAGTGCCAGGTCAGCATGATGGTCCCTGCGACGAAGACGACGCGTCGGGTGGTGATGATGCGCCAGGGCGACATGGTGAGCGCGATCCAGAAGGGCGTGACTATGAGCAGGCGCACGAACATGGCTGTCAGCGCGGGCTTGGTGGTCGCGCTCGTCGGCGTGCGCTGCGTGCTGAGGAAGTCTGTCATCTCGAGCAGCGGGTCCATCAGCATGTTGCACCGCCCGGTGAACTCCCTGAGCGTCTCCACTATCTCGTCGAGAGTCTTTTGGTGTTTCGCGTTCGTTGCCTTGGGATTCTCCGACCTGGCCCGGTTGTGCGCCGTCTGTTGCTGCTGCTGCTGCTGTTGCGCTGACTGCGCTGGCGGCTCGGTCGCAGCATCGTCCACCGTCCCAGGCGCCGCGTGCTTCTTAGTGGACGCATCAGAGAAGGCGCTGCTGCTGAGGGAGCTGTAGCGACGGCTGTACATGCCGGCTATGAAGCCGGCGCCGAGGACGATGGGCCCGGCCCTCAGCAAGACGACGTCACCGTAGAGGACGACGGCCCAGAAGGCGGACAGCAGCAGGAAGCTCTGCCAGGGATCGCCGGTGCTCCATGTGAGCAGGCCGACGAAGGTATTGAGCGGTAGGAGGAAGGGATGGCTGTAGGCGAGGGCGCGGGTGATTTGCGGTGGCGTGGCGAGCAGCAGGGGGCTTTTCTGGTGGACGAGGACGGTCGATCGACGGCTGTTTCGTGAAGGAGTGTTGGCGGAGAGCGTGACAGGGGAGAAGGCGGCGTATGTCGGAGGCGCGCCGCCGAGGGGGAGCTGGGTATCGAAGGTCGACGACGATGCGCCAGGAGCAGCGTGATCGCGGGAAGACATTGGCGATCCCAGGTATGATATCCACGGGAGATCCTAGAATCAGGGGCAAGGCCGTCCCGAAGGAGACCAGGAGGTTAGCGGGCGACGTACGCTGTGGCGACAGGACTGCGACGACCACGATGACGCGACAGTGAGGTTCAGACGAAGCAATCAAGGGCACCCGATCGTTTCCAGTTCTTGAATGCAACGGTGACGGCGCAAAGGGGGGGGGGGGCGCGGGCGCATCGAGGCTGCCGCTCGCGAGGAGAAGCGGCGTGGAAGGAAGGACAAGGAGGAGGAGGAAGAGGAGTGAGAGGAGAAGGAGGAGTCGCCGCGAAACGGAGATGGAAGCACAAGGCTCATGACATCACACCCGGCGACAGCCGCCTCTCTCGATGCGTCCTCGTGCCATGCGCCATCCACGTGGCGTGCGTGACCGCAGGAACCAGCAAGCGAGGGACGGGGCGCTCTGTGCTTGCCGAGGCATGCAGAAGGGAGAAGAGAGAGAAGATGAAAGGGGAAAAGGGGGGTGGGGACAAGGAACTCACAATGGCAGCCATCAAGAAGCGCTCTGCTGGCTGCGCGCAGATGTGAAGAAACGCCCCCCGAGAAGAAAGCAGTCATTGACGACGACTCGTTCCATCTAAGGCAGTGCTACTCCGCGCGAGCCTCCCTACTTATGCGAGCTGTAGCAGCAGGAGAGGCGGTGGTCGTGCATGGATTGATGGATCGAGATGGATCGACGGAAATGGATGGCCTGGATATGGAAGGGCGATCGTCCTCTTGATATCGTGGGGAGGAAGTCGAGGGCGTTCTGGGGAATGGTGAGCGAGTCAGTCGCCACGGGTGGTGAGAATGCGCGAGGTCTTTGGATCGAGAGCTGGAGGTATCCCGTTCGCGATCAGGAGAGAGGCAGCACGAGCATGAGTAGAGGGATATCCAGAGAAGACGAAATGAACTGGTCCCGGTCCCGAGCCGAGCTGTCGATGGGAAGAAGAGAAGAAGGGGGGGGGGGGGGGGGGAAAAAA
>NIGD01000010.1:998060-1054252 GCA_003055185.1 Escovopsis sp. TC
TCGTCCTCCACGCGCACCTCAACCGCCAGCGCCGCCTCCAAATCCCCCCTTCCCCCCGCCCTCCACCGCCTCACTGCCCACTGAGCAGACCGCCCAGTCTTTTCCATCCCCTCCTGCTGCTGCTGCTGCTGTTGCAGCGCCAGCACCTCCACCAGCGCCCTCCGCAGGTGCACCTCCAGCACCACCTTGTCCACAACCCTATCCGCCTCCCCGCGCCCCGCAAAGAACCCGCGGAACTCGCCCTCCTCGCCCCAATGGCCCGGCTGCTCCCACCACGTGCTCAGCGCCCCGATCTCCTCCAGCCCGTCCGCCTCCGTCGCGGGAACGTACGTCGGGTCCGCCGCCACAACGTCCTTCTCGCTCGTCGCCTCACTGCGCCGCGCGGGCAGCAGGATCCGCGTCTCCAGCACCGCGGCGGGGGTCTTGTCCCGCCGGAGCCGGCTGCGGCTGCTCTCGAGAGCCTCGGCGGGCAGGTTCGAAGTCGCTTCGCCGTTTTGCTGCGCCGATGGGAGTTTGTCGTCCGCAGAGGGCTCGGGGCGCTGCGTGTATGGGTCGGCGGGGCCGGGGGCATCGCCCTTCCAGATCTTGCCGCGGATCCATTCCGTGTTCTTGGACTGGTGGGGAGCGTGTGTGCTCGAGATGGCGCGGACCGTCGTCGATGTTGTCGTCGTCGTCGTCGTCGTCGTCGTCATCGTCTTTCTGAGGAGTGATGCGCGCGAAGGCGACGAGAGCGTCTCCATCACCAGCGGCAAGGCCTGGAGCCGCTGCCACCGCGCCGTTCGAGACATTGCGTCGTCTGTTCCCTCCGACCCTGACTGGGATGATTCCTGCTTGTGTCCCCAACCTGCCCAGATGGCTTCAGTACAGGCTCCCAAGTCAGGACAGATCGAGTAGTGGCGTGGTGGTTAGGTCGAATGCGACAGCAGTACTCCGTACCTATCGCGTCGTTGAGAGGCACATCACCATCCAGGAATCGATGGCTGCAACTTTTCGAAGGCAGATCTCGGATTTCCGGCGCCGGCCAATCAGAGCGCACCAGGCTGGAGCGGGGCCCGTGGCACTGAACGACTGCTGACTCAGCATTCCCTCGATGTCCTCACTCGCGACTCCAGAAGCCAGACTCGACCGAGTCTGAGTGGCATCATCGCCAACGACTGGATCAAATCGGATTGATTGCTGTTCTCCGTGGCCGCGGCTTCGCCAGGCCCTGCCTTTCCCTCGTCTTGCAGCCCGTGGATGGACATGCCGATTCGGGCGCATCGGCGTGGACCACGCCCCGGCTCAACATGGCGAGACTGCAATCCTTGCCCCTGCTGCTGCTGCTGCTGCTCACGGCCTTGATCGCCCTGGCCTCAGCATCCGGTACGTCGCCGTGGTCTTGACACTTTTCGTCTGAATCCATTCTCGTCTTGAAGCTTGACTCTTGACCCTACTATCTTGTCGCCATGAATGCTGATTCTTGAGACGACAGCTCCCACGTTCTGCAAGTGCACTTGCTTCAAGAACAGCACCATCATCCCCCTCGGCCCCGAACACCAGCTCCGCCGCTCCCTGCCCGCCATCAACGATCATCTATCGCCCCAACACCGAGCCGAAGCGTTATCAAGCTCCTTCGACGACTCCTCATCATCCCCATCACCAGCAGCCGACCACACTCCAGAAAACGGCAACAACAGCCCTCCCCACCTTCGACCCCCCCGATCCGTCTCCACCTCCTGCACCGAATGCACCAAGGCCTTCTGCCTCAGCCAGGGCATCGACTTCTGCAAGGACGCCAAGGACGCCGACGTCACCACCCTGTGCTTCCAGCGTGACAGCAACAAGGACAAGATCGTTGTGTGGGGCTTCATCTTCGCGACCGCGGGCCTGCTCGGCTGGGCTGCGTTCAAGCGCGTCGTGGAATACAGGGACGCGAGGAGGGCGGCGGCAGGGCATTCTCAGGGCGGGCAGTACACGGCCATGAGTCGGAGGTGATCTCCACGACCAAGAGTCAAAGGTGATGGATCACAAGGCCACGAGTCGGACGTGATACCCCGACCATGAGTCGGTGGGGATAGATGCTCTCCCAGAAAGAGAATAACCTATCTATGGAGGGGATTCTTTGATAGAATATGGACTGTCAAGACAGCGTCTGATTATAGAGAGCCTAGAATGTCCCCTTGATTGTGAAGAGTAGTACTGGGATAGCTACAAAGGAGCTCAGCCGCTTGAAAAAGGTCAAGGGTGCATGGTCTCGAGCTTCCTCTGATACATGCAAACTACATGGCATGTGGATGAGATCCAAGCGATTTCCTCGATGAAATAAAGATAAAATGCCTCCCAGAAGCAATTGCAGCTCCTGCCTCGCAGCGAGTGGCGTGTGATTCTTAGAACGGGACCCCTCTCCTCTTCCCCATCACTCACTTCGAGTCACCATGTTTTTCTAGTTTCCATTTCCAATGAGTTTTTTTTTCCCTCTTTTTTGTCAATTTCTTTTGCAGGTGCATACCCTAATCCTCCTCAATCTCCGTCACGGAGGCCTCCTCGGCGGAGGGACCGCCGTTTACTTCTCTCCTGACGCGCACGGCGGCGGCGAGATCCCTGAGAACCGTGACGGTGTTGTCCCAGTCGATGCAGGCGTCGGTGATGCTGACGCCGTGCTTCAGGCCGGCGGGGCCCTCGGGGGGAACCTTTTGGTTGCCCGCGTTGATGTTGGACTCGATCATGACGCCGACGATGGCCCTCTCGCCCTCTCTTAGCTGGTCGGCGATGACGCTGGCGACCTTGGGCTGGTTGTTGTGATTCTTTTGGGAGTTGCCTACAAAAACATGAGTGAGCCAGAGCCATTGTGCCATCTGTACTACCAGTGATTACTCGTATCAGGGTTGGAGGAATGGAGACGCACCGTGTGAGCAGTCGATCATGATGGCGAGCTTCTGCTTCTTGTCCTTGAGCTGCTGCTTGGCGGCCTGGACGCTCGGCTTGTCGAAGTTGGGGCCCTTGTTCCCTCCACGGAGGATAATGAAGCCGTGCTCATTGCCCTTGGTCCTCGTGATGGCCGCGAGCCCCTGCTTCGTGACGCCCAGGAAGTGGTGTTTCGACGACGCCGCGCCGATGGCATCGATCGCGACGCCCAGGTTCCCGTCGGTGCCGTTCTTGAAGCCGATAGGGAAGGACAGCCCCGAGGCGAGCTCGCGGTGGAGCTGGGACTCGGTGGTGCGCGCGCCGATGGCGCCGCAGGAGATGCAGTCGGTGAGGAACTGGGGGGAGATGGTGTCGAGCATCTCGGTGGCGATGGGCGTGCCTCGGGAGGTCAGGTCGATGAAGAGCTTGCGGGAGACGCGCAGGCCCTTGTTGATCTGGAAGGAGGAGTCGATGTCCGGGTCGTTGATGAGGCCCTTCCAGCCGACCGTCGTGCGGGGCTTCTCAAGGTAGGCGCGCATGACGACGCACAGGTCCTCGGAGAGCTCCGAGGCGAGGTGCCGCAGCCGGGCGGCGTACTCGTGCGCGGCGTCCGGGTCGTGGATCGAGCAGGGGCCGACGATGACGAGGAGCCGGTCGCTGCGGCCCATGATGATGTCCTCGGCGTCGCGGCGGCCCTTGACGACGGTGGCAAGGGCCTCTTTCGTCATGGGAAGCTCGGAGATGAGGAGGGCGGGCGGGATCAGGGGATCCTGGCCGAAGACTTTGGTGTTGTCAGTGCTTGCTCTGGTCCTCCTTGTCCTGGCGATCTCCCCATCGACATTGCCAACACTGCTATGATCGTCGTCCTCCTCCTCGTCGTCATCGTCATCATTATTCGCGACGCCTCGCTCATGGCCTCGGGCGGCGAGCCTTGCGCGCATCTTGGATGCCCTCCTCATGCCATCGTCTGCTGCGAGTCTCTTCCTCTTCTGTTGCTGCTGCTGCTGCTGCCGCAGGACAGATGCCAGGCCGTGGGAGGCACCCGTGGACCCAACAGGCACGAGAGACCGAAGGCCGATCAGAGACATGGTGGGGGGGAAATGAGGCAAGAGAGACAACCGATGTGTATGATGCGATGTGAATGATGATGATGATGTGTGTGAAAGGTGTTGATTTCCTTGATTTTTGTTCTCTCCCTCCTCGCAAGGGCAGCCAAGGCATGGGAGGGGGTCCTTTATATGAAGCTCAGATGAAGCCACAAAGGTCATGAGAGCTTCGAATCGAGCTCCTCCCTGCTCAAATTTGGGGTCGGCCATCAAGGTCGGATCTTTCTGCCCCCCCTTCCCCTCCCTTCCTCGCCAGCCTTCCACTCGTGAACCTCTTCCCCCCCCCCCCCTTCTTCTCCCCAAACCTGCATTCGTAATTGCACTGACCTCTTCTGTCATCGACCGTGGCGATCGTATCTAGTCCAGCCATTGTAGCGGATGTATGTGCCGGGCGGCTCGTTTCGAGTTGACGAGTGGTCGAGTTGAGAAGGAAAGGCTTCGCAAGCAGGGGAAGCAAGGGGAAAAGCAACGAGTAGTAGAAGGAGACGAAGAAGGGAATAGGAGAAAAAAAATTCGCCGTCAAGCTTGCAGTGGACGAGTGATGCTGGAGATGGATTGGATGAGTGTGGTGAGTGGTTCAGCAATGAGTCGTGAGTGGTTGAGTCAAAATCGGTGGTGAGTGGCGGGGCAAGTGAGAATGTGGATGGATCTGGATGATGTTTAGATAATGCCGCTATCCCGAAAAAAATTGACACTCCAAATCGTACGAGCAACGACTCGCAAGCGGTCTGTCAAACTGAAGATGTCCTGGACAACAGAATGGAGTTGCTGTCTGATAGTAGGAACGTCAACTTGCTGATTTCCCCCGAGATTTTGATTTTTTTTTCTTTCCCCTTCAGCTTCAAGTCCCCCCCAACTCCGTACGTCTCTCCGAAGTCCGTAGGGAAATCCAACGGCCGAGTCGCCGAGCTTCGATCCATCAATGACTCAGACGTCGCGCTACTCTCCAGACGACCGGGCTCACGTCGGAGCCAGCGAGCATCCCTGTCGCTTCCCAAAGGAGCAGCAAGACGATGAGAAGGGATGACAGTTCAACTTCAACACGGCTACGGGTTACAGAAAGTCGAGGGGAAAACGGCATGAAAGGCATGGAAGGCTTGAACCTTCGTCCAATCTGCGTCTTGGACTTGCGAAAGCCCTCCCCCTGGCAACCTGGATAGATCAGGGATCCTCCATTTCTCCTCACTGCTCTGTACTCGTACAATCTCCTGGTACAGTGGCGAGGGGGCCTTGGCTTCACAACGTGGGAACGACAACACTACAACTCCCGCACTCGTACTCGTCAATGCGATACGGGTATTGGCCCCCAAATGAAGGACTGCACGTGGGGATTCATAGAGGTCCTTGTGTCAGTCCAGGTGTGAAGACCTGCTCCTTGTGCCCCGAAGAGACAGTACCCGTACTCTGGGTAGTAGTGATGTTCAGCCAGATTCACTAAGGTTAAGACTCGTGTGCCGACGACGGCCCCGGGTATCCCCACATCGCAGGCGAGGACGTTTGCCGAAATCTGCGGAGTATCACAGCACGGGATGAAGGGGGAGATGAGGCTACAGCTACCGGTCGAGCAAGGTCGTGGTTGAACCCGCAGAGGTCTTCTGTCACCCGAGGAGGGGGAAGTTCTTCTCCTGGACAAGGCCCAATTTGTTTCCTCAGAGATTGCCGAAATGTTCCATGTCCTCTTTGTTCTTCCCCCTGGACAGGATTGGAAGGGAGCATGGCAAAACTCTCGCTCTGGAATCGGAGGAACCATCTGAAACATCGACCAATGTCAAGGCCGGGCGAACAAAGCGTAGAGCCAAGTGCTCCGGCCCTGTTAAGAGGAACGGCTGGATGGAAAAATCCTGGCTCTCAGGTTCATGATAATACGTTGCAGGATCAAGGGGGAATGGGGAGGGGGCATCATTTTCAGATGAGGATTAGGAAGGGAAAATGTGTCTCTTGGAAAGGCCCAATTTGACTCTGAGCGATTCAAGGCCAGACCGACAGACCAAAGAGCCATGTGACCTGTAGAGAGAAGAGGATGTGAGGATGGGGTCGGAGTTCATGATGGGCCGTTGTTGGCTCAGGGGGAGGTGATCATCTTCACTTGATGCTTTCGGGACTGACGGTGAGTTCCTTCACGATTCATCACGACATCGCACATGGGAGTGGTCACCAGTTGAGCTCAACCTCAAGAATACATAGTAATTCTGATATCAAGCAAAACTCCATTGTTCATACGACTCCCTCCAAGGTATTCCTACTACCTGCCTACCTGCAGTGGTTGGCCCACGACCGAGAAGACAACGACACTACGGATCAGACAACATCGCACATTCTGTAGGGGGTCAGCAACGATTTTCCTCATTCGAGATCAGAGAATCCCGAGCTGCACCCGCTGCAGGCATCTCCCTCTGCGTGAGGGTAGACATGACGCTCCACGGATGAAGGGCACGGTCTATCCGCATGACAGAGAAAAGATGTCTGCTTCGGGTGAGGCAACGGCCAGCAACTTTGCGACCTTGACATTGGAGGGAAGAGCTGGGCAACGGAGAAATGCGGAGAGGAAAAGAGTCTTGTGTGAGCGCACAGCCCTCGGGGCACATGGGGGGGATGCAACCCGCGGCCAAGTGTAGCTCTCCAGGCCCGTACGTCTGCCGCGTGTGATGGCGGAAGTGTGACCAACCGCGGAAATGATTCTCACATACACACCTTCTGAAGATGCTAGACGGAACACAAGGTCCCTTTCGAACATCGACAGGTAGCCGGACTCCTCTCGGAAATCACCGTCCATGAAGTGGCAGCTGCCATCACGGGACACCTAGAACCCGTAGCGTACAGCGGCGATTGCAAAGCAAATCGCTCAAGAGTAAAGGGGCCTCTGTGCACGAACGAAATTCTGGATCCCTATGGATATAGTTCACACAAAATTCTCCCCTATTACCGCAATTCTCCGCAAGCAGAATGAGGCGGAAGGCAGAAACAACTAGAGATGGAGCAACTGCTAGCAACTTTGCAGCAGGGAGGCGTGAACGTACGCAGGGAAGAAGTGGGCAACGGGAAAATGCGGAGAGGAAAAGGGAGTCTTGCGCTTGCGAAAGAGCTCGGGGCACATGGGGGGGATGCAACCCGCGGCCAAGTGTAGCTCTCCAGGCCCGTACATCAGTCGCGTGTGAATGGCGGTGTTTCGTGAACAACCGCGGGAATGCTCCTCACAGACACACCTTCCGAAGACATCAGACGGGAGACCAGATGTCTTATCCCGTTCCAACATCAACGGGCAGTCGGACCTTTCTCAAGAGTCTCCTGTCCATCAAGTGGCGTCTACCATCACGGGACACCTGGAATCCCGTTGCGTGCGACGGCGGTTGCGAAGCAAATCGCTCCAGAGTAAAGGGGCCTCTGCGCACGAACGGAAATTCTGGGTCCCTATGGACGAATCGTCACAAGACTACCTCCTCTGCCGCATTCCCCCGCAAGCAAAATGAGACGCTCAGGTAGAATGCGAATGGGAATGGAGACACAAAGAGTAAAGAGCGTGCCGCCCACCTACCTGGGTTCAGAGCGGAGGATATAGTGGCCGACGAGTGGATCTTTTGGCTGTGACGAGTCGCTGGAGCAACACACTTGCAAAGACAAGCAATGAGGGAAGGGAGAGAGAGTTCGCGGGAATGGCGACGCCGCGGCAAACGGGAGGTGTGAAGTGTGAGGTGTGAGGTGTGAGGCGCGAGGTGCGAGGTGCAGAGCGCACGCTTGCGGACGATGAGGATGTGGGACATGGAGAGAGGGAGAGGAAGCCCGAGAAGGGAGTGGCCCTGGGTTATATGTGCCCGAGAACGTGGGCGGAGAAACGGAGCCAGGTTGTTCCGAGACTGTGCAGAGAACAGAGCACATCCACATGTACGGAGTAGTACGGAGAGGCACCTACTACGGAGTACTCCGTAGGTACTCCGCACTCTGCACTCCGTAGGTACTCCGTACTGCGGAGTACAAGTACTGCGAAGTACTCCGTACATGACCGGAACTTGAACCGGGGCTGCGATGTGCACCTGACATGGCGGCATTTTGGTGTTTTGATTGCTGATGCCCCTGGTGGTAGAGCCATTCTCCTCGCGTGCCTCTCTCGCGTGCCTTGTCTGTGGTCTTTTGCACGGTCTCGCGTACGACTACTTTGTCCGAGTACGTTCTCTTTGTCATGGTCAAAAGAGGGGGTTGCTGCCTGGATGCATGTGCCTCCGTGCGTCTGGCTGTGAGGCTGTGTGCATGCGGTCATGTGTTGTACTCGTACACGTAGTACTACTACTCGTACGTGCCAACTCCCCCGAGTCTGCAGGCGTGATTGATGATTGACGATGCATGGACTGCACCACGCAATCGTACGCGAGAGTGTTGGGTGACGACGGCGAGAGGTGGCGGCAAACCCCGCCTTCTGAGTGGTCAACAACTGGAGTCCGGAGCAGAGCCTCTCCGCACCTCAACACCACACCCTGACGCGAGACTCACACGCCTTCAGGCACCAACACATGGAGCCGCACACCGCAAGTCTCCCACAAGACACGCCGACGCGGGCCCCTGTCGTTGCGAGGCAAGCTCGGCAGGAAAGAGGAACGCATTCCGGTCTGCAGCTGTTCTGAAGCATCGAGCGCTGGTTCAGGAGGGGGGAGGAGTGCAACAAAGGATGTTTTTGGAGGGCGTCATTGAAGTCTGCTCCAGTCGTGGTAGGTAGAGGGACGACTGCTGGGGGGGGGTGAACATCAACATCACAGCCTCCCCATACCACTTCGCAGGGAGATGGGGTATCATTCTCACAGCGCACATAGTACAGAGTAGGTACGAGTACGTTCAAAGGACTTGCATCTTGATGTTCTGATCTTCTCAAGGTGCATCACAGGCATGCACAGCTCCAGGCCGCCACCTCGCGGATTGAATCGTGAAGTTTCAACGATGGAGTGGGGAAGAAGACTCGGAATTACTATTTATAAGATCATTGTCCTCTCCTGTATTGTGCTCGTAAAAGAAGCTCTTGTGGAAGATCAAGAGATCTGCGACCACTTGCGGCGCTTCTCCGAGGATGGCTTTCGGAAACCCTCTGAGCTCCCTTCCATCGACTGCCCGCCCCGATGGGGACGAGGCAATGATGGACTCTGAGGATCCTACCCAGCTGAATTCCCCTCGACAGGATATCGCACGACAGTATTTCACCCAGCTGGAATCCCTACGACAGGATCCCGTGCAACAGGATGTTGCCCAGCCGAGGTCCCCGCAAGAAGATGACCTTGACCTGGATCTCACCCAGTCGGGTTCCTCACGACAGAGCTCCCCACCACTGGATTCTACCCAGCCAAACTCCCTACAACAGGGCATCGCCCAGCTGGACTCCCCGCGACACGGTTCCCTGCAACGGCACTTTGCCCAGCCGAGGTCCCCGCAAGAAGATGACCTTGACCTGGATCTCACCCAGTCGGGTTCCTCACGACAGAGCTCCCCACCACTGGATTCTCCCCAGCCAAATTCCCTACAACAGGAGCCGACTTCCCTACCACCGGATTCCCCACGACAGGAATCCCCACGCCAAAGTTCCCTACGACAGGACTACCCACGGCAGAATTCACGTCAGGGATCCCCAGGACAGGATGACCCGCGAGAGGATCCTCCACGACAGGATCCTCCACGACAGGATCCCCCACGACAGGATCCCCCACGACAGGATCCCCCACAACAGGATCCCCCACGACAGGATCCCCCACAACATTATCCCTATCAACGCCCACCATGGAAGTTGTCACGAAAAGATATAGTACAAACGGACTTCACAAGACCAAGTGTTCCCCCACCATCGCGTTACCTACGACGAAGGTCTCCTGTCCGTCCCATTGATCCCGACTCTACCGATGAAGAGGGGACTTGTTGGTGGGAATACAAGCACTCAACTTACCAGCAATACAAAGACAAGGTAAGTTTTTACCTACCAGGTACTCCTCTGCATGCTCCTTCGAAGGTACTCATCTGTTCGAACAGGCTACTTCGATTCCTCGAGATTTGACAGAGGTCGAGCGAGACCAAAAGTTCACGCAAGCGATCCTCCCTGCGTTAGAGCAATCAGTCGAGTCTGTGGTCGAAAAATTGGTCCAGAGAACAATCGAAGAGACAATCAAGAAAACGATCGAGAATCAAATTCAAAAGGCAGCCCAAGATTGGATCGAAAATGCGATGAAACAGGCGATCAACAATGTGGTTCAAGATACGATCAAAGAAACGATTCAATTCTCGGTTGAAAAGGGAGCCAGAATGGCGGTCCTAGAGACAGCAGCGGATACGGAACAACGTCTTCGTGGTGAACTTAACAGCAATTTCCACGAGATGCGAGGAATGTTTCAGGACCTGAAGGCGGCAATTCAATCGCATGAGAAAGCGATGGAAGACAGCCTCGTCAACGTCGATGATGCAGTTGAGACGGTCAATGGGGCTAGTGGTGCACTTGAGCAATGCGCCGTTGAAATCACCGAGGCTTTCGACAAAGGAATCGACAGAATCATGGATGATCGCAAGGACGTCGAGCAGAGCGTCTTAGAGGCCATCAATGAGGTAGATGTCAAATGCTCGGGGGCTAAGAGACTCAGATCCTTTGTTGCAGATTTTCATGATACTGAGAGAAACATTCTGCAAGCAATGTCCAGCGATTCACTGGAGGTGCGACAAACGATGAAAGAACTCTCGAGAAACTGCCGGGCACTTGCTATGCAGGCCTTGTCTCGAGGGAAGGCTGGAACCAAAGCCGAAACGAGATATCTACGAATGGTTCGTCTCTTCGCCAGCAAAAAGAGAACAACGCAGGGATTCTCGACCGAAAATCATGCAGCTGGCAAGCTCAAGAAGGGCGGCAAATTCTCTATTGATCCGACCAAGGCACATGCGAGAAAAGTTCGCGCCGTGCGAGAGTTGGCCAAGAAGTCGAATACACCTATGACCTTTATGTCACTTCTCCAGGGGAAAACCTCGGCCGTCGAGGCCCGCCGACGACTCTTAGAACTGAAAATTGCAGCGTCTACTCATGGGAAGCTGATGAAAAAGCGCCGGGAAGCTCGACTCGGGTGAAAGAAAGTCGTCGGTGTCGCTTCTGGACTGGTCATCTTTCCTACTGTTTTGGATCTTGGATCTTGAATCTCGCCATAATTTGTACGTTTCCTTGCTCTTCATATTTTCCTTTGAATAGTACTCAGAAGTTTTGGCCACCTCCCACCTAGTACTCCTCATCCATCGTACCAGTATATAAAGTGGAGGACTCCATCGGAGTCTGGGTCATCCATTCGTGCTCATGCTTTTCGAAACATCTTGAAGCACGACGCGAAGCTCGAGACTGGGCCACAGGGACCATGTCTGCCCAGCTCTTGATGCCACGTGCGTGATAGGCGCTGCCGGGAGCTTGGCATCCATCGATGCTCCGTACCCCATACTTGATCCCACTTGGTCCTTGTGAGATCTTCATAGAGGGGGGGGAATCTAGCTTGCTCATTGCGGGACGCTGCTCGACATCTTCTTCATGCTGGAGGGAGATTCGATATGGAATCTCGTCCTGAATTCCCAACCCCAACACAGAGGACTTGCAAGTGATGGATCGAACATAGGGCTTCAGGCACGCGCCACCTCCCGCCCCCGATGGAATGTCACGTTCCTGGCGATTTCCTCTATGGCGCAATTGGCTAGCGCGTCTGACTGTTAATCAGGAGGTTGGAAGTTCGAGCCTTCCTGGAGGAGATGCAAAGCTTGTTTTTTTTTCGCCGTTGTTTCTCCTACTCCAAATTTCGATTTGAACTCTTCCATGAGAAGGCTGCATGTTTCACACAACCCTCAGACGCAGTCTCGCGGCGGATGCATCATCCAACGGCGAGCTGTACGGCAGAATGAAGAGGAGAAGGACGACGGGTGGCAGGTCTTGGGAGGCCCCGGCCCCTCCTGAATGACCTACCTCACCGCATCTCTCCCACCTTGAACGGAGTTTATGTCTGAGTACGGAGTACCCCCTATGAAGTACGAAGTACGAAGAAAAGACTCCTGGTATCATGATCGTCCACGCTGCGATCAAACGGATCCTGGAGTACGGCCTTCTCCAAGGTCCATTCACTCTCCCCAAGTCTTCTCATCAAGCGACCCACGCCGCTGAACTCCAAGCACTCGAGGCACTCCCTCATGAAGACCGTAGTCCCAACGGAGCAGAAGGCACCATCCACCACCACAACAATCATCACCACCATCATCATCACCACCGAGTCTGCCCAGTCCGTCCCTGGTGCTCAAACAAGTCCCTGGCTGAGGTCCAGCACTATCGATAAGGCCGAGCTCCATCCTCAACCCACGGGCTGTGATTCGTTGAATTTGCGTGGGGGACAGAAAAAGCGGGGACGCCCACCACCCTGAACGCAGCCGGAGCATCGCGGCCACCAGAGCCAGCCGCCGCGAGCCAGCTCGAGCTCTGGATCCATCTACTGATCCATCCATCCATCCATCCATCCACCATCCAAGGCTCAAGGTCCATCCATCCGCGTCTCACTCTAAGCCGACCGTGACTCGACGCATCGCTGCCCCGGCTGCGTCTCAGAGAGGCCAGCTTCGAGAACGAGTACGAGTACGAGGCAGCCCGAGCTGCCTGGGGCTGTGGATCATTCTCCACCGCGGCGATGCAACACTCGACAACCCAGCTTCCATCGATTGGATCCGGGGTGCTTCTTCCATCGTGCCGCAGCGGATACGACCCATCCGAGTAATACGGCGTACATACGTCAGAGTACTTGTGCCCACAAGTTCTCCTACGAGTACGGAGTACGATTCCCAACCTTCCAGAGGCCCAGTCAAGGAGCACCTGGGTTGTCCCATTCACGTTGTTGTCAGAGACACGAAGGACTGAGCTCTGCCTGGTACGCCGAGATCGAGCCATTGCCATTCCTATTGTGGACTCTCAGCACTCCCGAGTCACTGCCGTGTCGCATCTCGTGTGAGTACTCCTCGTACCTCTTGATATTGGATCTGGATGTCAGTGCTCCCCCCCCACGCCCCTCGCATTACACACCAGCCACCTCAGTACGGAGTACGGACAGGTATTCCCCGGCTGCCGTTCTGACTTGTACTCGTAGGCTTGTGCTCCGTTTAGTCGTCAACACCATCGTGGACGCTCGTGTACACAGGATAGATCTTGGGTGTAGTACGGAGTACTAACGGAGCAAGGAGAGCAATAGGTACTCATACCGCACGGTAGCATCGAGACCCGGCGCCATCCCCTCACCTCTCCCAACTTGCCTCGCAAAGCCGGGCTGTCTCGCCTCGAGCAAAAGAAACACAAAAGCAGCCACAGTGCAACGTCTCCATCACCTCGCCTTCGCGTGTCTCGGATCCTGGCTCTCAGAGATCGATCGTCCGAGTGGCAGGCAATCCAGAACGACCTCGTTGCGCGGGTGCTTCCCCTCACGACGCACGAACCACGCTCGAGGAGGTACTAGTAAGGTACGGAGTACTACGGAGTATTTCGCACAGGATTCGAATACATCACCCATCCAACGATACTCTCCTCCGTACTCGTGCACGCAGAGAGATCCATTCTCAGGACCGAGGACTCCGAGTGCTCGTACTCCTGCACCTTGGAACAGGGCTCACCGGTACGACTACGAGGACTACCACGACAGTACGCAATCGAATCCCCTATGGACCGGAGTGGCAGAGCTCGGCCCAGAACGCCTCCAGCCCTATTCAAGCCCGTCCTGCAAGTGCTCCAGATCCCCGCGTCCCAGGCGGCAAGAGACAAGCGAGCCGCGAGAGAAGCCACAGACCTCTTCCCAGACTCCAGATTCTGGCCCCTGGAGTATTACCTCGATCCAGAGGCCGAAGAACAACGTCCATCCTCCTGATTCTTCCGGTTCGTTGGGACCCCTCCCCTGCGAGGCTTCGAGCTTCGATGATACATACATACCTGGACATATTGATCTATCCATCCCTGCTGCGGACCCCTTGTTGACCTGGTCCAGTCCACTACCTCACCGGGTACTCCGCATCTTGCTATACCATCCCGTTGCAGCAGGTCTGAGGCTCTCTGTCTCCAGTCTATCGTACTCCGTACGAGTGCCATACAAGTACGGCGTAGTGGACTCAGCTCGAAGTCGATTCGAGGACTCCTAGGGGGCACTTCGGTATGTACGGAGTACTTTGACTGCCGATCTCAACTCTCGACTCGCCCTGGGAGCTCTGACTGACAGGACAGGGCAGGAAAGGCTCCTGGCTCGAGACGACGAGGTGGAAGCTGCAACATCCATCCATCCATCCATCCATCCGTCCGTCCGTCCGTCCATCAATCAATCAATCAATCAATCAGCTCGAGCCAGACTTCGTGCCGAAAAAAAAGGTCCTACGGAAATCGTCCGGGCCGCCTACCACTTCTCTGCATCCGATCCGAGATCTTGGGATTCATCGCGACGTCTCTCTCAACCTCTTCCACCTCGCGCGCGGTGTTGTCCCCCAATTCAAACGTGTTCTTGCTTCTTCGCGTTCAATCTCTCATCCCAATGTTTGCATCAACGGGCTTTCCCAGCATCATGGCAGACCCTAGCAATAGAAAGCGACTGCGGGAGACCGAGCCCGATGCGGGCAGCGCCGGCCTGGGCGAGCACAGAGACGTCAGTTTTATCCCCCACCCTCTCCCTCTTATTTCCTTCTCCCCTCTCTTCCCTCTCTTCCCTCTCTTCCCTCTCTTCCCTCTCTTCCCTCTCTCTCTTTAATTTATTGGTCCGTTTTGATTCATGCTACATAAACACAGTAGCTCTACGAGAACTTCTGTATCGTCATATGGCTTCGGAGTACATGTAGTAAGGGAGCTGCTTGACTTGCTGACATTTTCACATCCCGCCGCAGAAACGAATCCATCAGCTCCCTCTTCGAAGCCCTCCCAGATCCACCACAGAACACGATGCTTGGCAGCAGCATCAGCAGCATCAGCATCAGCAGCAGGAGCCTCAGCAGAGTGCCGAATTGGACATGATGGATTCGATGTCTCACGCCGACGTCGACTCGATGCTCCGCAACCACGCAATCGGGCGCATGCCGGCATCGATGCAGCCCATTTTCCCGGCCCAGATCCGGGCCCAGCACCCCGAATGGGCCGCTGGCCCCGGCCCCGCCCTCTCGAACCTCAACGGCGTGGTGAACATGGGCCACCACTCCTCGGGCTTCTCCGACCACCAGCACGTGCCGCGGGCCATGTCCCACGCGACGGAATGGCAGGCGCTGCACCACCACCACCACCCCCATCTACACAGCGCTGCGCCGATCACGGGGAGCGACCTGTGCCCGAACCAGGCGATCGGGTCTCTTGCCATGATGCTCGACGAGAGCAACAACAACAACATGGCCATGACATCCCAGGAGGTCCTCTCGCTCGCGGCAGCGGCAGCAGTAACAACAAGAACATCGTCGACATCATCATCATCATCATTGTCACATCGCGCCATGGACCACCCCAACGCTATGATGGACGTCGAGCCCGCCGCCTCCTCTTCGCCCACTCACCACATGGACGTCGAGCGGGAGTCGCCCTCCCCGGGCTCCGTCAAGAAGGGCCATGTGCGCAGCAAACACACCATCGACAGCTGGACATGCCAGCCCGGTATGAAGAGGACATTCAGTATAGGATACCGCGCGGATTGCGAAAAGTGCCGCCTCAAAGTCCCCGGCCACTTCAATCACATTGTCATCTCATAGAACGGGAAAAGCCAGATCGTCGACGACCAGCTCACTCTCATGTCTCGGGTCCGCCACAACAACAACGGCTGCGGAAACGATAAGGACGACAGCCTCGACGGCGAAAAGCAAACACTTCGCGCCACGGCAGGTAGCTCGATCAGAGCCGCAGAGTCGACCGAGACGAATACCACGATAGGGGGGGAGGTCCCGCCGTGCCCCCAACGGTCGCTGCCGATGAGACCTGCCAGCAAGTGATTCACCGTCGAGTCATCCATCCACCCAGCCATCAATGAACCTACACGCATGACTCCTCGCATTATCCTCCTATTCATGGGCCCTCCACCCTCCATTAGCACGGTCTTCGGGTGGCTCTTGAGAATGGAAAAGCAATGTGACTGGCACTGTGGCTTTCTTGTGGGCAGCAAAGGTAGGTCCGTCATTTCGTCGACGGTTTCGCTTTTGCTTTTCTTTGTTTTCCTCTTGATGTTTATGGTCGGGATAGGGGCTCTTCTGATCGCTCTTTCTGATGGATTCTTAATTTTGTTTCTTTCTCGTCAGGATTTCACGAGCAGCCGCACAGGACCACCGTCGGATCTTTCTTTGCTTTTGCCTCGTCTTCCCCTGATCGTCACTCGTTTCCTCTGCATTTATGCACTCTGAATATCCTTGGCGTTAGACGAGCGTTGTTTCACTGCATGTAACGATTTTTTCTTGCTTTGGGCGTGGGGGCAAAAGGGTAGGGAGTAGGGAGAGGAGAGAGAGAGGGGGGGGGAGAGAGGAGCGAGGGGCAGCAGAGAGGGGGCCAGGAAAGAAGGGGCAAGAGAGATAAGGGGTCGGTAGAGGGTGACATCAAGGACATGACCTCCCAAAAGCGTTGTAGAACAGCCGGGAGAAGAAGCTTGGGGGAGAGCAAGCAGGGTCTCTTCGTACAAAGGTCATGTAGTAGAGACTACTACTATCGAGAAGAGGTTCGTACAAGCAGCCGCAGCATGCCTCCAGACACCCTGGAGCCGTATTCGATATGAGGAATTCATTCAACACCATCGGGAAGGATCAGTAGGAAGAGCCCGATAGATTTGAGACCGCCAAAGATGATGCATACATACAAGCGAATGGTATAACAAAAATGACTCCCAACTCCGTCTACAATGCACATGTTCGAAGGACATCTGCCATCTCGGACCCCTCTGTCCCAGCCCGTCCCAGCCCGTCCCAGCCGCCATATTTATGAAGCTCCGAATGTTCTTTTTCCTTGTCCTGGTCCTTTGTTGCATTTGCGCGCCGGTTGATTACCCAACGTGGCAGGCGTGCCAAGCATGCAGCTTCGTTCTCGGATCGTATCAATCACAAGACCATAATTCTTTGCTTCCTTTTGCTCCCTCTTCTTCTTCGCTGTTCATGATCTTCTTTTTCTGGATCAGAACGGCCACCAGCCTTTCTTCCCGCTCGTTTTCCCGGAACTCGTCTCCACCGCAGGCTGCTCCAGCGCTCGCCTTTCGGCCGCCGCCGCCGCCGCCGCCTCCTCCTCATGCGTGCCCTCCGCAGCAGCGGCAGCGGCAGCGGCAGCGGGCTTGTCACCGCCCCCTCCGAAGAAAAGGCTCAGGATTCCCCTGCCCTTGCCCTCGGCAGCCTCCTGCTGCTGCTGCTCGCCCTCCGCCTTACTCCACCCCTGGAGCTGGAAGGCGGGCTGCACGTGCTCCTCGAAGTGCGTGCGGTGCTCCGGCGGGAACAGCAGCGGGGGCAGCTTCACGCCGCGGGCCTCTGCGTCGCGGTTGGCCTCCTCGACGAGCAGGATCTGCTCCTCTGTCGCAACGCCCTTGAGGTACGCGAGGCGCGCGGTGGCGAGGGCGTCGTCTTCGTATTTCTTCTGGGCCTCGAGGAACTCGGCGCGGCGGGCGCGATTGTAGCGCAGCATGTCCCATACCGAGTAGACGCTCACGACGCCAGCGACGGCTGCACACACACATGGGAATCAGTACTCGATCAAGTCAAATACGCGGGGACGCAGTCTCCCGAGGGTTGTGGGATAGGACGCACCTGTGAATGCCACAAGGCTTCCGACGACCCAACGGTGCGTGACGTCGAAAAAGCGCCGCGACGCATCGATGGCCTTGTCCGCGCGGCTGATCTGCGCCTTCTGCGCCGCGAGGTGCGCAAGCCGGAGCCGCTTGACTCGCTGCTCGGGGGTCTCGCCTGGTAACCTGGAGAGGCGCGGGGCATTGGCGCTGGCGCTGGCGGACTTGGATGTGGCGTGGGGGATGGTGGACGTGAATCTCGTGGCGTCCTGGACGCTCCTGGGAACGATTCGAGAAGCCATTGCGTAGGGAGGGGTAAAGAGTCGGCGTGCGGCCTTCGATCAATGACACGATGATGCGATCTACCGAGGACGGGATGCCATACAATCGCTGGAAGTGATGAGATTTTTTGGCGTTCGATATGCACGCGGTTGGATTGGCCGTCAATGCTGGATGGACGTTGTAGGTTAGGTGAGGCGAGCTGGGGACATACATAATAAAGGGAAACGTTAGCTAGCATACTACACTCTATTATCTAGCATACTACTATAGCTAGACGCCCGCTCCTGCCCTACCTACTATATTACCTAAGAAACTAAAGTACGCCCGTCGCAGCTTTGTACCCCTTACCTACCTACATATACACATATACATTCGTAATCTTAATCTTAAAGCTATTCGTAATATACGTATCTATTAGCTTAACCTACGCTATCGCTATAGAGCTTACTATAGACCCCTTTACTACCCCTGCTTCCCTCTAAGACGTTATTAGTATAGCATTTCTAAGTCTTAAGGCAGCAGAAGCAGCTATCTGTGCTATAGCAAGGCACGAGTTAATAAGTCTCGTTGTATATCTTAAGAAGCCCTCTATAGCTGCTTTACGCTACGTTACTTAGCGATGTTGCAAAAGCTTATACTATAAGCCTAAGGAAAGCAAGGTCTACGAGTTAAAGAAACGTAAAGCGCTTTCTTAAGGTACTAGCTATAAGTTTAAGATCGCAGCTAAGCTTTAAGGGAGTACTAGTAAGTAGGTGCTTAAGTAGCTTAAGGTCCTTAACTCTCGTTAGCATAACTATCCTACGTTTAGCACCGCAGCTTACTTAGGCCTCTATAGTAAAGCTATCGTAAAGCAAGGAGATAAGGTTGTTAGCATAGCCTAAGCTAGCATCTCCTTGCTTAATATCTTCTTAATACTCTGCTAAGGCAACAATACTATAGCTTATAATATTATACGCTAAGATCTTACGAATTTCTTTACAAAGAAGTAATAAGATAAACTTACTAGCTACTCCCCCCTTAAGCATCTTTATCGCAAGCTCTATAATAAGGCAAACTACTACTTCTTCTAAGACGATTAAGACGTAAATAGCAGGCTTATACACCTCTTTATCTCTCCTTAAACTAGCTGCAAGCTTCTCTATAACTTCCTTAAGATTATGCTCTTTAATAGCATATATAAGACTAACTGCTTCTATATACTTCTCTTTAATATCTATAGTATAACTTCCTTAAGGAAGTCTTTCTAAGTTGCCTCTGTTTTCCTAAGCAGCAAGAAAAAGGCTAACTACGCCTAAGCGATCTAGCAGCTTAGCAACCTACTGCGTAAAAAGAATATTCTATTCTTATAATACGTTATTACTAACTGTAAGCTTGCTCTTATTAATGCCTTTAACAGTTACAAGAGCTTTAAGGATATCCTTTATATCCTTTGCTACTAGTACGTTAACATAAACGTACTATTAAATATAAAGAAACACTTCTTAAAGCCTACGCGTACCGCTAATAGCATAATTAAGAATAATATTAAGTTTAAGGAGTTTATAGGGAACTAGCAAAAGCTTGTAAAAAGTTAAACTCTTAAGGTATTTAAGGACAACCTTAAGGACTTCTGCCTCGCTAACCTGCTTCGTAAAGCTATTATATATACGCTTTAGACCTAGATTAACCCCTAGAAGGAGAAAATTGTCCGCTGCTTCGTTGTTGCGGACAGAGAAGGCGCGCTGCTGTAGACAGCTGTAACATAGGACCTATATATATACAGGGATCCCCTGTTACAAGAGATAGAAGAAGAATCAAGCCTCTTACATACTCTTATCGCGTACTATAACAACTAGTAGCAATACCTAGTCCCTCGACCTAAGGAATACCTAATACGATAAAGATTCGACGATACTACTAGGCTTAATAATCCTGCTAAGTACTCTATAAGTCTATTGCTAAGATAATAATCTTTAACAACCTTATTAGCTAGTCTTAGGACATCTCTTAATTCTACTAAACTATATATCTATACGCCTTTAATGTTATTACTAACTGTTAAAATGAGGGTATAGGAAGATAGAGACTATAGGGTAGGTAAGGACTATGTGTGTTGTATTAAGCTAAGGATAAGAGAAAGGACGCTAGCTAGGTAGGGGATAGCGCCCCTTAAGTACACAGAACACCGTTACCTTAGTCTATCCTTAAATATATAGTAAATACTAGGGAAATAGGATATCTTAAGGTAATACTAATCTCTCTTAAGTGCTTAGCTAATAGGCTTTTAGGGTAGCCCTGCTTAGCCCTGCTTTGCCCTATACAGCCCTGCACTGCCCTGCTTAGCTACCTTTAGTAGCGTAAGCTATATCTCTTAGTGTATAGTCTTAACACTTCCCCTAATGCCTAGCCGTATAGGGTAAGGCATCTTAAAGCCTGCACTTATTAGCCTGTGTAAGGGCCTATAGGGTAGCAGCCTTTGTTAATCTAAGGCTAAGCTTAAATAGCTTGTGTAGCTTAGGTAGCTTAATTAGTGTATAGGTTGCTACAGCTAATTATTAAAGCTCTACGTTATGCCCTTACTTATATATAGGGTAGCTAGCCTTTCTAGAGGCTTAAATAGGTCCTCTTCTAGTGTATAAGGCCGTTAGTCTTTAAGCTAGTCTCGAGCCTCTTAGCGTATCTCCTCTAGGGTAGGCCTTAGAGCCTTATAGAAGGTCTCTGTAAGCAGCCTTTTATACCTATTAAGGGGGCCTAAGCTTAGCGAGCTATATAACGAGTTAGGTAACTCTAATGCTAGCCTTCGGTATACGCTTAAGGTAGGTGCCCTATAAAGCTAAGGTTAAGCTGCTAAAGGGCTTAGGCTATAGCTAGAGCTAGAGCTAGACTCGGTGCCGCAGCTAGAGCAGGTGCTAGAGCCGGTGCTAGAGCTATAATAATCTAAGCTAGCTAGCTAGAGTAAAGCCTTAGCTGCTTCTACAAGGTAAATGTTAGCGGCTTTTGCCTCTAAGGTAGCTTCTCTACGGAAGAGGATCCCTTCTTAGAAGGGCCTAAGGCTTAGGGTAGCTTAGATGCTTTTAATCTTAGGTTAAGGGCTTAGTGTAGGGCTTTTACTAAGGGAAGCTGTCCTTATAATAGGCTAAGGGCTCGGTAAGAGCTTCGGTAAGCTTAGTAACTACTTCAGTAAGTAGTAGTTAAGCTACTAGCAGGGGTCGTTAAGGGTTAATATCCTTGTTAAGGTGTTATTGTGCTAACTAAGGGTTATTAGCCCCTAAGGGCTATAAGGTAGCTCTGCCTTAGAGCTACAGGGTAGCCTTAGATAAGGGCTATTTAGCTAGGCGAGATTAGCCTAGCCTTCTTAATAAGGGTGTATATGATTAACTACGTAAGATTTAAAGGGCTAGGCTAATAGTAGTCTATATAGGCCCTTCTAGAATAAGGCTAGCTGTAGCTTAGTTAGTAGCTTAGTAAAGCTATTAGCTACGTTGCCTTCTATGTTAATCTACTCTAGGGTAACTAGCTGCTCTTAAACCTTCTCTTTAACATAGCTAAACTTAATTAGCGTATGCTTTATACAGCTGTGTAGGGTAAGGTCGTTAGCAGTAGATATAGCCTGCTTATTATTGTTGTATAGGGTAACTAGAAAATCGATATTCTAGTCTGTCTTACGTAATAAGCTAGCTAACTACTTAAGCTCCTAGGTAGCCTCTGTTATTGCTATATATTTAGCTTCTAAGGTAGATAAGGTAATAGTACTAGCCCTTTTGCTTTTCTAGCTTATAGGGCCTTTAGCTAGTTAGATAACGTATCTATAGGTGCTTTTGCTAGTGCCCTTATCCTCTGCAAAGTTGCTATTGCAATAGGCTATAAGGCGCTATAGGCCTTAAATAGCGTATTCGATGCCTTAGGACTTAGTGCTCTTAAGATAGGCTAATAGCCTATAGGCCCCTAAGAGGTGCTCCTTATAAGGTAGCTAGAAATAGCGTACTAGAAATTAGACCGCGAAAGCTACATCTAGTTAAGTCTATGTAGCTAGATAGATAGCTATGCTAATAATAGCCTAATATAGCTTAGCTTCGTTAGCTATAAGTAGTAGAGAGTCCCTTAGGCACGTAACTAGCTAAGGCACGAGGGGTATATTAGCTAGCTAGGCTAAGGCTTAGTTAAACCTCTTAAGAGCCTCTTCTATAAAGTGCTCTTAAGATAGCTAAATAATCCCTTTTCTAGTATCCTAAATAATATAGACCCTTAGGAATAAGGTAGCTAGGCCCTTATCTTCTATCTTATAGATCTTATTAAGAGCTTCTTTCGTTTCGTTAATTAGCCTTAAGCTTAGACTAATTAAGAGGTAGTTATTAATATAGGTAACTACGAAGATGCTTATTACGTAATTGTATAAGACGGCTAAATCTAAGGCTAGTAGCTTAAAGTCTAGGGTAGCTGCTGCCTAATTAAGGGCTTGCTGCTACTCGCGAGATAACTGCTTAAGGCCGTAGAGGGTCTTATTAAGCTAAATAGCTTAATCTAAGGGCTTTAGGGTAGCTAAATAGCCCCTTTAAGCTAGCTTAGTTATCGTCTTAGGATTAGCTTACTAAATAAACTAATCGAAGCCTTTTAAAAGCTAGATAAAGATATCTTCCTTAAGGTCTCTGTTTAAAAATGCCCTTATAAAGTCGATCTGCTTAATTTCCTAGCCTTTAGCTATAGCTAAGGCTAGGAGGACTTACTACGTAACTAGCACAGCTATAGAAGCGAAGGTATTAGTATAGTTAAGGCCTTCGATTTGCTAAAAGCCTTAAGCTATAAGCCTAGCCTTATGCTTAGTTACGTGCTTATATTAGTCCTTTTTAAGCTTAAAGACAAGCTAGCTTATTATTAGTTAGTAGCTTAAAGGAAGGTTATTCTAAGGCTAGAAGGTAAAGACGTCTTAGAATAATAGCTACTAAAATTTAGCTGCTATAGCCTCTAGCTAAGCTAAGGCGTTAAGGCGTTAAGAAGCTTCTTAAAAGGTATAAGGCTTGTCTTATAGGGTAGGTTTATTCTTAGCTTTTAAGGTAGCTAGGATAAGATTAAGGTCTATCTAATTAAGTAGGTTACGTAGATAGTTACGTATAGCTAGATTAGGTAACTTAAGGCTTAAAGCCTTATTAGTAAGGTTAATAACTTTAGGTATAGGCTCTAGCTAAGGGGTTAGAGCTGTAAGTAGGTCTAGGCTAGAGGAAGGGCCGTAGGCTAGAGCTAGATCTAGAGGTACCCCCCCTAAGCCTAGGTTATCTAAATCTAAGCCTTTAATAGGTACCTTAGCTAAAAGCTAGGCTTTAAATAGCTAGATTTAGCTAGTTTAATAGATAAGGCGCCTATTAGGTAGCTAGACGAGGTAGGTGTTATAGCCTAAGATAGAGACTAGGTGCCTTGCCTCGGTGCGTAGGGCTAGCTTATAGCCCTTAGCTTAATGTTCTTTTAGAATAGGGATCTTATATTAGGCCCCTAGGGCTTAGAAATACAATAAATCTAGCTTATTAGTCTAGGCTAGCTAGATAACGTTATTGTAGAGCTCTTCCTATGCTGTAAGATCTCTATTAGTAGCTGCTATAGCGTTAACGAGATTATATATATCCTAGATAACGTAATTCTAGAGGGTGTAGGGTAGGCTAGAGCCTATTATCGTAGCCCTAAGTCTATTAAGGATAACCCTAATAGATCTCTTAGCTAAGCTATTTTGCTTATGCGTATAAGGCGTACTAACAGAAAAGGAAATACCCTTATTCCGTAGCTACTCCTATAAGGTAGTTGTAATTTCCTTGCTGCTATTATAGTAGAAGCGTATAAGGTAGTAGCTATAGCGATTTTTTAAGGCTTCGAAGTAGCCTTAAATAGCCTTAGTTATCGTTACCCTGCTTTTATTAACTAATTAGATAACCTATCGATAGTAGGTCTTGCGGTTAACTAATAGCAGGCTATAGGGCTACTAATTATAGGGTAAGGGCTTAATCTAGAAGATGTCTCCTTTAATAACGTTAAAGGCTCGCAGCAGGCTAGCTATAGGGTTAGTAGTTAGCCTCTTAACGGTCTTACCTTTAATATAAGGTAGGTAAACGAAATCCTACTCTTTAATTAGCTAGAAATTAGGCATGCTAGCTAAGATAACCCCTGTCTTCTTTATAAGCCTTAGGCTAAGATAGCCTAGCCTAAGGTGCTATAAGTAAGCTTTTTAAAGAAGCTCTTAATAAGGCTCTAGGGCTAGCCTAAGGCCTTAATAGCCCTATAGGGCTAGCTTTAGAGTGCCGAGATCCCCTAGATCCTTAGAAATAAGATTATCTAAGGTCTACTGTAGAGTAGGGATCCTAAGGGGTTTAGAGCGTTGCTAATAAGGCTGTAGCTAAGTAAGGTCCTTATACCTACTAGCCTCTTGTTGCGTTAGTAGCTTAAGCCTTATTTTAAGCCGTAGAGGGCCCTAATTAGTCGGTACCTAGCGTCCTAGGCGTACAGGGTAGGCATAGTAAGTCGTTAGATTTAAGGGTACTAAGGGGGTCTTAGTGCCTTTAACAGTTAGGAAAAACCTGTTTTTCTAGTAATTAAAGAAGGCTAGCATAGCCCCTTGCTAACTTATTAGCTTATTCCTTAAAAAGAAGCCTCTTAATTAGTAGTGCCTTAAGCTACTTATAAGATTAAGCCTTACATTAAGGCAATAAAAGGCCTTAAGAAGGTAGATCTTATAGTATGTAGCTAGGCTATAGCTAACTAAGACATTAAAAGTAGCTATGCTAGATCTAAAGGGCCTTATAGGCCTGCTGCTTGTTATTACGTAGCCTAGGGTACTATTATTGTCTTAATAGTCGATAAAAGAAGCCTTATTATTAACTATATAGACTAAGGTACCTGTGTTGTATAGTAGGCTAGCCTTAAAGGGGCAATTAGCTAAGCTATGCATTGCTAACTTATTAAGAGCTGCTAAGTTATCTTCTAGGGTACTAAAATCGAGATGAAAGGTTACGTATACAGCAAAAGCTAATCTAGTAGCTTGTAATAGGCCTGTAGGTGCTTTGCTAGGTAGGCGTTGTAGAGGCTTATAAGGCCTCCTGCCTTAATGTTAAGTAGGCTTATTAGGGCTATGCCCTAGCCTAAACCCTTGCCCTAGCCCTTGCCCTTGCCCTAAGCCTTAGCCTTAGCTTTAGCTTGTAAGCTGTCGATAAGGCACTAGGGCCTTAGAGGTACCTTAAGGCTTAGAGGCCTCTAGGGTAGCCTTCTTCTTCTTTTTATTACGCCCCTTAGGGTTACGTAATTAAGCCTTAAGGGTAGCTTAATAAGCTAATGATCCCTTATGCTAAGTCTTATTAAAGATATCTTCTATAATTAGGCTAAGATTTATCTAATCTAGATTACTACTAGTAGCTGCTATAGATTAAATAGTACTATAGATTCGTTCTGCCTAAGGCAGAAAGGAAGTAGATAAGGCTATTATATACTAATTAACTTAATCTTTAACAGCGATAATAACCTTAGCTACAGATAGCTAAGCTAGATAGTTGCTAAATTTAGTATTAAAGTTAGCTAGCGTTCTAGGGTAGCTACTAAAGGATAGGCTATAAAAGCCCCTATAGAAGCTCTCTTTCTTAAGACAAGTAGAATAAGCGTATTAGCGCTCTAATTCAAGATAGGCTTAAGTAGGGCTATCGATCTAAGCTATTAATTAGGCTAAGCTAGGAGCTAGGCTATCCCTTAGGATTATAAGGAGTATAGCCTTTTTAGCTATTAGGATAGCCTTAGCTAAAGCTAGGTTATTAACAAATTCCTAAAATTTAATAGCTTAGAGCATAATAGTAAGGGTCTGCTTCTATTAGTTATAATTCTTAGGTCCTACTAATTTAAATAAATTAAGGAAGACTAAGGCCTTCCTAGAAGCTTCTTAGATAAGGCTAACGTTTAGGGTAGCTAAGGTTGTGCTACTAGTGCTGCTAGTAGCCTTAACTAGTAGCCTTTATTATAGCTAGTTAACTAACTTCTGCACTTCTCTAGATAAATAGATAATCTAGCTATCTAAGGTAGCTTAGCAGGTATCCTAAGCCTATAAAGCGTCTCTTAATGTACTAATTTAAGAGCCTAGATTAGTAATGCTATTATGTAACTGCTAAAGCCCTTAAAGGACTTAATTAAGGTTAAACCCTGCCCCCTATAGGGGCTGTGCGCTAGCTATCCGGCTAGTGCTTACGCGTTATAGGGTAAGCTTTTAATTACGTAATCTAAGGTTACGTAATAAGGCATAAGGTCAAGAGTTAAGGTACCTTTAGGTGCTATTTTCGAGTTACGTAACTAGGTTACGTAGTTCGATCTAAGATAGCGAGAGGTATAGAGTAGATTACGTAATATAGCTACCTCTAAGGTAAGCTATCTAGCAGGCTACGGCTAGGTTACGTAATGTAGCTATTTCTTAAATAAGAAAATAAAGATATACCCGTAAGTCTCCTTACAGGCTTATAACCTGTTAAAATAAGGGTATAAGAAGATAGAGACTATAGGGTAGGTAAGGACTGTGTATATTATATTAAGCTAAGGATAAGAGAAAGGACGCTAGCTAGGTAGGGGATAGCGCCCCTTAAGTACACAGAACACCGTTACCCTAGTCTGTCCTTAAATACATAGTAAATACTAGGGAAATAGGACATCTCGAGGTAATACTAATCTCTCTTAAGTGCCTAGCTAATAGGCTTTTAGGGTAGCCCCGCTTAGCCCTGCTTTGCCCCGCACAGCCCCGCACTGCCCCGCTTAGCCACCTCTAGTAGCGTAAGCCACATCTCTTAGTGCATGGTCTTAACACTAACGCTAAGCTTAATACAGCAACAAAGATTAAACACTTAGAATACTATTGCTTAGAGAAGAGTACTACCTTTAGGTAGTACCTTATTAAATAGCTGTCTAAGAAATTTGCATTTATAACAAGTGTTTAAAAATAGTAAGCTTTCTTTAATAAAGAGTAGCTAGCTATTAACGAAATCTTTAGTAAAAGTACCTTATTACGTAGCATAATAGAACTTAGACTTTACAATATAAGTGTAAGTCCTATATAGCCTAAGGCAACGTTATCGTTAAGCGCTACTAACGCAGGAGCAAGCTTTAAAGCCCTTTCCTTATTATCCTTTATAACTACTTCTGCTTAATTTAGCGTAAGACGTATTACTTATACTAATTCTAAGTTAGCTAAGAATTTTTCTGCTCCCTCTGCCCTACTAAACCTACCTGCTAGCCCTAGCCCTAGTCCCTAAGGATCCCTATACATACTAATCTTATTTAACGAATCTTCTCCTTTCTATTATCTCCCCCTACCTTATCGTCCCTAGCTTACGCTATCTATACCTACTCTTATAGGTATAGCGTCTAGCTTTAACAGTAAAGAAAGCAGTAGTAGTAGCCCTGTCCTTAGCCTAACTCTAGCTATAAGCAATTTTATTACCCTTAGCGCAAAGCAATTTAACTCTATCTTTGCCCCCCTCCTTACTTAATCTATATCTATTAGTAGCACTAGTAAATTTAATAATAGATAAAAGCTTACTAAAATTAGCTACTTCTAGCCTAACCTTAATAAGTTATATAAAGGTTACGATTCTATAACCGTAGGCTTAGACATAGTTTAGCGTAACGTTAATTGTTTTACTAATAGTATTTAAAACAACGCTACTATTAATAACTATAAAGATTTTATTTAATAAAACATTACTTAAATCTTTTATAGCTTTGCTTAGACTTAGTAGGTATTACTCCTTGCTGCTAAGCGTAATAAAAAGCAGTCTTTTTTTAATAATCTCCTTAAGGCCTTTTAGGACTGCTTTTAGCTTAATTACGTTTAAGCTAGCGTAGTGCTTAACTAAATGTCTTTTACTAAGGAAAACTATTATAAAGGTACTAATATTTAAGATTAGTTTACCTACGTAATCTACGTATACAAAGCAGTTAGCTACTATAGCCTATACTAATAGCTTAGCTAGGTCTACCTTAAGCTTAACCCCTTGCTGTAAGAGCTCGTCGTTAAGCTAGACAGCACTACTAGCTACAAAGACTACCTCTGCTACCTTAAGGAAAAGGTATAAGCTTGCTCTGCTGTCCTTACTAAAGCTAGCCCCTTTAGTTTTAACGCAGCCTTGCTCTGCTCTAGGATAAGAACAGCTAGTGCTACCTACGCTGCTAACAACTTTAGCGCTAACAACTCCTTTAGCAAATAGGCATACTTTAACAATTCTTACAGCTACTATAACAACAACAACTACCCTTATAGTTCTTACAGCAAAAAGGGGTACAGTTACTATAGCTACAGCAACAGTTAATCTTATAGTCTGCCTATTTAACGCAGCTATTTCTAGCCCTATAAAAGATTTAATAACAGCAATGCTAGTAGTAGCAGCAGTAGCTATAACTAGTAACGCAATAACCCTTATTATATAGCTTACGTATAGCGCAAAGGCAAATTCTACTGCCTTGCTAACTAACGCTGTCCTAAGGAATACATCTACTACTGCTAAGTCCTTTGCAACAACCTTATTAACAACAAGGCCTATTACTATAACTAAGCTATAAAGGTTTACGTAGACCTTACTAATGCTAAAGCAATAAAAATAGAAAATAAGTTAAAAGCAAATAGCTATGTTACAGTTAAAGAGTTCTTTATAGAAGACAACTTAGCTAAATATGTCTTAGATACTACTACTACTACTACTAATAAGACTAAGTTTTTTTATTTTTCTTCCTTAGCTAACGTAATTAATAAAGCTAAACTTCCTTTGCTTTAACTCCCCTTTAAGCTATTAATGCCCCTCTTAGACGCGTCTTAGCTAAGCTTAAACAAAAAGTTAAACTGCTTTAAGTATAGTACCTATTATAACAATAAGATAGCACTAATAAAGCACGTTTTCTTTAACAAGTATACCTACCTAAAGAAGCTTAACGCTAACAATTAACTACCTTTTATACCTAGCTAAGTTATTAAGGCATAGAGGACGTATACTATACTACCGCTGTCTTAGTACTGCTACGCTAAGGTAAAACTTTAATTTAACATTAACGTAAACGAGACGTATACAGCGCTAAACACTAGATACTTAAACATCTTAGCGGACTATACCTAGTTAACCTAGCACTTGCTTAACGTTAAGTTCTAAAAAGTAGAAATACCTAAGGTTATTTAAGGTATTGCTTTTATTACTACTTTAACTAATAAAGCTACCTTTAACTTTTATATAAAAGGTACGTAATAGAACGGCGCTATAGTAAATATATACTTTAGAGTAAAAGCTTAGGTTATAGACCGCCTTAAGCTTAATATGCTACTAAAGGAAAAATTCCTTACTAAATACAGCATTAATATATTATACTCCTAGAATACGCTAGTTATTAGTGCTAGCCTAAACGTATACATCCCCTTTAAGACAATAAGAAAACTAGACCTTATCTAAACTAAGGTTAAGTTATTTAGGCGCGCCTATATCTTAGCCTACTCCTCTACCTTTATCCTAATGTATTATAGCCCCTTTAAGCGCCTTAATCCCTACTACGCTATAAGAACCTACCTCTTCTTAGCGTCTACTCTTAGCGTTATAAACTATCTTACTAATATAGACGCCTTAGGCATTACCTCTATAATAAGCTATGTTATAATCGTTAACAACATAGCCTGCTTACTCTAATACTAACGCAACGATCTTATTAGTATAATTAGCGATTATAATAAGGCTTAGCATAAGCCTATTTCTAGTAATAAAGCAATAGCTTTTATAGCATTCTTAGGCAATAGCTTAAAAACTATTAATATAACTAACCTAACCGTTTACCTTATCTTAGATTTAACAGATAAGAACGTATAAAGCAACATAAAGGACCTTTTAAGCACTAATCTAAAGAAAGGCATAATTAGTAAGCTAAATAATGTCCTTAAAATCTTAAGCAAGGCTAGCGTTAAAGTATATACTGTTAATCTTAACGCTATAACGCAATTATCTAGTATCCTTAACTTATTTAATGTTTAGCGCAATAAGGGCGTTTTGCCTTTGCCTAAGGATAAAAAAATACATATTAACCTTATTAACAGATAGCAAGATTAGGTTAGCTTAGTACGTCTTTACCTTCTTAGAACAAAAGACTATGCTTTTATTAATAATAAGATAAGGACAATATACGCTTAAGGAAAGGTAAGCTAGATAAAACAGCTGTGCTTATTTATAAGCCTTATGTTTATAGTATAGTAGACACTAAAGAAAGGTTAAATAGTTATTAATATATAACGCCTTAATAAGATTACAATGCTAAACGTTTACCTACTGCCTTCGTAGGAAGAAATTATTACATAGGTCTACAGTAAAAGGTATCTTACGGTCCTAGACGCCTCTTAATTCTTTTACTAACTCTTAATCTATAAGGACTATAAGAGCTAGAACGTGCTAATTAGCTTACGTAGGTTAGAAATGCTATACGTAGTTATTATAAGGTTTAAAAACAGTCCCTTATACGCTTAACGCTTTATAGACTAAAGACTCTTTAATATCTAATACTTTGTTTAAGCGTATATTAACGATATTATTATCTATAGCAATAGCCTTAACGATTATTGCTAGTACGTTTCTAAGGTACTAGACTGCTTTTAGAAATATAAGCTTATAATAAACCTAATAAAATCCTTTTATAGCTTTTTATTTATATGTCTCTTAAGGTTCTACGTTAACGCCTTTAGCTTATTAACAATAAACGATAAAATCTTAGCGCTTAGCAAGATTAAAATGCCTACTAACCTTAGCAACCTTAAAACCTATCTTAGTATAGCAACCTTCTTTTATAGATTTATCTTTAACTTTATAGCAAAAGCTAACCCCCTTAAACGCTATAAAACAAAGCTCTTTGCTAAGCTTTATAAGTCTAGAAAGGCGCTTAAGCATAATAAACGCGCTTAATAATTATAAGCAATAAAACTTGCTTTTACGCTAACTTAAGCAAAGACTAAGTTATTTAAAATACTTTAAGAGTACTTAATAAAGAAGATATTACTTTATTACTATAATCTTAACTATACTTTCTTTATTAAGACTAACGTAAGTAGCTATAGCCTAAGAGCCTTTGTATTCTACCTTAACGCTAAATAAGAAAAGTTAACCTTACTGCTAGCTTATAAGATCTAGCCTATTATGTTTATTAGCTATTAGCTTACTAAGTCTAAGGTAAACTACTAGCCTACTAAACTTAAAGTTACCTATCTAGTTTAAGCTTACTGCTAACTGCAAGTAATAATCTAGTCTAACCGCTCCTTAGTCTAAGTGCTAACGGACTATGCTACAATATAAGGCGTTACTATATATACTAGTCTATTAACAGTAGACCTTGTTAAAGGTAACTTATAATTAACTAACGCTTCTGTCTTCCTTAACTAATTTTAACTTTAGGTCTACTATATACTAAGAAAAACAAACCTTATGCTTAACGTACTTTTACGCCTCTTAACAACTAATCTACTACCTATAACAAATATAAGCAAGCTTAATAACATTTAAGGAAACAAAGACAGTAAAGCATTGTTTATAGCGTCCTATGTTAAAATAATAGATAAGCTATAGTTAGAATTCGTTAATAACTATAAGTTAGACACTAAGTAGGCAAAGGTTATTAATATGCTAAAGAAACCTTAAGCTATAGCTACGATAGGGAAGCTAGCTATACTATTTAGTAAGATCTTTTTAAAAGTTACTATACCTTTTAAGATAGTTAACAGCCTACTATACAAGACCTAAGTAAACAGCGCTAGCGGTCCCTGCCTCTACGTACTATATAAATACGTTAAGAAAGTCTTTAAGACTATTTACAACTAGGATTTTTATCCTAGCTTCGCTAAAATATATACTAATCTTAATAACTTTAGCTTTTACAATAAAGCTTATACAATTCGCAAATACCTTTAGTACTGCTAAACCTATCTCTAAAACTATACTAACTAATAAAAGCTACTAAGCAAGCTGTAGCCTATCCTAGCTAGTTACTAGCCTTTTTATACAGTTGCTATAGATTTTATTATTAGCTTCCTACTAGTAAAGCCTAAACGATCCTTCTAGAAACTAACAGATAAGCCTAGAGACCTTAACGCCTTACTTACTATAACCTATAAATATAGTTAAAAGACCTTCTTAATCTTTAGCAGTACATAGTACGCAGCAAAGGACTAAGCGTATATCTTGCTCTAGACAGTCTTACTATATAATTAAGGCTTCTTAAAGATAATTATTAGCGATAAGGACAGCAAATTTATGTTTAACTTCTAAAAAGTACTCTTTATAGCCTTAGGAACAAAGCTTGCCTTTAGCACTAGCTACTACCTATAAATAGATAAAGCGTTAAAGCAAAAAAATTAAATAGTAAAGATTGCGCTTTAGTATTATATAGCAACTTTAGACATCTCTTAGCTAGCTATTATCCTAGCTCTCTAATTCTCCTTAAACAATAGCTTAAGCACGCTAGTTAAACAGTTACTTAACAAGCTTATGTTTAGCTTTAAACCTACTAGTTTCCTTAACTATATAAACATTACGCTATAGCTTAACTAAGATACTATTAATACGCTGCAAAGAATTTACGCTAAAAAAGCTAAGCGCCTAATAAATATTATAGCTATATAAGCTAAGAGTTAATACAATAGTAAACATAAGGCATAATCGTTTAGCAAAGGTAACATAGTCTACCTTTAACTCTACTATAGCTACTACCTTCCTAAGAAGCCCCTTTAAAAGTAGTCTTAGTAAAAAGCAAAGCTTTTTAAGGTACTTAAAAAAGTTAGTCCGCTAGCCTACTAGCTTAAACTCCTTACTGCCTAAAAGGTTTACAACGTCGTTTCTATAGCTTACCTTTTCCTAGGTCCTTAGGGCCTAGACCCCTTTAGACAAGTAAGCTAGCCCCTTAGGCCTATTAAAGTTAACAACAATAAGGAGTAGGAAATTAAGAAAATCGTTAAAGCTAAGATAAACAAAAGGATATAACCTTACTAAACTAAATACCTAGTCTAGTAGAAAGGGTATAGCGTAAAGGATAACTAATAGATTAAGAAAAAAAAGCTAGTCCTTATAGCTATAAAGATCTTTAACGAATTTAAGGAAGGGTACCTTAAGTAAAAGCTTAAGACTAGTACGCCTTTTATTATTAAAGTACTAACTATAAAGATAAACAAAAAGAAAGCAAAAGAAACTAAGGAAGGCAAGGATATAAGCAATAAGTTTAACAGAGATTAAGAAACATATATACTAGTAGCGCATTAATTAAAACAATTAATTTTTTAAAGCAGCATTTATTATAGATAGAGAAGGCGCGCTGCTACAGATAGCTATAACATAGGACCTATATATATACAGGGATCCCCTGTTACAAGAGATAGAAGAAGAATCAAGCCTCTTATACACTCTTATCGCGTACTATAACATTCGTTAACTAATACCCCTACTACAGCTGCATTACAACCTTTATCGTAGAGTCGTTATATATAAGCATTAAACGCTTCCTTTAACAGCGCTCTACTAGAGACCTTAAGGCTGTCTTTAAGAAGCTAAAGCTATTCTAAAGCTACTAAGCTATTAAGGCTAAGCTTAAAGCTAATAAGCGCTAAAATAAAGTTATAATAACCTTAAGCTTTATTCTCTACGATATACGCTTCTAGGTCTCCTTATATACAATTGTTAAGACCATGCACTAAGAGATGTAGCTTACGCTACTAAGAGGTAGCTAAGCGGGGCAGTGCAGGGCTGTGCAGGGCAAAGCAGGGCTAAGCAGGGCTACCTTAAAGCCTATTAGCTAAGCACTTAAGAAAGATTAGTATTACCTTAAGATATCCTATTTCCTTAGTATTTACTATGTATCTAAGGATAGACTAAGGTAACAGTGTTCTATGTACTTAAGGGGCGCTATCCCTTACCTAGCTAGCATCCTTTCTCTTATCCTTAGCTTAATACAATATATACAGTCCTTACCTACCCTATAGTCTCTATCTTCCTATACCCTTATTTTAATAGGTTATAAGCTTATAAGGAGACTTATAGGTATATCTTTATTTTCTTATTTAAGAAATAACTATATTACGTAACCTAGCCATAGCCTGCTAAATAGCTTACCCTAAAGGTAGCTATATTACGTAATCTACCCTATACCCCTTGCTATCTTAGATCGAACTACGTAACCTAGTTACGTAACTTAAAAATAGCACCTAAAGGCACCTTAACTCTTAACCTTGTGCCTTATTACGTAACCCTAGATTACGTAATTAAAAGCTTACCCTATAACGCATAAGCACTAGCTAGATAGCTAGCGTATAGCCCCTACAAGGGGCAAGGTTTAACCCTAATTAAGTCCTTTAAGGGCTTTAGCAGTTACATAATAGCATTACTAATCTAGGCTCTTAAATTAGCACGTTAAGAGACGCTTTATAGGCTTAGGATACCCGCTAAGCTACCCTAGATAGCTAGATTATCTATTTATCTAGAGAAGTATAGAAGTTAGTTAACTAGCTATAACAAAGGCTACTAGTTAAGGCTACTAGTAGTACTAGCAGCATAACCTTAGCTACCCTAAACGTTAGCCTTATCTAAGAAGCTTTTAAGAAGGCCTTAGTCTTCCCTAATTCGTTTAAATTAGTAGGACCTAAGAATTATAACTAATAAAAGCAAACCTTTACTATTATACTCTAAGCTATTAAATTTTAAGAATTCGTTAATAACTTAGCTTTAGCTAAGGCTATCCTAATAGCTAAGAAGGCTATACTCCTTATAATACTAAGGGATAGCCTAGCCCTTAGCCTAGCCTAATTAATAGCCTAGATCGATAGCCCTACTTAAGCTTATCTTAAATTAGAGCGCTAATACGCTTATTCTACTTGTCTTAAGAGAGAGAGCCTTTATAGGGGCTTTTATAGCTTATCCTTTAGTAGCTACCTTAGAACGTTAGCTAATTTTAATGCTAAATTTAGTAACTACTTAGCTTAGCTATCTATAGCTAAGGTTATTATTACTATTAAAGATTAAGTTAATTAGTATATAATAGCTTTATCTACTTCTTTTCTGCCTTAGGTAGAACGAATCTATAGTACTATTCGATCTATAGCAGCTATTAGCAGCAATCTAGATTAGATAAATCTTAGCTTAATTATAAAAGATATCTTTAATAAGACTTAGCATAAGGGATTATTAGCTTATTAAGCTGCCCTTAAGGCTTAATTACGTAACCCTAAGGGGCGTAATAAGAAAAAGAAAAAGGCTACCTTAGAGGCCCCTAAGCCTTAAGGCACCTCTAAGGCCTTAGTGCCCTATAGACAGCCTACAAGCTAAGGCTTAGGGCAAGGGTAAGGGCTAGGGCAAGGGTCTAGGCTAGGGTATAGCCCTAATAAGCCTACTTAACACTAAGGCAGGAGGCCTTATAAGCCTCTACAACGCCTACTTAGCAAAGCACCTATAGGCCTATTACAAGCCTCTAGATTAGCTTTTGCTATATACGTAACCTTTAATCTTAATTTTAGTACCCTTAAAGTTAATAACTTAGTAGCTTTTAATAAGTTAGCAATACATAGCTTAGCTAATTGCCCTTTTAGGGCTAGCCTACTATATAACACAGGTACCTTAGTTTATATAGTTAATAATAAAGCTTCTTTTATTAACTATTAAGACGATAACAGTACCTTAGGCTACGTAATAACAGGCAGCAGGCCTATAAGGCCCCTTAGATCTAGCATAGCTACTTTTAACGTCTTAGTTAGCTACAACCTAGCTACATACTATAAGATCTACCTTCTTAGAGCCCTTTATTGCCCTAATATAGGGCTTAATCTTATAAGTAGCTTAAGGTACTACTAATTAAGAGGCTTCTTTCTAAGGAATAAGCTAATAAGTTAGCAAGGGGCTATGCTAGCCTTCTTTAATTACTAGAAAAACAGGTTTTTCTTAACCGTTAAAGGCACTAAGACCCCCTTAGTGCCTTTAAATCTAACGACTTACTATGCTTACCCTATACGCCTAGGACGCTAAGCACTAATCTATTTAACTAATTAGGGCCTTCTACGGCTTAAAATAAGGCTTAAGCTACTAACGCAACAAGAGGCTAGTAGGTATAAGGACCTTACTTAGCTATAGCCTTATTAGCAACGCTCTAAACCCCCTAGGATCCCTACCCTATAGTAAACCTTAGATAATCTTATTTCTAAGGATCTAAGGGATCTTAGCACACTAAAGCTAGCCCTACAGGGCTATTAAGGCCCTAGGCTAGCCCTAGAGCCTTATTAGGAGCTTCTTCGAAAAGCTTACTTATAGCACCTAAGGCTAGGCTATCTTAGCCTAAGGCTTATAAAGAAGATAAGGGTTATCTTAGCTAGCATGCTTAATTTCTAGCTAATTAAAGAGCAGGATTTCGTCTACTTACCTTGTATTAAAGGTAAGACTATTAAGAAGCTAACTACTAACCCTATAGCTAGCCTGCTATAAGCCTTTAACGTTATCGAAGGAGACATCTTCTAGATTAAGCCCTTACCCTATAATTAGCAGCCTTATAGCCTGCTATTAGTTAACTATAAGACCTACTATCGATAAGTTATCTAATTAGTTAATAAAAGTAAGGCAACGATAACTAAGGCTATTTAAGGCTACTTTAAGGCCTTAAAAAACTACTATAGCTACTACCTTATACGCTTCTACTATAACAGCAGCAAGGAGATTATAACTACTTTATAAGAGTAGCTATAGAATAAAGGTATTTCCTTTTCCGTTAGTATACCTTATACGTATAAGTAAAATAGCTTAGCTAAGAGATCTATTAAGGTTATCCTTAATAGACTTAAGGCTATAATAATAAGCTCTAGCTTACCTTATACCCTCTAGAATTACGTTATCTAGGATATATATAACCTTGTTAACGCTATAGCAGCTACTAATAAGGATCTTATAGCATAAGAAGAGCTTTATAATAACGTTATCTAGCTAGCCTAGACTAATAAGCTAGATTTATTATATCTCTAAGCCTTAAGGGCCTAATGTAAGATCCTTATTCTAGAAGAACGTTAAGCTAAGGGCTATAAGCTAGCCCTATATACTAAGGCAGGGCACCTAGTCTCTATCCTAGGCTATAATACCTACCTCGTTTAGCTACCTAATAGGCGCCTTATCTATTAAACTAGCTAAATCTAGCTATTTAAAGCCTAGCTTTTAGCTAAGGTACCTATTAGAGGCCTAGATTTAGATAACCTAGGCTTAGGGGGGGTATCTCTAGGTCTAGCCCTAGCCTACAGCCCTTCCTCTAGCCTAGCCTTACTTATAGCTCTAACCCCTTAGCTAGAGCCTATACCTAAAGACATTAACCTTACTAATAAGGCTTTAAGCCTTAAGTTACCTAATCTAGCTATACGTAACTATCTATATAACCTACTTAATTAGATAAACTTTAATCTTATCTTAGCTACCTTAAAAGCTAAGAATAAACCTACCTTATAAGACAAGCCTTATACCTTTTAAGAAGCTTCTTAACGCCTTAACGCCCTAGCCTAGCTAGAGGCTATAGCAGCTAAATTTTAGCAGCTATTATTCTAAGACGTCTTTACCTTTTAGCCTTAGAATAACCTTCCCTTAGGCTGCTAGCTAATAATAAGCTAGCTTGTCTTTAAGCTTAAAAAAGACTAATATAAGCATATAACTAAGCATAAAGCTAGGCTTATAGCTTAAGGCTTTTAGCAAATTAAAGGCCTTAACTATACTAATACCTTTGCTTCTATAGCTATGCTAGTTATATAGTAAGTCCTCTTAGCTTTAGCTATAGCTAAAGGCTAGGAAATTAAGCAGATTAACTTTATAAGGGCATTTTTAAACAAAGACCTTAAGGAAGATATCTTTATCTAGCTTTTAAAGAGCTTTAATTAGTTTATTTAGTAAGCTAATCCTAAGACAATAACTAAGCTAGCTTAAAGGGGCTATATAGCTACCTTAGAGCCTTTAGATTAGGCTATTTAGCTTAATAAGACCTTCTATAGCCTTAAGCAGTTATCTCGTAAGTAGCAGCAAGCCCTTAATTAAGCAGCAGCTACCTTAGACTTTAAGCTACTAGCCTTAGATTTAGCTGTCTTATATAATTATATAATAGGCATCTTTATAGTTACTTATATTAATAACTGCCTCTTAATTAGTCTAAGCTTAAGGCTAATTAACAAGACAAAAGAGGCTCTTAATAGGATCTATAAGATAAAGGATAAAGGCCTAGCTACCTTATTCCTAGGGGTTTATATTATTTAAGATACTAGAAAAAGGATTATCTAGCTATCTTAAGAGCACTTTATAGAAAAAGCTCTTAAGAGGTTTAACTAAGCCTTAGCCTAGCTAGCTAACACACCCCTTATGCCTTAGCTAGTTACGTGCCTAAGGGACTCTCTACTACTTATAGCTAATAAAGCTAAGCTATATTAGGCTATTATTAGCATAGCTATCTATCTAGCTACATAGACTAAGCTAGATATAGCTTTTATAGTCTAGTTTTTAGTACGCTATTTCTAGCTACCTTATAAAGAGTACCTCTTAAGGGCCTATAAGCTATTAGCTTATCTTAAGAGCACTAAGTCCTAGGGCATTAAATACGCTATTTAAGGCCTATAGCGCCTTATAGCCTATTGTAATAGCAACTTTATAAGGGATAAAAGCATTAGCAAAAGCACCTATAGATACGTTATTTAACTAGCTAGAGGCCCTATAAGCTAGAAAAGTAAGAGGGCTAGTACTATTGCCTTATCTACCCTAGAAGCTAAATATACAGCGATTATAGAGGCTACCTAAGAGCTTAAGTAGTTAGCTAGCTTATTACATAAGATAGACTAGAATATTAATTTTCTAGTTACCTTATACAACGACAATAAGCAGGCTATATCTACTGCTAACGACCTTACCTTACACAGCTGCATAAAGTATACGCTAATTAAGTTTAGCTATATTAAAGAGAAGGTTTAAGAACAGCTAGTTACCCTAGAGTAGATTAATATAAAAGGCAACGTAGCTAATAGCTTTACTAAGCTACTAACTAAGCTATAGCTAGCCTTATTTTAGAAAAGCTTATACAAACTACTATTAGCCTAGCCCTTTAAATCTTACGTAGTTAATTATATGTACCCTTATTAGGGAGGCTAGGCTAATCTTGCCTAGCTAAATAGCCCTTATTTAAGGCTACCCTATAGCTCTAAGGAAGAGCTACCTTATAGCCTTTAGGGGCTAATAACCCTTAGTTAGCACGATAACACCTTAACAAGGATGTTAACCCTTAACGACCCTTGCTGGTAGCTTAACTACTACTTACTAAAGTAGTTACTAAGCTTACTAAGGCTCTTACTAAGCCCTTAGCCTATTACAAAGACAGCTTCCCTTAGTAAAAGCTTTATACTAAGCCCTTAACCTAAGATTAAAGGCATCTAAGCTACTTTAAGCCCTAGGCCCCTCTAAGAAGGGATCCTTTTCTATAGAAAAGCTACCTTAGAAGCAGAAGCTGCTAACATTTACCTTATAGAAGCAGCTAAGGCTTTACTCTAGCTAGCTAGCTTAGATTATTATAGCTCTAGCACTAGCTCTAGCACTAGCTCTAGCACCCGCTCTAGCTATAGCACCGAGTCTAGCTCTAGCTCTAGCTATAGCCTAAGCCCTTTAGCAGCTTAACCTTAGCTTTATAAGGCACCTACCTTAAGTATATACTAAAGGCTAGCATTAGAGTTACCTAACTCGTTACATAGCTTGCTAAGCTTAAGCCCCTTTAATAAGTATAAAAGGCTGCTTACAGAGACCCTCTATAAAGCTCTAAGGCTTACCTTAAAAGAAATACGCTAAGAGGCTTAAGACTAGCTTAAAGACTAATAGCTTTATACACTAAAAAAGGACCTATTTAAGCCTTTAGAAGGGCTAGCTACCTTATACATAAGTAAAGGCATAACGTAAAGCTTTAATAATTAGCTGTAGCAACCTATATACTAATTAAGCTACCTAAGCTATATAAGCTATTTAAGCCTAGCCTTAGATTAACAAAGGCTGCTACCCTATAGGCCCTTATATAGGCTAATAAGTATAAGCTTTAAGATGCCTTACCTTATACAGCTAAGCATTAGGGGGAGTGTTAAGACTATGCACTAAGAGATATAGCTTACGCTACTAAGAGGTAGCTAAGCAGGGCAGTGCAGGGCTATGCAAGGCAAAGCAGGGCTAAGCAGGGCTACCCTAAAGCTTATTAGCTAGGCACTTAAGAGAGATTAGTATTACCTTAAGATGTCCTATTTCCTTAGTATTTACTATGTATCTAAGGACAGACTAAGGTAACAGTGTTCTATGTACTTAAGGGGCGCTATCCCCTACCTAGCTAGCGTCCTTTCTCTTATCCTTAGCTTAATACAACACACACAGTCCTTACCTACCCTATAGACTCTATCTTCCTATACCCTTATTTTAATAACAATTAATCTTATTTAGCAGCAGCTTGCCTTACTGCTTTACGAAAGAATACTTAGCTTAGCCTTCTACGTCTATATAATTTAAACAACTTACAGCATCCTATGTAAGCACGCGCTTAAGGCTTAAATTAAGACCTTACAATAGCTTTAGAAGTTATAGCTTAATCCCTACTAGTAGTAAGAGAAGACTATCGTAGACTAGCAAAGCTACGTACCTAATGCGCCCCTTAAACCTCTCGTTACCTACTAGCAAGGCTAGCCCTATAGCGCCGTCGCCCTACAGTAGCCCTATTAACAAAGCAAAAGTATTATAAGCACCTAGCGCAACCCCTCGTTCTTTAAGAAAGTAAAAAAGGATAAGAAGCATAAGATTAAGAAGAACAAGAAGCGTAAGATTAAGAAGGATAAGAAGCGCAAAGTTAAGCTATTACAGCAGCCGCTGCCTTCTACAGCGCCGCTAACACTTATAGGCCTGCTGCTACTATAGATACTTACTACTACAGATATAAGTCTCTAGCGCCTTATAGGCTCTAGTAATAGCTTTATCCCTAGGTAGCCGCAGCCCTATGCCTACTAACAAGCTACGTAAGCTAACCTCCTTAACTTCCCCCTTAGTACACAAAAGGAACTTAAATTCTTAAACAACTTTAAGCTTCTTATAGCCTAAGCTATGCGCTAAGCCGTAGCTGCCCTTAAATAGATAGAAACAAGGTCTTATAGCTAGAATACATAATTTTCCCTTTACAAATAGCTTTATATAGATATATATATATATATATGTATATAGGTAGGTAAGGGGCACAAGGCTACGACGGGCGTACTTTAGTTTCTTAGGTAATACAGTAGGTAAGGCAGGAGCGGGCGTCTAGCTACAGTAGTATGCTAGATAACAGAGTGTGGTATGCTGGCTAACGTTTCCTATAATGAATCTGCATGGGGCTGGACTGAAGTTGAAGGTGGGACGGGAGGGTTGTGATTAGGGCGGTGAAACTTCGGAGGAAGCCGGAGCTTGGGGGCGCCGTCGGCGAGAATTGGAGATGGGGTGTCGCGAATCTCGTGGGAGGGGGAATTGGGCGAGAAACAGACGCAGGAGAAGGAGGAGAGGAGAACATTGAAGAATTGAGGGTGCTGGCAGGGGATGCTCTCTCATTCATCTACGGAGTACCCGCACGAGGAGGCATGGCAAGTTCGAGAGGCAGCACGTCTGGTCCAGGAAGCACGGGTCGCGACAGCATGGAGCACCACAATCACGCATCGCGAAGGGTCTCGTGACTGGCTTTGCTGGTCGAGAACGCACAATTGAGGACACGATTGCCATGTGAAGCTCAGAGACTAGCTACCGGGGGCTCAACGAAAACATCATCGCCAAGATGGATATAGAGAGACGGCGAAGAGAAGACCGGGTAAGGAGAGACATTGCAACTCGAGTCTTCTTCGTGGCGATGCGTGAAGCACCAGCACAATGAAAACGAAGACAAAGCGGTAGAAATCAAAAATTACGCCCCCTATGGCCCCGAAGGACAATAGAGCGAGGAACGACTCCGCGTTGTGCAATGCAGGCCTTCCACACTGAAACCCCCAATTCATGAGCTGGGGAGTTCGGAACAAGGTAAGTATGAGGAGAGAAAAGAAGAGAAAAAATCCCAAAAGTCGCGGACCGCGCGACGAGGTTATATACCCCTTCTGCCGGGCGGTGAAGAGGAGAGATCATCGCCAGCTTACTAAGAGGCGGCATTCGGGCGATCAGTCAATGTTCAACGAGTCGTCCATCGTGTGCAGAGTGACCTAGCACGTGACCCGCGCACTACCAATTTTTCTCGTTGGTGCGCGACAGGCAGGGCACGCCCCACTTGCTCTGGTCCACAGAAGTTGCGTATCGGCTTGTAGGGCACGGAAACCCTTTGCTGAATTTGACAAGCCTCTCCATCCTCCCGAAATTTCCAAGGCCTCACCCGAACAACGACCCATCGGAGTCCAGGTTGATCGCAAGCAGACACAATGGTATGTTGAATCTCTGCGGAGGGGGACGCGAAGAGCGCCCGAAAACGAGTCTTGGGGGCATTTTTTTAACGGGCGGGTTTTCCCATCTTGCAGGCGATCAAGCACAACCAGAAGCTCGTCAACAACCGTGAGCCTTTCTCCCCCGCCCCTGCGTGGAATTCTCAGCGACTACGACGACGAGAACGACGAAAATGGACATGCGATAGATGGAAAGAACAGGAGAAAAAGAGAAGGGAGAAGCGACGGGCAGGAGACTGACAACAGACAGATTTCCGCAAGGATTGGCAGCGACGGGTTAGCACCCACTTCGACCAGGTACGCAATATCCAACAGATGGAACTTTTGCTCCCAGAAAGAAAAATCTAGATTTCGCCGAGGTACGAGGGTTCTTGGAGGTTGACCAAGATTTTTTTTTCTTCGACAAATAGCCCGGCAAGAAGAAGACGAGACGTGTCGCCCGACAGGCCAAGGCCGCTGCTGTCGCCCCCCGCCCCGTCGACAAGCTCCGCCCGATTGTGCGATGCCCTACCATCAAGTACAACCGACGGGTCCGTACCGGCCGAGGCTTCACTCTGACTGAGCTCAAGGTACGAATTGCTTGGAATTATGAACGCGCGGCATGGATAGACTTGGTGGCAGTCTAGAAGCTATCCAGCCAAGAGGAGGAATGTTCGAGCAAAAGAAGAGGGAAAAGGGGGGGGGGGGTTGCGATCAACAGACACGAAGCAGCGAGGAAAAGGAAACGACTTCATGAAGAGGGATGAGCCAGCGAGGAAGAGGTCTTTGAGAAGAGGAAGCAGCAGGAAACCAGGTTGGACGAAAGGTGAAAAGTATCCATTCTGACAACGATCACAGGAGGCCGGCATCTCCAAGTCCTTCGCCCCAACCATCGGCATCGCCGTCGACTTCCGCCGCCAGAACCTCAGCGAGGAGGGCCTCGTCGCCAACGTTGCCCGCCTCAAGGCCTACAAGCAGCGCCTCATCCTGCTCCCCCGCCGATCCAACGCCCCCAAGAAGGGCGACACCAAGATCGACGTCGCCCAGCTCGAGCGCGTCCAGTCCATCGCCTCCGCCCTCCCCATCACCCCCCTCGCCTCTGGCTTCTCCGAGATCCCCAAGGGCGAGCTCCCCGAGAACATCGAGGGCGGCGCCCACTCCAAGCTGCGCCTCGCCCGGAGCTACGCCCGGCACCAGGGCGCCCGCGAGAAGCGTGCCCGGGACAAGGCCGAGGCCGAGAGCGCCAAGAAATAAACTCAAGGAAATTAGATCATTGTCTTTTCTCTCTGTGGTTTTCTTTCTGCTCTCTTCTCTCTCTCACGCATGTCCGCACAATACACACACAACTTCTTCTCGCGTCTCCTCCACGCACACAAAAAAACCACAGCTTTTCAAGGGATATTTCCGGTGTTTTGAGGGTTTGTTGCTCTTTGCGTCTCTGTGAAAAGGGAGCGGCAGGGTCGGGTTTGATGAAATTACCATGCCCAGGGTTCTGTGAGTGAAGAAGATACTCTAGGTCCAGGTCAAAAAGAAATTCTATATTGCATCAACATCTGGCTCTTCCCGTTCTTCTCCTGCGGCCCCCTTTTACGAGCAACGCGATCTCAGCCATTGCACCATTGCTGTACCCTCCAGGCATCTTAGGTCGCGCGCGCGGGCGCGTGTATGTATGTGCATGTTATATTCGTGATTCATCCAAGACGCCAGGCCAAATCTACCATTGTTCTTCTCGCATTGGACTGCTACGTGTTGATCTGCGCTCCCGAATCTCCTCTGCTCGCGTTCAAGCCCCCCCTCACGACCTCTGCGCGGCGAGCACCTCCGTTCCTTGTTTGACCAAGTCGCGCAGCAGCGCGCTCAGCCCATGATCCGCGCCATCGGGCCCCTTTTGCCATGTTCGCAAGAGCTCGGTGCACAGGACCAGCGCGTTCTCGCGGTCCACCCTGGCCATGTTCTCCTTCTGCCTCGGATCCACCTGCTTCGGCTCGAGCTCCATGCCGCCCAGCATCGCGCCCACTTGATCCGTCTCGCTGTCGTGCGCCTGCTCCACTTGTCTGTAGGGCGCTTGCGCGTCGTCTCGGTCGTCTGCTGCCGCCATGTCGCGCCCGGTAATGGCGCGGTACAGGACTTCCTGGACGCCCTCGACGGCGAGGATGCGCGCCACGGCCGCGGCGCCCTCGTGCGAGCGGCTCATGAGGGCGAAGACGAACCAGGCCTCGGAGCGCAAGATGGGCCATTTGGCCTGCGTGAGAAGGAATGCCAGCGGCGCCGTGATATCCTTGTGCGCATCGTAGAATTCCTGCTGCTGCTGCTGCTGCTGCTGCTGCTTATTGCTGTCATCTGCGGCGGCACCGGGATCGGGGGTATGCAGGGCCCTGCAGATGGCGGCTATCGCCCGGGCAGCCTCGAGCCGCGTGGGCTCGGCATCGGAGCGCCCGTGCAGCGCCACGATGCCGTCCACGCTGTCGGCGGCGTCTTCTGAGCGGCGGCAGATCTGGCCGGCGTTGGCGTGGCAGTTGACGAGGAGCAGGCGTGTGAGGGAAATTGCAGAGAATTGGACTTGAGGGGAGGCGTCGATGGCCAAGATCCGCGGCAGGCAGGGCGGCTCGAGGAGGCCTGCGAGGAGCGGCTTGTTCTGCGCGGGGACCGCTAGGTTCTTGAGGAAGGAGAGCGCCGAGTGGAGGAGCTGAGCGTCGCTGATGACGGGGTCGGACAGCATGCTCGTGAGAGGCTCGTGGGCGCGGGACTGCACGAGCGAGATGGACACCTCGTCGGATCGGGAGACGTTGCCGAGGGCGAGGCACGCGGCCGCCTGGAGCTGCGGCGTCTCCGACTTGAGCCAGCAGAGAAAGGTGTCGACGGCCTCGCTCTGGCGGCGCGAGGTGTAGTGGAGGCCGGCGAACTCGTCGCGGCCGGACATGTCGCAGAGGCTGACGAGCAGCGACGTCCTGAGCTTTTTGAGCTCCTCTGCGGCGTCTTGTTGCTCGTCGGCGTCGAGTCGTGAGGGGTCGAGACCGGTGTGCGCGTGATCGAAGACAGACAGGAAGAGCGCGACGTGAGGCTCCGTGATCGTCCTGGCTTGGAAGGTGTCGTGGGCGAGGTACGACAAGGCCACGGAAACGAGGGAGCTGAAGTCGTCAATGTCGCTGCGCGCCGGCTCAGCGAGGGCCAGAGAGAGGAGAATGTCGACCGTTTGGGGGTCGGCGAGGGACGGCTCGCATTCTTGCGTGATGAGGAGGGCGAGGATCTTGCAGATGAAGGGGACGAAGGGGCTGTATTGGGAGATGTTGGGGGAGGAGAGGATCTGCGTGAGCTCGCGGCTGCAATGGGACTGCGAGGCCAGAAGCTGGGCGGGTTCTGTTTCACACCACGATGGATCATGACATTAGCTTCTGATATGAATTATAGGGGACTGGAGTCAGGTCACACAATGAGGGAAAAAAGGGGGGGGGAGGGGGGAGGGGACAACAGGGGAAAGGGGCCCCCACCGTAATCGACCGTGATGTTGTAGAGCACGGGGACGGCAAAAGGAATCAGTTGCGGCTTCTTCAGCTGGTCGATGATCAGGGAGAGGTGCTTGCCCTCGACGATCCTGCTGCGATTTTCGTCTGTGTCGGCGCAGGAGTTTCCGATAAGGCGGAGGATGTGGATTCGGAGGGCTTGCGGCAGCTCGCCGGAAGCGAGCACGCCGATGAAGAACTCGAGGATTCCAGAGTCTCCGAAGGGTGCGCGCCATGCGACTGGTTTTGTGTCAGCCGAGGCATTCCCCATGATGACGAAGTACATCCCGATTTCTTGTATTTTCCTGTTTCTCTTTTCTTTCAGGGACGAATGAGCTCACCGTCTCTGCTGCCATCACCAAGCTTCTCGGCGATGAGACTCATCTCTGGTGACTTCTTGGCCCATGAGGCCCTGCAGGACGCCAGTAAGGGCGCGAGCAATTCCGTTCTTGAAAGTCGCTTCTTCTCCTCCTCCTCCTCCTCTGCAGGGCATGTCGTGTCATCTTCATCCTTGACGTGCGCGACGGCGGATGATCCCTCACGTTTGAGGAGCTGTGCGATATCTTCGGCTGTGAATGCCATGATGAGAAGAGCCGGACGCCGATGATGAAGAAGGGCTTTTTTGGTGTCACGATCCTCGATGATGGTTCACAGATTGAGTTCAAGTCCCCGATATGGATTCACGCGGGTTGAAGGAACTTGATACCCCTTTTTCCTGGTTGCGACGCTTGATGCAGGTCGCGAGAGTCCGTGCTGTCAAGGATGAGGGGCAAGGTGGGCGTCCACTGTCGTACCAAAGCGGTCCGATCAGCAGCGATGCAGGCACCAAGCGGTCCAGTTCAGACCCTGAAGTCCAGCTACCTCAAACAACAAGCACGATCACCCCGTCCTCCAAAGGATACTGAGACGAGCTGACAAGTGGCGGGACTCATGGTATAGGTAGGATTGAAGAGGGGGACGAGCAACAGGAAAACACACACAGCTTCAAGAGCCTGGCCGTCGTGTGGGGATGCCTCGGTGAGGTAAGGTGAAGGCAGGTGAGGGCGGTGAAGGTGAGTTGTTCACCGCGGTGAGAAGGCACAACGTGTGGCAGACGGCAGAACTTCGGCCGGAGCGTCATGCGCATGTCTTTGCAATTGGATGGGATTCCACCAGCCAAAGTTCAAGATCATCATCGTCCCGCAGCTCGGATGGTGGACGGACGGATTCTGGAGCAGCAAAGCGACACCCATCCCTGCCTGCGACATCGTGGGGGCTTCGCATTCCGCGCAGGCTGCACACCTTTGCTTGCGCCCTGATCGCGTTCCTTCGTCTCGAGCTTTTCGTTGCGAGTCGGCGCTCGAAGCGATCCAGCGAAAGCGCTGCCGACGCATCGCGCGCGAGCCATCTGCGTCTCCTCGCCGCCATCCTCGACCATTTTCTTCTTTTATTTCCTCTACTGCTTCCTCCCTCTCATCAAAGCCTTCCGATTTCTCGGGGATCTTCCAATCACATCTGTCCAAGATGGTGCGCATTCCAATTCCTCGGGGTTCAGGACCTACATAGTCTTCCCACCCCCATGCTGACTTTCTCCCTCCCTCTTCTTCTTCTCCAGGCGCACAAATTCGTCATCACCGCGTTCCTCACGGGCTCCCGCATCCTCGGCCGCTCCTTCATGGCCGCCTACAAGCAGGCGCAGGCCTCGTCGCAGTACCAGCGCGCCCAGGCGAAAGCTGGCAACGCCGCGGCGTCGGGCCGGGCGTCCCTGTCCTCCGGCATGACGCTCGACGAGGCCTGCCGCATCCTCAACGTCAAGGCGCCCTCGTCCGGGAACGGCGGGCCGCAGGCGGGCGTCGAGGAGATGCTGGAGCGGTACAGGCGGCTGTTCGACGCGAATAACCCGGAGAAGGGGGGCAGCTTCTACCTGCAGAGCAAGATTGTGAGGGCCAAGGAGAGGCTGGAGGCGGAGGTTGGGCCGTTGCAGGAGAGGGCGCAAGCGGAGGCCGAGACGAAAGAGGGGTGGAACCCGAAGATCTATAAGGACCGGTGATGTAGGCTGGTGAGGATGCGCGGGCGATGTTGGAGGGGGGCAGGCCTTCGAGGGAATTCAGACGTCCCCTCGATAACGCGGTTCGTCTGTTGATGCTTATAGGATAGGGCGCTGCGAACTCGCAAGAAGCGGTGACTTGCTCGGCGAAGAGGGTTGGAGGGAGGAGGGGGGGGCTTTTGATGAGGTCTTGATCAAGACAAGGACCTTGTTCACATGGTGTACATCTTCACTCAATTGCTGCATGGTTTGGCGTTCATGGATGGGAAAAAGAATAGAAGGCAGCGCAAGGGCCCCAAGAGAAGAGCACATGAGGGGAGGGGCGGGCAGTCAATAACATGGAACATCTACTTCGTGAAAATGACGGTGGATATCATCTCCAATGATCGACTAAGCCATCTCTTCGTCTACTTCAAGTAGCATCGTCTAACGGGGAATGATCAAAAAACATCTAAGCTTGCAAATTCTACCTGTAGATGGTTTGCGCCAGGCCGCTTCTCTCTATATGATGCGAACGAAATCTCGCCTTTCCAACGGAGATCATGAAGAAAAAAAAAGAAACAAGGGAGACATCAGGCTCAAGATTTCCTCCTCACAAGGCCCTTCCAATAATCAAAACTGTTCTCGTCGCTCTGCAGGCTCCATATCCTCCCCGTCCCCCTGCCCTCCCGATCCATCTCCTCGACGCGCAGCATCCCCCAGTCGCGCGTGATCCCGATGACGCGCGCCCTGGCGCCGGCCTCAGCCTCGAGCGTGATGGCCTGCCCGGTGTGCAGCCAGTGGCGGTAGTACCGCGCCTCGAGATCGGCGGAGAAGCCGCCGCGGCGGAACTGGGAGTAGACGGCCTCGAGGCGCGTGAGGATGCGGGCGAGCAGCGTCTCGATGTGGAAGGGGGGAGCGGAGGGGGGAAGGAGGTCGGAGATGGAGGTGGTGGGGCGGGGGTTGGTGGCGTTGATGCCGATGCCGAGGATGACTTGGTAGGAGCCGTCGGAGTAGGTGCATTGGGCGAGGATGCCGCCGATTTTGACGTAGGATTTGGAGGAGGGGGGTTTGGTTGGGTTTGGAGGAGGGGGGTTTGGTTGGGGGGGGGGGGGGGGGGGGGGGGGGGGGGGGATTGCGAAGGGTGGTCAGTTTTGGTGTTGTGTCGCGGTAGTTAAAGAGGAAGCAAGAAGATCTTGATATGGGGAGGGAAAACGAGGAGGACAAAAAAGGGGAACAGGGGGCGGAGGACTTACAGATGTCGTTTGGCCATTTGAGCTTCACGGGGATCGCGTCGTAGCCCCGGTCGTAGGATTGGATGGCCTCGACGACGGCAATGGCTGCGAGGTACTGAATGAAGATGATGGGGCGGGAGGCGGCGAGATGGGCTGGGTGGTTGATGACGGTGGAGAAGAGGAGGGAGCCGGGGGGCGCGATCCAGACGTTGGTCCCGCGGCCGCGGCCGGCGACCTGGACGGATGCGGCGAACGTGAAGCCGGAGGGTAGCTTAGAGATGAGCTTTGTGTTCCTGGATGTAGGTGTCAGTATGCTTGCCTCCATATGGGAAGCCACGTGGATCATACGGAATCGGGAGAGGGCAAAAAGGGGGCTCACTTCTCGAGGAGGGTGTTGGTGCTGGTGACGACATCGCCGTAGAGCACTACGTTGCCCCAGCTTTCGGCGTCCCGCTCGATCTTGCGATATCTCCTCAGCCCGTCGTAGAACTTGTCGTGGTCGAAACGCGGCGTGGTCGTGCGCTCTGGCAGATGGTCCTCGTCGTCGTATACGACGATCTTCTTGACGATGGCGGTGTAGTCGTCCACGCTCTCTCCCACGGCGTGCTGTCTGGCGTCCACCTGGGGCAGCAGCGGCTCTAGGCCCTCGCTGCGCTTGTTTTTACCGGACGTTATGCGGAAGGTGTCTGTCCCGCCGTGGATGGTCTCGTCGCCTTCATCAGGACCCTTCTCGATGATGGACTCCCAGCCGTCGAGCACGTCGAGAAGCCTGTCTCGGTCGATGGCTGTGAGATGGAGGGTCGAGAGGGGCGGGGCCGTGTAGGACTCGGGGTCGACTTTGAGGCCGAGCTTTTGGAGGCATGCGCCGAGGAAGGCGAGGCGGGATCGGTCGCTGTCGGCGAGTTTTTTGATGAGGGCGTCGTAGCCAGAGACGTCTGGCTGGCGCAGGAGACAGGCCGCGGCGAATCTAGACAGACGGGTAAGCATACATTGAGAGATCATGGTAAGGACGACTGCCGTAGAAAAGCCAACAAGAAAAGAAAATCAAAGAAAAGAACAGAAAAGTGAGATATTTTGAAAATGATGAGACCAAGAATGAAGCCTTGAGAGACCTACTCTGGATGAGGCCCTGACAGAAGGGCCTTTCCCTCGCCAACATGGCACAACACCACGGCCGCCCTGCCGTCGCCGCCGTCGACGTCGATGTCTTCCTCATAGGAAGCCACGACCTCGACGCGCTCCTGGGCCCCTGCATCGACAAACACACCGCCGCCATTATGGTAGGCGTAGAAAGTAGCGGGCATCTGCGCCCTCATGGCCTCGCACTCGACCCTCACACCGGCAGCCCTCGCGCCCCTCTCGCTCTGGTACTCGAACCCGGCGAAGGCGCCGCCGCGGCAGACGCCCGGGAAGAAGGCGAGCTCGCGGGGGCCGACGACCTCGAGGGCCGGGTTGCCGGCCTCGAACTCGCACCTGCGGCTGCCGTAGTAGCCGCCGGCGCAGAGGCCGAGGTAGGAGCCGCCGCGGCGGACGTAGTCGGCGATGCGGCGATTGCTGTCGCCGCCGAGGGCGCGGCAGAAGCCGAGGTCGGCGCCGCCGGGGAGGACGAGGAGGGCGCAGGTGGAGGGCCAAGGCTCGCGGAGGAGGACGGACTCGGAGACGGGGATGACGGCGTAGTTGGGGGAGAGGAGGGTGCGGAGGGTGAGGATGCAGTGGCGGAGGGATTCGCTGGAGGTTCCGGTCCCTGGAGGAGGTCAGCTCAAAGTCATTGCGATGGATGATTTCTGACCCTTTATCCGGGATGGGAGGATCTGGAGGGAGATGAAGGACGAAGGGTAAGGGGAGGGGGTGGGGGAAGGGGTGGGGGGCGCGGCAATGAGGGGATATGGCGAGACAACAGGAGGACTGACCAGAGTAGACGAGGACGTTTAGCTTGGAAGCCATGTTGCTGTTGAGTTGCCGCGATGCAACCAGCTGTGCCGGAGCTGATGAGTAGCAGGCGTGAGGATGGTGATAGCTCGATGAGCGTGAGAGGAGGTTGAGATGGCGCTGTGTCGGGGTTGATGAGTCAATTCGAGTTGCCGTGCCTGAGCTCTAGAGCTCTGTAGGCAAAGGTGCTTAAGACCTGTCGTGCTTCAATTTCGCCAACTGGAACCCCGCGCTAGGATTCTTTTAGTTCTTCAACTCTTCTCCCTCAACCTGTCGACAATTCAGGAAACAGGGTCAAGAATACTGCCGAATGAGAATATATGATGGGCGCTCAGTCGTCGAGACCGCCGCTGGATGGAGATGCGAAGGCGGGAGAGTTGTCGCCCGCGATCAGCGAGGAGACGAAAGTCGGACAGGCGAGACAGCAGGACGATTTGAAAGTCGACGAGGAGAACGATGATGATAAGAAGGAGGAGGAGGAGCAAGAAGAAGAGGAAGAGGAAGAAGACGAGTGGTAAGTCTAGCTCAACAAGCCATCAATCCATGGATGCATCCCGACGACTTGCCAAGGTGCCGATCCGGCGCTCCGTCGCCTGCGACAAGTGGGATATCGATATTGACTCGAATGAATGGGACAGGGACAAGCGGATATTCAGCACTGGATGCGCAGGTATGCGATCTCTTGCGATGTCTACGATGAGAGGGGAGGATGAGTCGAAGGAGGATGTTGTGAGAGGATTCGCCTGAGACGAGCAGGGCAGCCTCTCCCTACTAAGGGTGCGGCGTGCCTCCAGCTTGTGACGGGTTCCGAGGGCCGACGGAGCTAGAGCCATCGACTTGGTCCATTGCATCATCGTCGTCGTCGTCGTTTTTCAGCGTCATTGCCACTGTCATTGTCATTTCTATGGTGGTTGAGGCTGTTCAATGGATGGAGTGACTAACGGGTGATGGGACAGACGAGAACGACAGGATGAGGGACTGCCACTTCGAGAAGAAGGACTGGAGGTTGTGCATCGAGGAGGTGAGTGGCATTCCAAGCTGCCCAAGGATCGTTCTATTCCATTTCATTCATTGCCCTTGACTCCAACTTCCTCTTGTCTTCCAACCTTTTGATTCCTGTCTTGACTTCAATCGATGTTCTCATTGTTTGGACTGTTCCAGAGGCTGGCTAACCGGGAGTCGAACATCAGATGGAGCAGTTCAAGAGATGCTGGAAGGCGCATGGCAATGAGGAGCGGACGGGCCAGAAGGATGTATGAGGATTGGACCTATTCTGAGTCAATAGTAGAGCCATCAAATCCATCACCAGATCCATTTCCTCGCACGATTTCCTGGCCATCGCGGGCGACTCTACTCCGTACAACGTTTTCGCCTCCATCAATACATTCCAGCATCACATTGATGCATCTGACTGGAACCGACATTGAACATGATGGAACTTGAACTTCAATGGAAATCCCACCATGTCCGTAGATTGAAAGACTGCCTACCCTGGACTCAATGGGGACGCGCCGGAAAATCGTCGCTCCGAAGAGCTCCAGCTACATGTACGGAGTACTTACAGCACGTCTTGAGCTCCCACATTGAATATCCATTTGATCCATGTTGATGGCTTCACTCCATCTCCCCGCCTTATCTTGATCTCTGTTGACGCCAAATCCCAGCTCACCTTATCGATTCAGCCCATCGGAAGACTCGATTCTATCGATACATTCAGCCCTTGTCCAGAAGTCGACTGATTCTTCCATCATCATCATCATCATCAACAACAACAAAACGAGCAGCAGAAGCGAATCCTAGAAGAAAGAGAGCAAGAAAGAAAGAAACAAAAAAAAAAAAAAGAAGATCCTCTCCCTCGCCATGTTCGCCTCCCGGAGAGCCATCCGCCTCGCCGCGCGGCACCTCTCCCCCCGCCCCTCCGCCCGCCCATTCCAGTCCTCCGCCCTCCTCGCCTCCTCCTCCTCCTCCGACAGCACAGCTCCCTCCGCGAAACCCAACCCCCCGGCCGCCGACGAAAAACCCAAACCCACCTACTCCTCCTCCTCCTCCTCCTCCGCCAGATCCTCCATCAAGGGCCCGTCCGGCCCCGCCCTCACCCACGACGACGTGGTCTACCGCCCCGGCGCGATCGGGTTCGAGCCCTCCGCCGAGGGAGCCGCGGAAAGCGCGCTCGCGGACCCCCTCGCCCAGGTCAACTGGGCGCAGAGCTACCACGGCATTGCGGCGCGGCCCGTGACCGAGCGCCAGTTCCGCATGCTGTCCGAGCCGTTGGACGAGCGCGACATCGAGGTCAAGCCGGATGGGGTGCTGTATCTGCCGGAGATCAAGTACAGGAGGAAGCTGAACTTGGTGTTTGGGCCGATGGGTTGGAGTATCATCCCCAGGGGCGAGGCCGTGGTGGGGGACTCGATCGTGACGCGGGAGTTTGCTCTCATTGTCAATGGCCGGTGCGTACAGACGTCCAATACCCTTTCATGACAGGCGATTCTCTGTTGTTCTCAATCCATCACAATTCCTGGCCACTAATATTCCCCCTCCCCCCCCAACAGATTCGTCTCCCAGGCCCAGGGCGAAAACTCTTACTTTAGCCCCGAACAGCTCCCCGCCGCTGTCGAGGGCTGCAAGTCCAACGCCCTCATGCGCTGCTGCAAGGACATCGGCATCGCCTCTGAGCTCTGGGACCCGCACTTCCTGCGCTGGTTCCGCAAGAACCAGATGGAGGAGGTCTGGGTCGAGCACGCCACTACGAAGAAGAAGCGCACGTTTTGGTACAAGAAGGGCCAGGTCGAGGTCGCGTACCCTTACAAGCTGTCGAAGTAGATGGGGCCTGCTCAAGGGGGGATCTTACATCAAACCAGGATCTCTCGTCCAGCAGGAGAGGGACAGTGAAAAAGAGAAAGAGAGACAGGAAAATACACAGGGTGGAGAGGGATGAAAAGAGAGACGGAGAGAGAGAGAGAGAAAGAGAGAGAGAGAGAGAGAGAGAGAGAGAGAGAGAGAGAGAGGAAAAAGGAAAGGAGACTTGGTGACCATCTGCTGAATTCAGTCGGAAGCATAGAGGCTTCGGGCGCTTGGCATCTGGAATGGCTGACCTGGCGCGCATGGCGGGTGAGCACTGTACAATAGGAATGGGCGTTTGTTGTTTTCTTCCCATGAGCTGTTACATGTACGATCGATGTAGCTGCCATGGCGTGTGTGTCCTGGAGTGCAGACGCGTCTCCTACGACCCGCGGCGCAGAGACTCTACAACCATCTTCCCTCCTACTTCCTCATGACTGCGGTCGCAAAATTTACACACGTGAGAAGGCTCTTGACACGAGATCACAAAGAAGAAAATCGAGAAGCAGGGGGGGAACAGATAGGAGTGTGAGAGGCAGGGAGGGAGAGAGAAGGGGGATGATGTCTGCTATTTTGTATTCAAATCACGTCATGTCCGATTTCCATGGGGACAGTACTCGCCGCGCAGGATCCTGCGCTGGCGGGCCGCCTAGTCCTCGCGCCCTGTGGTCTTGGCGTCGGCGTGCCTATTCCACGGTAACCAAGCGCCCGTGTCTTCGGCGTGGCTGCTGCTGCCCCCCCCGCTGGCCGCGGCATGTCTGCGCCGGACGGCGGCGTCGTCCTCCGCGCCGCTGTCGACTTCGATCTTCTCGAAGTCGGGCTCGCTGCGGCTCTTGCTGATGCCGCTCCAGGTGCTGAGGCCGGAGGGCGGGCGCGGGGCGGGCTCGTCATCGTCGTTGTTGCCGTGGTAGTGTGTGCCCTGGAGCTCTGCGGCCTCGCGGTCGAGCGCGGAGAGGAGGATGTTGAGGCGGTCGCGCTGGGCGGCGATGAAGGACATGCGTTCACGGGAATCCTGAAGGTGGGCAGGGATGACGGAGGCGGGGCGGGCGGCGCCTCCGCGGGAGGGGGAGGAGGAGGGCGAGCCGGAGGATGTGCCGCCGGCGGCGGCGGCGGCGGGGCTGGTGGCCGAGCTGACGGCCTTGGCGAGGAGGTTGAAGAACTCGGAGCCGACGGCGGAGGCGGAGGAGGCAGCGGAGGAGGAGGCGGAGGCGGAGGAGGAATAGGAGGGGATGCTGAAGCGGGCGAGGAGGGCTTGGGTGTAGCCCTTGGGGGGAGGGGGCGAGGGCGGGGTGGGGGCGCGCTCGATGGGGGGCAGGCCGAGGAGCTGGGTGCGGAGGTAGTCGATGAGGCGGCGGACGTAGACGAGGCCGGCGGCGCGGAGGCGGTCGTGGGCGGAGGCGATGAAGTCGTCGATTTGGCCTTCGTTGTCGCGGAGGAAGGGGCGGAGGTAGGCTTCGTAGAGGACGCGGGCGCCTTGGGTCTGAGGCAGGATGAGGTAGAGGAAGAAGAAGAGGCGGATGTAGCCGTAGAAGGGGACCCTAGGGTGGAGAGGAATGTGAGACACGATGGGTGAGACATGGAGTTTGGGGGGAGGAGCTTCAGGAGAAGGGGGGGAGAGGGGTCCTCCTCAGGAGATAGTAGGTGAGGTGTGTGTCAGGAGGAGCTGGCCGAGGAGCTCGCTCAGGAGCTGGACCAGGAGCTGGAGGACAAGAAGGAAGAGAGACGGGATTTCGAAGGAGGCATACCATGCGAGGATGAAGTAGACCCAGGACTCAGCGAGGAGGGCGCAGCTGAAGACGACCCAGTACATGAGCCATGGCGTCAACTGGGCGGGATCGGACGTCTGGAGGGCTTTGTAGGAGGCGAAGATGGGAAAGAGGAAAGATGCGACGGAGCTGCAGTGGGAGGGGGGCTTGCGGTCAGCGTGATGCGGCGGTGGTTGCTGGAGCAAGCAGGTTGTCCGGAAGAAATGTCGGGAGAGAAGCTTTGGGTAAGGATGGGTGGGGGGAAATAAGAGCATCACTCACGACAGGAGCATAGCAAATAGGTCGAACATGGCGGCGGCGCGGACGAGGCCGAGCGAGGGCCTTGGACGTCCAGCGAGGACGTGATCGGGAAGCAGAGGGGTCGTAGGTTGGATGGGGAGGTGGTAGTAATACTGAGGGTCTGAGGAGGGGGAAGACCAGAAAAAAAAGGATGCGGGTGGTGAGTGAGACGATGAGGGGAGCTCGTGGGCAAGCTTTCGTGGGGATGGAGCAAACGGATGGGTGGGGGG
>NIGD01000010.1:1054277-1065568 GCA_003055185.1 Escovopsis sp. TC
GGCTGGGGGTGGTGGGTGGGGGGGGGGGGGTGGGGAGAGGGAGGGAAAGGTTCAAGAGGAGGAGGAGGAGGAAGAGGAGGAGGAGGAGGGGATGAAGTCACTCGCGGCGTCGAGGACGGGATCGGCTTAGCTCCGTGCGGGCACTGTGCGGGCGGGTGCGGGAGGAAGCGGGTATCCTGGACGGGGGGCTGTGGTGAAGGATGGGCGAGGCGCGGGGTACAGGATACAGGGGGGAAGTGAGTGCATGCACTGGGGGGGACGATGGAGCTTTGGAATGCAGGAGGGGAGCAAATACGAGTTTGTTCACCGGAGCGGTCGATGGTGGATTTGGGTGGATGGACTGGATTTGCACAGTATGGAGTGCATACTCTGTACATGTCGTGGGGATTGGAGGCGAGGAATATGACCTGGTGGCAGGAGCAGAGTCGGGGTACGGAGTAGAGCTCGTGCGGATGGATGAGGACTGCCACGAGTCCGCAGTCGTTCTTCATGCTTGCGATTCTCGTCTTTACGATGGGCTGGGCTGTACGAGTGGACGCGGGTGAGGCACGATCATCATGGACTGGAGTCTGGAGTCTGGAGTCTGGAGTCTGGAGTCTGGAGTCTGGAGTCTGGAGTCTGGATGGATGAGGCGGATGGAATGCAATGAGGTGAGCAGCGGCGGGATTCGCAGCGGCATGGATTTGCATCGCGGCATGTGATGATGTCGATGCTGGGCACGTGCTCTGGCACATGACGTGGGGGCATCATCGCTACAGGCAGTAGAGGTAGGTACTACTACTCCGTAGTAGGGAGTAGTATGTACATGTGCGAAAATGTATGTACTCCTACAAGAGGGTTCGCAGGTTCGCAGGCTGCCGGGTCTCCGTTTGCGATGAAGCTGCGGAGTACTGCGCATGGTCTAGAGCGTACTCCGTACGAGTATAGTACGAGTAGTACTGAAGAGCAAGAGTCCATTCCTTGACTTGATGTCATTGCCGGAAGCATGGAGCGTGGTGCTGTGGGGATGCATATGGTGGGGGACGCAGACCCCCAGACTCGCCGCGGGTCAAAGGGAAGTGTCTGGAGATCCCGTGTGAGAGATCGCAGTGTACTCCATAGTCGGCGACGAGGAACATGACGAGAGCTTTGCTGGTGGTGCTTGATGGAGCAGATCTACGGAGTATATCTATGATCCATGACAGAGCATCGAGCATCTTGGCCCGGGTTGGGGGCAGTCGACGCTCGAGTCCAGAGGCTGAGCCGACTTGACCGAAGGGACCTCGACACCACTTCTCGGCTTCGAACCACTTGGAGGCTGATGCCGAGCAAGACGAGACCATTCCTGGACGAAGAATGATATCGAGGGGAGACTCGTTGCTCTTGGAGGTCCACGATACTACCTACTAATACGGAGTGCCTCCTGTCCATCCCAGCCGCTGGCAGAGGAGGACGGAGTACGGAGTACATGGTCCATGGAAACAGAGCACCCGTCACGGATCCCCGATGGCGCAATTGGCTAGCGCGTCTGACTGTTAATCAGGAGGTTGGAAGTTCGAGCCTTCCTCGGGGAGATGTTTTTTTTTTTAATTCTTTTTGGGGTTTCCCCCCCCCCCCCCCCTTGAAGATTCCCCCTTCTCGAGATCATCTCCTCCATGTGGCCGGCTGTGGTCCTCGTCAGTCAAGGATGGACGGGCTCCCAATCTCGGGGAAGAGGGGAGGTGAGTCTCCTGACAGCATACCCCCTCACCGTCTCCACGCGCTGACGAGCGAGCCAGCTTCACCAAGGCCGAGTCGACACGCCGCCGGCCCATACCGAAACGCCATGAACATCCCCCCCGCGATCGCGAGCCACGCCGCCAGGCCCCTCGCCACGAGCGCCCTCTTGACCCACTGGAACTGCGCCGAGTCGTTGAGCCGCGGGAACGCCACCTCCTTGCCCGGCGCCTCCCTCCCCAGCAGCTCGCACAGCGGCCCCCACCCGTCCTCCGCCGTCCACACGAGCAGCCTGCGCCCGCGCCCCTCTGCCTCCCGCAACGCCCACTCCTGGTACCGGTCGTAGAACTCGTCTCCCGGCGCGGGGCCGCTGCCCTCCTCCCAGCCCCAGCGCGCCGCCCGCGAGCGGTGGATCGTCGCCGCCAGCTCCCAGATGAGCCGGTCCGTCCGGATCGGGAAGCACGCGAGGCGGTACAGCCGCGACTGGAAGAAGGGCAGCGTCTGGTCCCGCGTGCGCGAGTACGACGCGCTGCCCCCCTTGCGCTGGTTCAGCACGACGACCGCGTCCGGGTACATGTCCATCAGGTCGTCGAGGAACCAGTACACGGGGAAGTCGGCCGCCGCCTGGTACCCGTCGAAGAGGCGGTGCAGGAGCGCGTGGCGCCGCTCGCGGTCGCCCTCGGACAGCGCGGCCAGGACGAGCTGCAGGCGCTCGGGGAAGGGCATGATCCGGGCCATGTGCATGCAGGGGAAGCATCCGAGGGCGGGGGACTCGAACGCGGCTTGGAGAGAGGACGTCGCGCACCGGGAGAGGCCGGCGGCGAGGACCCGCATCTGGGGGACCCGGGGGCGAGGCGCCTCGTCGATCTCATCCCTGGAGAGGAAGCGCATGGTGGTGGTGATGGTGATGGTGATGGTGATGGAACTCGGGCGTGGGGCCAAATGAAGCGACCGAATCCCGTGCAAACGGAAAGACGAGGGCAAAGATGGTGATGATGAAGGCCGTCGTGAAGATACCTGGTCATTCAGGCTGGGCATCTCCTTTTTTACTCCTGCCAGCCAGCAGGGAGCTCGCCCCGCCCAGCGGAAATGGCAAAAGGGCCGGCTCTGCCAGCCTCGGATGCCTCACCACGTCATCTCGCCGCCGAGGGGTCAGGCCGTGATGCCCACTCCCAACTCTTGACCTCGGCGGGGCGGGCCTGAGGCGCTCGCGGGGCGCAAGGTGTCTGCTCGGATGATGCAGAGACGAAAGACCCAATGATGGGAGGCGACCTGAGACACGAAGCACAGGAGCCTGCGGGAGTCCACAGCAGCCGACAGGAAGTGAGTGCTCGAGCGAGTACGAGTACATACGGGTCGGGGCACAGACGGTGCCCAGTCCTCCACGTCACGCGCAGACAGGTCCGGCCTGTCAAAGCATCCGCAGATGGAATCGTCCGTCACAGTATTCGCAGTTCGAATCGTCCTGTCACGGCAATTTCAGACAGGTCCGTCCCGTCACGGTATCCGAGCGACGCAAGGCGGCCGTCTTGGCTTCACTCTCGACTTCGGCGATGTTTTACCCGCACCATCGCCCAGTGTTCCCGACGATGCGTTCCAAACCTTTTGCGTCGCGATGCCTCTCCATTCTCTCCCAAGCTCGGTGGCCATGCCGGCTTTGCCATCATCGTCATCATCTTTACCTGTCCGTGCTCCGCTGCGTCCGCGTCGAGGCTCTGCGCGGATGTCTCACCTCGATGGCAGCAGCCCTGCCCTGGGTCCTCGAACGCGCAACGGTATGCTGCGAGATTCTGATGCCCCGGGCAACTCCAGTCGAGGCCTCAAGGACCAAGCGTCTTGCCCACAGGAACTCATGCGAACACTTGTGGGAAGACAAAACCCATAAAGGTGGTGGTGACAGCTTGTGGTAGTGCAGTACTACTACTAGGAGTACCTGTGGTGATTACAACCTGTGGTGATTATAACCTGTGGCTGTGACAACCTCCGCGGACAAAAAGGCACTCACCCCATCCACTTTGCACCCATTCAACGCCAGATCGTCATGCCGTGGAATGCTCTCCCGAGACAACAACAGACAACAGACCAGCCCGGAGACGCTCAGATACTTCGGCACCGAGGGATCGCGGCACGTAATACATATCTCCGCATCGGGCGGCGCGTCGAGGGGACGGATGAGACAAATGCCCCCCCCCCCCCCCCCTCTCCGAGTCAGGCACGGCATCGAATGCCGATGATCCCCCCTTGCAGATCGAGCGTCCCGCGCCCGCGCCCGCATCCGACGCACGCACACACACAAATTGACACTCACAGACACAGGAGAGAGTCGTCACCGGCGTACTCCGCATATGGTGTGCGACTCCATCATCTTGCTGGCATTCTTCACCTCTCCACGTCTCTCTGTCAACCAGGGGACACGGCACGACAAAGACCCAATGGCACGCTGGATGTGATGCCAAAACAAAGGATGGAATTTCTCAAAATCTCACGCACACTGGCTCTCGTTCTGATGGTGGACAGGGAAGCAGCGGCGAGAGGATCATCTATAAATCGGAAGCTCTCGCCGGCGGGCTCGTCTCGTTGCGATCTTCATGAAGGCTCTCGCGTCTATCCACTCGTTCCCGTCCCCCTTACTGGCCGCGAGCAGCGCGTCGTCTCCCTCCCACTCTACTCTTGACTCTCGCTTTTCAACGCCGTTTCCCAACGACAACAGCAAAAACAATTCCTCCTCCCCCTCCTCCCCCTCCTCCCCCTCCTCAACCTCCTAATACTCTGCTTCTACTCTGACTACAACTAATACCGCCCCTGGAGGATAAAATCAAAGGCTTTTGCCTATCACCGATTATACCCAAGTCCAAAGAACTCCCCGCCATCCCATTGGAGCCCCCCCCGCCATGCAGTACGCTCTAGTCGCCGTTCTCGCCGCTCAGGCGGCCCTGGGCCAGCTCCCCGGGGGCGCCGGCAAGCTGCTCGGCGTCGCAGAGGGCGTGGCCGGAATGGTCCTTGGACCCCTATCCAACGGCGACTTCCGCGTGATGGGGTGCCAGCTGCTGGGTACCTCGTCGCCGGACTTCCCTAAGGTGGCGAGCGCGGACAAGATGACCGTGGATATGTGCGCGCAAAAGTGCAAGTCGGAAATCTTTGGGGTGTCGGACAAGTAAGCCTCTACCCCCGTGTCAGCTATGATGTCTTGGTGAAGGAGAGACGCCCCTGTTCTTTAAGCGACTGCGAGCACAATGTCGAATCGGTCTCCATGCAGAAGCTTACAACCACAGGGAATGCCACTGCGGGACCCCTCCCGCCAACTCGTCTGCCGCCGCCGCCGCCGCAGCCCCCGCCGCCAGCCCCGCGCCGCAGCCCGCGTGCAACAAGCCCTGCCCGGGCAACGAGACCCAGACCTGCGGCGGATCCCTCCCCGCCGTGCCAGGCGTAAACTCCCTGTCCGCCCTCCCCGCCCTGCCCAAGATCCTTCGCCGGCAGAAGGGCCCCCCCATCGGCGCCCTGGCGGATGCCGCGGCCGACAAGGCCGAGGGAAGGGCCCACGTGACCGTGGACAAGGCGGAGGAGGCCATCTTCAGTCTGTACCGACGGGTGCGTCTCCCGCGCATGGACGCTGTTCACAGCGCGGCGATCCCGAGCGCGAACATGAGCGCGAGCAACTTCAACAACGCAACCGTGCCGGCGGCGGCGGCAGGAAGAGCCTCGCTGAATGCCACGGCGCTGGCCGCGGTTGCGCCCAACACTACTACGACCACGACCACGAGCACCAGCAGCAATAGCAGCAGCGTCCACGGCGCGATCAATGCCACCGGAGCTGCAAATGCCACCGGAGCTGCAAATGCCACCGCCGCGCTGCGCGGATTCAATGCCACGGCGTGGAATGGGGACGCGGACGCCGAGGCCTGCACGCACGGTTACTCGAACCACACGGGGGAGAGGGTGTGCCACGAGGGCAAGGCCGGGCGGGGGGCGAAGGGGAATGAGATGGAGAGGCCGTATGCGCTGACGCTGGTGAACGGGGCGGTGGTGGCGGGGGCGAGCTCGGTCCTGTCGGCGCTGGCTTTGGCTATTGCTCTGCTGTGAGGCTTATGTTTTTCTTCTTCCCTTAATTTTTGATGTTCTTTGCGGAAATGGCACGGAGTAGCGTGGGAGGGGTTCTTGGGCTTCGGGAGAGGTATGATGAGGGGATGAGAGGTCTATCTCCTGAGGAGAACATGGGGAGGACCTGATTCTCCCGGGAAAGGCTTGGGGAGACCTGGGAGGCTTTTGACTCCCCTGGGGCAAAAATGATGGATGGACGGATGAATGCATGGATAGGCCTGCATTCTGGAGTCGATTCGGTCGCGGAGTTGGACCTGCTTGGGACTGGCTTTCTCTTGTATCCTACCCCGTAGCTAATGTCTAAGAGTTGATTGCCATATGCTGGCCTCGCCTGGATGGCCAGGAGTGATCTGTTACCATATTGCCGGACCTCACGTGGCCACCTCAACTGGAGAAGGGCGGACGGCTGTCCCGTTGAGGGTCGCATTGAGCGAGGTGAAGCGAGCGACACCGCGTCCGTGGCTCCGGCATCGGTGGGTTGCGTGTCTTTCCGCGCACCCGTGGCTACCACAACTGTTTCCTACGAGTACCTGTACGAGTACGAAGACCTGTTTTCTTTTCTTTTTGAAACTTCCAGGGTTATAAATGAATGTATATTTATATTGTATTCCCTATCCTTGAGGAACGGAGGAGGACGAGAAACGTGTGGACAGACCCATGCCATGTAGTACTGGAGATGGAAGGTAATGGTACTCACCGGGACACATGCGGAGGTAGTATGTATGTGTGCAGAGGAAGCAGGACAGCATGAACCCGCAAGGCCAAAAGAAGAGGGGACAGGAGGTGGGAGGGAGCTGGGTGCCCGAGACGGCGGCTTGGGATGGGATGGGATGGGATGCGGTGAGGTGTTGGCTGCGGGACGGGCGGGCGTTTGCATCGTGATGCAGGGAGACGCGGGGGGGGGGGGGGAGAGATGAATATGAGGATGGCAAGATGCGAGACCGGCACGATATGAAGGCGAGTACGAGTAGCAGGAGGATGTGCGGCGGACTTCCGGCCGACATGGGACGGAGGAAGGATCACGAGAATCTCTCAACGATGTACGAGTACGAGTACGAGTCCATCGATAGGGAGCAGGACTCAGATGGTGATGTACGCGTAGTAAAACGAGGAATGGGCATGGATGTACTCCGTATGCAGCTTCATGGGCGCGGCTAGGATGAAGAAGACAGGGGTATGGAAGAGGAGATGGACAAGACCGGAACAGAAGAGAGAAGAAGAGCGATGGAAAGGGAAACAAGGGAAAGGAAGGATGAGAAAGGGAAGAGGGAACACAGGGGAGGGCTGCCGAGAACCCGACAGGCTGGGACGGGACGGCAATTCCGCCCAAGGGACGAGGATCCTGCATCCACTGGGGACTGGTGAGAGTAGTACGAGGCATGTGGGCACCTGGACGCCGGGACACGTCGTCGGTCTTTGCTCCCGGTGCTGGTCCTCGTCTCACATGTACTCGAATAGGTATTTGCAACCCTGGGGAGGCAGGCTGTTCCACAATCACTCGAAAGGAGTGGATGTGTACGTGACCGCGTTGCATGTTTCGGAATCCTTGGTATTTGGAATCCTTTTCTTGTGGTCGTGTGAATTGCTGACGGCTGGGGCCGGAAGACGATTCGCGGAAAAAGAAGGGAGATGGCAGCGAAGGAGAAGAAATGACTCCCGGACAGTGTCATCAATAGCTTCGGAGGCGGGACGGTTCTTGGATTCGGCAGAGGGGAGAGGCAAGGGAGGGGAAGGGGTGGGAAGGGGGGACCCCTGACGGGACCGCAGCGTCGGGTCGTGCAGCATCCATCATCACACGGAGGGGTTGCTGGTACGAGTACGAGCACGCGGGCGATCGTAATTGTACGAGGAGGAGTAGGAGCACTGCTTGACGGTAGTCGTGAGCGGTAGTCGGGAATCCTGCCGAGGAGAATTGGTGGTGTCTGGGGGTCAAGGGCACGTATGGCCAGTATGCATGGAGTTCGAGGATGTTCTCGTACGTACTCGTACTCTTCAGGCAAAGAGAAGGCACGGGAAGAATGTCGGAATCCGATGCGGAAAAGTATCTCCCGGGGACATGAACAAGCAGGGGTAGACTGGGCCGACAGCTTGGCCAGCACGGGCATGTCCTTGTGGGAGAAGGAGTACAAGTAGTGCGGATGATGGGCCTCGAAGCCCTGGAAAAGGGTCATGCTCTAGTCCTCGTGGGGGAAGGGCGAGAGAAGTCGGACGGGGAGAATAAAATTTGGCTGACCCAGACTGTTGGGACGTCGTCGGCCGGAATGCGGGCGGCGTCGGCGTCGACGTCGGGCTGCGGCATCCAGTTTGGGTGCTGGAGCTTTGGTGCATATCGTGATGACGGGGGAGCGAGCACGAGCACGAGTACGAGTACGAGTACAGGCAGTGGAGGGAGTGGAGGGAGTGCGGAGTATTTCGTGCGAGTGCTGGTGCTCCGTACGTGAGAACGGGATGGACTGGAACGAGTACAGATACGAGTTCGACCATACACCATGGAATATACGGAGTATATCTCATGGGATCCGACGGATGGGCAGGGGATGGGCCTGCGAGGGCTGTTAGGGGGCCGTGTGCTCGAGGTGGACGAGTGACTCCGCGCTGCATACGTGAATCCATTGCTTTGGAACCGACAAATGGACGCGAGAATTGCCCTGGTAGGGGGCACAGGCACATGGGCGACTCCTGAAGAGCCTGATGATGGCGGAGCGGGTATCCCCTATTTAAGTCAACAAAGAGGCCGGTGGGAATCCGATGTGCGAGGGAAGCTCGAAAAGATCAATGGGGGAACAAAAAAAAATGGCAGGCGGTCCGATGGCATGCCGAGAAGCACGGAACGCATTTGCCAGACGCCGATGGATGATGGCAGGCGCTGAGATGACCTGCTCACGGCCGTTGGAGGGCCGTGGAGAAGGGGCTTGTTGACGGAGCCCTGGGGACTGGCGCATGGAGCATGGATGAGGAGCACGATTGTCTGGCAGCCTGCACTTGTCGACACTGCCAGATTTGGACCCTGCTCGCAATGGCACAGACGGAGAATACTTGCAAACAGGCTCCTTGGATTTGTGCTTCGTGATCAAAGACATTGCGGCTCTTTCTGGCCCCCCCCCCCACGGTAAGACGGGGGGGGGGGGGGCAGCATCGTCAGTGTGTATCCCGTACTCCGTACTCGCACTCCGGATCCGGCGTGTCCTCACGCCCATTCCAGAGCCCCCGTTCGTGGACTTGCTCATCGCATCAGCGCCGGGCTCACCAGCAATACGGAGTGTACGGAGCACGGCATCGGTGCCCCGTCGTCGTCGTCGTCGTCGTCGTCGTCGTCGTCCAGAACCCCCTGCATCGATGGCTCGTCCAGGCCCTCCTCATTCCGCGATGGCCAGTGCTCAGAGAGGGGGTCTGTCCATACATACCTTGATCCATCCCCCTCTCCTCGTCTGATCCTCGCAGGGGACCGGTCTCCCATCCTGCCATCTGACGCAAAACTTCCCCGATTCGACTCTCTGCCCAGATCGGCCCAGCGACTCCCGGCACAGGCAACTCCCCTCCAAGCGCTCGTATTCTTGTCGGTATGTACCAGCGAGGACCATGGGGCAGGCGAGGATAGATTGGCACTAGCAGTACGGAGTAGCAATTCGGCTGATGCTGCGGACTACCGATGGCATCCGTCCAGGGATCTTGTCATCGTGGCTTTCGCCGGACTAGACAAGGCCCGCCTTCAGCTGACGCCGGGACGGCACGGCCGGGGCCTTTTGACGATGCAACACGCCTCAGGGATGCTGCCTCGTTCTCTGCCGTTCCGTCTCTGGGCCCTGCAAGCCGTGTTTGCGTCTTCCTCACTTGGACGCCGTATCTGATTTGACTACTACACCCCCATCCCCCCTCGACGACAGCAGGATTCCGCATCGATAGGAACAGCGTCAAGACCGACACCATCAACCTGTCCCACTCGCCCTTCTCAGCATGCACCCGTCCGCCAGCCCCGCCGCAGGTCTGTCTTTCTGCTCCCCTGCGTCTACTTGTCGTCGCCGTCCTGCACCGCGCAGAAGCCCTGCGAACCGTCGACACGGCTCATGGATCCATCATACGAGTACGGAGTACCAGTACGAGTACGAGCTGTCTTGGTGCCCCCTTCTGGGCCCCCCCGGTCCGGCCTCGACTCGCATGACATCCACAGTCTCACAAGCCAAACCTTGTCCGTCTACCTGATCGTCCCGGCATCGGCCTTCGGTCCGGGTAGGAGAAGCACTCCACGGGGGATAGCAGAGTTGCTTTCCTCATTCTCAAAGCAACACCAGTCAGAGCAGCAGCAGTACGGAGTAGTAACCTCTTCATAGTGCTGATAGGAGTAGACATCCCGCGACTCGAGCCGTCGGACAGAGGGTTCTCGGACAGAGGGTCCGCATGGCAGAAGCTCTCGAAAGGATTCGGCCTCGGACTCCATGTCCTGCTTTACACAATGGACCCTGACTGTCGGCGCAACGGACGCGCTGGACGCTCAGATCCACGCGGCGGTCGTGCGCGGAGCAGCCCGGGCCTCCTAAAAACTCGTTCCGCCGATCTGGGTCCTGGTTCCAGCTCCTCCCCGATCGATCGATGACTTCTGCAACGAGTCTCCTCCTGCACTCTCCTCGTACTCGCACTTCACTCCCCGACGTTGGTATATCGTCCTCTGCCATCTTTCCCCGTCTCCCTGATGTCACGATGCTGAGACTCATACTCCTTCGTTCAATGAAACCCCCTTGGGGTGCCATCGAGCAGTGCCATCCACCTGGTATCTGTACTCGCACCGGCGCAGTGGTCAATTTGGTCAATGTCACTGGGAGCATAATGGTACGACTCACCAGAGCCGCCTCCTCAACATAATCAGCCTGATGAAGTGGCTCGAAGTATCTGTCCTGTTCTTCTTCTTCCTCCTCTTCTACTTCTTCTTCTCCTCCGCCTCCTTCTCTTCCCTCACCCTCTTTGCTTTTCTCCCTCACCGGACGTTGTCTGTCCTCTCCCCCTCTCCCCTCCTCCCCCTCTCCCCCTCTCCCGCGCACCCCCTAAACCATTATGATCTTACCACCTTGAGATTTCATGCTTACAGCTCTGCGTCCACGTTTGTGTCTGGAGGAAGGTGATCATGTCTACACATATCAATGGATGTATACTTCGCAGAAGCAACTCTCACGTCTTGATCTCCCTCTCATCAAACATGGACTCCACCCAGCCGGCCGGCCTGTCTATCAATCTGTCCGCCTGTCTCACAAGGCATCGGGCTTTCTCATCCCCACTTCCCCTTGTCTGTTCCGCTGCAGCCTGTGACCGACAGAATACATTTCAGCCTGCAGCAAACCACATCCCCCTTGTTGACAAGCCCCCCTCCCTTTCCCCTCTTCTCCTCACCCACTCTACCACTCTACCACCACCATGACCACCATCACCATGACCACCACCACCACCAGCACCTCCTCCTCCTCCTCCTCCTCCTCCTTCTCCTTGTTCTTCTTTTGACCTCGTCCTCT
>NIGD01000010.1:1065593-1092331 GCA_003055185.1 Escovopsis sp. TC
CCTCCCCCCTCCCCATCCTTACACGCTGTCATAGACAGGCCCTGCCAAACCCCAGGCTCTTCTTGCGGCATATTGCTCCACAACTCCGCTGTCTCAATGGTGTGCTCTAGTGCCTGCTTCTTAAATAGAAACCCTGGTGGAGGGTCTGCAGGCCCGGGCCTTCCAGTGCAGTCCGTCGGCTGTTTTCTCACCCTTTGCCCCCTCTCTTGAACACCCTGGATCTCCAGCAGGACCCCCCACCCCCTCTCTTTGTCCTCATGTATTTCTCTTCCCTCTCAATCCTTTGCCTGTCTAAGAAGTCATCCCTATCTTGAAGCTGTACATCCAAGTACTCGCACAATGACTAACGGTCGTGGATCGATCCATTGATCCGTTTGGAACCTAGCCCTTGCCTCCTCCTCTTGCTCGCCATCATCCACCCAAGCCAGCCGAAGAGGCACGAGCTGAAACTTGCCGAGCCGGAGGTCCGCCGCATTGTTCCCAAACCTCGCACGTTCTCATATTTTTCGTGGCATTGATACCAGTCCTTTGTACACATTCGATATATAAATATATATATGTACTCATATATGTACTGTAAATAGCACAAATACCACCCTCTCCATTCATCCTCTCATCATTGACAGAAGATCTCTAATCCCCCCCCCCCCTTTACTTTCCTCCCCACCCGTTGCCCGGCGTCGTAGGCCCGCCCGCGGCGTCGGTAGCCCGGACCTTCAGCTCTGTGTATCCTCACGCGGCACACCGACGCCTAGACATCTCCGCCATCCGTTGGGAGCCAGTCAAAAGAGAGTGGGACTCAAAGGTCCATGAGCTACGGTCCACAGCCTGCCTTCCTGTCCTTTCACAGAGTGCTTCCATTTCTCAACCTCTCCTCTCTCAGCAAGAACCGCCTCACCTTCCTCTTTGGACCCCGAGCTTCCCTTCTGTCACCCCCAACCCCCCCCCTCCCCCGCTTCTTCTCTTCTCACAATCCCGCAATCTCTTTCCCCCTTTCCCCCGGAGACACACGGGCTGAGTGTTGGAGAGAAGAAGAGAGCCAGCTCCGGGAACCCCAGGCGACAATCTGCATCGGCCAGGGTGAGACCGTGGCGGCCTGACACAGCTCGAGACATTGGCCGGGATTCGGACTGGCAACGTTTCCTGCGGTGACTGCAAGAGCAACTGCCCGTGTTCTTGCTTCTGACAACTACTACTCGTACGGGTTGTTCATGTACATGCCCTCCAGCTACATACAGCCTCTCAAAACAGACCCAAGACGGCAGTTCAAAGGGAACACGGCACAGGCACTCGGGTTCAATCCCCTTACCAGTCATTGATTAATTTCGGTGGTTTTAATCAGACCAGTGGTCCTTCATTGGGAAACAAAAGGGAGGGCAAAGATCGAAGAAACAGCGATTCGCGAGAGAAGAGAGCACCCAAACTCCCCTGGCCTGTTTCTGGCCCTCCTGGAATCCTCCTTTCTATCTTGGGCCCGGACAAGCACCTTCGCATTCATACAAGGCGTCCAGCTATACACCTACACACACACTTGCTCTGACGGAATACGTATCAAGCTTCCTTGATCTAATAGCGGATACGACCTTCGGCAGCTGTCTCCAGAAGCCCGGCTCCCTTCCAGCAAGGGGACCCTCTCTTACGTACATCCATCCACCCATTCATTCTCTTCGGCAGAATCTTCATGGGGCCTGTCCCCCGTCAATGTGATAAAGCTCGGCACGCTCATCAAACCGCGCGTACTCGGATCCATTGCTTAACCGGATCAAGTATACCTTGAGGAGAGACCCTGGAGGAGGCAAAGGAGCCCTGAGTTGTACTACGTTTCCCATCATTTCCTGACCCAGGACCCACGTCATCTGGGTCTCTGCTCTTCTTGCCAAGACCATTCCATCTCATTCCGCACACGGCAGTCCAATTATTCTCTTTCGAGCCGTCTGCTTGGCCAGTGGAAGAGGGCCTAGGTGCTCCTCGAGCTCCCTCGACTGTTGACGAGGAACTCCTACGTCTGTCGAATCGAAGGGCTCAGGACACGACGACCTACAGCTACAACGACAATCACTGCGACGATCACGACGACGACAGCAGCGCAAATTTCTCTCACCAGTCTCTTCATTCACCTCTCCGCAGACACACACACTCTCTCTCCTCTCTTCCCCCCGGGAAAGGACGCAGAATCATGGACGACTTCAGGCACTTGAGGATGCCGGCCCAGGGCCAGCAGCACCAGTTTCAACACCTACAGCAGCAACAACAGCGGCTACAAGAGCAGCAGCAGCAACAAGACCAATTGTTGGAAGAGTTCAGACGACATCAAGAATCTACACCCCCCGTGCCGGCCGACCCTTCCCCCTCCTTGCAGATCGCTGTCGCCAGCGCCGAAGAAGCCCGCATCATACAGGGCATGGAGAACGGCGAGAAAGTGCCCGAGGACGACGACTACGACGAAACGCGCAGCCTGACGGACAGCATCCGGCAACACATCGTCGACGGCGGGGGCCGCTACCACGCCTACCACGCGGGGAAATACGTATTTCCCAACGACGAGACAGAGCAGTACCGGGACGACCTGCGACACGACCTGACGATCCATCTGTGCGAGGGGGCATACTATCATGCCCCGATCCAGGACATGCTGGAGCGTGGAGGCCAGGTGTTAGACCTGGGTGAGCTTTGCAGCTTTTCCATTCTTTCCCCTCTCTCGAAGAAGGACTCGAATGCTGATGGATGCCAGGTGTCGGAAATGGGAGATGGTGCATTGAGAGTAAGTCCAGTAAAATCCTTCGCTTTTCTCATCCCCATATTTTCCCCTTTTCACCCGAAAAGACGAAACCATCAAGGGTTCGACGATCATGGAAGACACTGACATTGGACGGGCAGTGGCGGATCATTTTCCAAACACCATGTTCCACGGCATGGATCTGTCTCCGATTCAGCCGGATTGGGTCCCGGAGAATGTTCTGTTCATCGTCGACGACATCGAGCACGAGAGCGGATGGACTTATCCCGAGGAGCACTTCGACTTCATCCTCATCCGCTACGTGACCTACTCCATGGCAGACCGCCCAATGGTCTGGAAGCGCATTCTCCAGTGAGTGACCCATCTTCCTCCCGCCCCCTGACAAATGCCACCCCTTAAGCAGAACCCCCCCCCCCCTTTTTTTTTTCTTCCTTGTCTCTGGCCCCCCACTTCATCTTCTCGGGACCCATATGCGCCTGCTAGAGTCTCGAATGACTAACCATGAACACCTTTACCACGAAACGGCAGACACCTCAAGCCTGGCGGCTACCTCGAGGTCATCGAATTCGAGGGCGTGGCCGGCTGCGACGACGGCTCGTGCGACGGGCCCTTCGCCTGGCGCGACCTCCTCTCCTGGATCGACCGCGGCCTGGCCAACCTGGGCGGGGACTTCCTCGCCGTCACCAAGGTCGAGGGCGAGCTCGCCGAGGCCGGCTACACGGAGCTGCAGCACACGCGGCTCAAGTGCCCGCTCGGGCCCTGGGCCAAGAAGCGCCACCTGCAGGAGTGCGGGCACATCATGCGCGACACGTGCCTGACGGGGCTGGGCGGCTACATAAGGAAGCCCTTCCGGGACGGGCTGGGCTGGACGAGCCTGCAGTCGGAGATGCTGCTCGTTGAGGTGCGCAAGTCGCTCATGGAGAATGACGAGAACGGTGTGCCGGTACATCATGTGTATTTTCCCTGGCACAGCATCGTGGGGAGGAAGCCGTTGAGGTGAGACGAGGAAAAGTCGAGAAAACGGCGATGCCGTTATCGATGGGAGGTGGAGGTTGAAGAAGAAGAAGTGGAGGAAGAAAATTGAAGAGGGGGGCTTATAGGGGAAGGCCTTTGAGGGAAGCGGGCGTCGAAGGGGGCTTGGTACGACGAGGAGTGGGCATGGAGGATAGAAAATGGAAGAGGTGATGGATAGAAGCTTACTATCAATGTTTTCTTGTCTGTTATTTGTGTGTGTTCTTTCTTTATTGCTCACCCCTGGATTTGGGGCAGGGCATCTACTCCATAGTACATGTCGGGAAACATATGGAGCACAGAATCCTACTTTATACACGAGAGATGACCTCCGGCACGTTGTCCTCCCAGGGCTAGACTTCCATTGTGATGAATCATCTGCAACCTCGATAGACGCGGGCAAAAGACTATCACTTCAGTATCGGTGCAGAGAGTGTCTGACGACTGCGATGATGTACAGGGCTGCACATTGCGGTCTTCGACATTTGCGGATTGTTGCTCGTGAACGAATAGGGTGAGATTCTCTCTCGACGTAGTAGATCATGAGGCTGTAATGTCTGAAGAGAATGCGAGGTTGTAGACCGTTGCAGAAGACAAGGATGACCTTCTATCCCGTACACGGTCTCTCGTACATGGTGGCGCGAGGCAGAGATCTGGGAAGCGTGGCGGGACCGTCGAGCCCCTTTCCCATGAATGTTCGCCCGCGAGTATTCACAGAAGGGCCGAATGGTTGTTCGACCATGAAACCACACGGAGGAGATGCGATTCACGATATAGTGTCTAACGGCAAACGCAAAGGGGATCTCATGATGTCCTTAGAAGAAGGAACCGGGGGAATATCCAGATTTCATCCTTCTTTTCTGACAAGTTAGCAGGAGATAGCGTCAAGGAGCTTCATGTGACCTGCTGTGCAACAAGCGAGAGCTAAACTGAGAAGACAGGACTCCGGGCCATGACATAGCCTCATGCCACCATGCACGGCATCACAAGCCTCCTCGCAAACCCATGGATGGCTCGAGTTCAAGCCAGTCGATCAAGTATCCAGGCCGCCCCCAGAACTCCCAGAACTTCGCTGTCTCCCGAACCATGCGCGCCGGCTCCTGCATCTCCCTATGCCTTTTCACGAGTGTGGATCTCCTGCCTGGCATTCTCTTCGAAGGGTCCCTGCCTGATCCGTTCCCAATGTTCTTTGCCTTCGTAGGCTCGAAGCTCACGTTGAGCCCGAGCGCAATGCGAGAGTCCTTCCCATTGAACACTCTGACTCCCTGGATATTGCCCAGTGAAGACACACGCACGCACACGTACACACATTGGCCCCTCTCTTTTCCACGCAACGCGTGAAGCAGGGTTTTGCTCCGGACGAAGTGTCCTTGTCCAATGCAAGAAAGCAGGGTATCCCTCAGAGAAGTAGAACGGGGTCTTCCAGTCAAGCAGGGTCTTCCAGTAAAGCAGGGTCCTCCTCAAGAAGAACCCTTGGAGGAAAATCCAGGGAGAAACACCCAACCCAGCGCGCTCAGGAATGCAACCTGCATATGCAGAGAAGCGTTTTTCTTCCTCTTCGCGTCTTCCATATCCAATCCCGTCATGGGATGCAACTGTCTCGCGACTCTATGGAGGGGGGTGTATGTCTGAGGAGAGGGCAGGGGGGGGGGGGGGGGCGGGGTCCCTCATCAAGCAGAGACTGCATTTCACAGAGATATGTGCCGGAGCCGCTGAAGAGACACATGGCCGGAATGTGTGCTGAAGACAAATGAGCGGGTGGTGAAGAAGAAGGAAGGGGAAGAAATTTGGTAGTTAGAAAGGGGGTGGTCGGATATTTCCGGCTGGCACGTTGAGCGCGTTGAGTCACATTCCAGAGTGTCTCGGATTCTGTGAGGCGAAGGAGAGGAGGGGGCAAAGGACTGATTGCGGAAGTTGGAGGTATTGAAAACTCGCGGCGGTGATACCAAGTAGGCCTCTATGTCCTTGGAAGCAAGCCGATGGAACTAATGGTTGAGCGACCTGCCCGGTGGACATCCTGCTCTCTCTCTCTGTGTGTGTGTGCGTGTGTGTGTGTATGTGTGCAAAAGGGAACAAGAACTCAATCCTTTTGACATATCCATGTGGCCAGCCTGAGTCCCTCAGATGGTTTGCCATGCAAGTGAAGTCTCATGACGATGAAAGGAATTGCATTCGGGGATACGCATTCTGCATGCTGTAGACCCGCAGACAGCACTCATAAAGCCCCTTCGATCAACCTTTCATCTTGCCCACCCCGCGCCCCCCCCCCCCCGTTTTTTTCCCCCCCAATCTTCTCAGCACAGCATGATTCTCACCGAAATTCCAAGCTTTTTCCCCTTCACCGAGATTTGGACTGGCTTTGCCTCCACGACATTGACATCGCCACCTAAATCGGCCAGCATTCCAAAACCCTTCAACATCCCCCTTCACAACACCCCCCCCCCCCCCCCCCTCTTCAAACCCCTGCCCTTCCTTCACGGCATTTGCCTGATCATAGCTCGCGTCCCGCACCGAGCACGAATACCCCTTCTCTTGTGCACACAATCCGGAAAAATGTCTGCACGCAACACCCTTGCCTTTCCCCCCCTTCATGTCGCCCACCCACGCGGTCGTGAAGATCGATCCGGCCCCCATAGCCACGAGGCACACTCCGCATCGGCAGGCTGCCGGTCCACTCGCCTCAGCCCCAGTCCTGAGCCTCAACACGTACGAGTACTCGCACGGGTACTCGTACGCGCACACACACTCGCATGCCGTCGTACCTCATCTGGATACAAACAGGAGTTACCTAGGCTAATGAATTCCCCTCAACCGCCCAGAAGGCAGACCATTCCACTGCCGCGTCCCCTTCGAGACTATCACCCTCCGGATCCCTTGGACCGTGGCGGAATGCCTAAGCCTTATCAATCATCGATGCAAACCATAATTGAAGGTCGGAAGAATAGGACAGGCTCATTGCTCTTCACGACTTACTATTTCGAGAGCCAGGACCGGTAGAGGTGCGGGGAGGACATCGCGAGCAGCTCTGCTTCGCTTTGCGTCGCTTCGCGGAAGAAAACAGTGCCATTCCCCTTATGGACTAGCGTCGGGCGGCAAGGCGTCGGGCCCGGCCGCTCGGCTACGTCACGTGACGAGCACATCCTCACAGCTGCGAACTTCGCATATTGCGTCTCTCGTAGGACATGTACTCTTAGTACTCCTATAGTATCCTTCGGTACGGAGTACATGCTACTACTGTACGGAGTACGACCCTCCTCATCAAGGGCACTTTCCGGGAGGATCGCATACGTGATCCTGCACCGCCTCAAATCGCGCCGAAGCCACAGCCGATGTTACACAGAGGATCGACTGGTTGCTTCGTCCGCCTAGACGGAGTAGTATACGTGCGGATGCTCACGGAGCTGATGCCTGGTGATGAGGATGAGGATCACGATCCTCCCGGAGCTACGGAGTACTCCGTACTAAGAAACGGCGTTGCAGGGCTCGATCCATGTTCAAGGTTCGCCGGTACTCCGTACACACAAAGCAGAACGTGCAGGTAGTAGTACTACTCCGTACGGAGTACTCCGTACTGATTACATGTATGTACTCGTACTTACCCGGGTGGAGGTATAGGGTAGCCCCCTTTCCTTTTCAGCGACATGGATCAGCGCAGTGCCCAAGTGCTCTCGCGACTCAATAGATCCTCTCCATCAACAAACCTTGGAAAGGGGGATCTACTCCGTATCTTCTCCCGCAATGACATGCAGATCCATGGGCCTGAGTGCCCGAGAAAACTTGCAACAGGCGCGCACGCCACACCCGCAAACCACGGAGTAGACATCCATGGATGGATCTTTGATCTCCTCGCCGCCTGCCTCGAACACCGTAGGACCGCGCGCCACGGCCGTCGCTGCCTCGCCTGTGACACCGAACACCCACCACTCAGAGGCGCACGCCTGCACCTCCAACCCACGAGAGAGCCTCCTCCTGCCTCTCTCATTCGTCATGCAATGTCCCTCGTGCTCCGTACCAGAATTACTCAGGATCCCGAGGGTGGCACACACAGAATAAACCAGAATCCCACCCTTTGCATGAGAAAGAATCCCCCCCCCCCGCCCCTCCTCCCTCCCTCCCCCCTCCCCTTTCCCCCCTCCTGTTCCATATATTGAACAAGAAAAAAGGGGAAGAAGTTCGAGCAGAAATAGAAGCATTCATGCTCCGCAGATGCGTGCCTTCATCTACCAGTATAGAAGCCCTCCCACGAGCACAGCCCCTCCACGTTCACCATGCCCGTCGGCATGCACGATGATGAATGCGGAACGTACTGTGCGATGTACCATGCGTGAAGTGCAGTCCTGCAGATGCACACCTGCTGCGTCGCCCCCCCCCTCCCCCCCTTTCCTTCACCTCTTCTATCCGCGGGACGAATTTCGGTGTGCGCGCCGAGACCGGTGTCCTTGTGCGCCAGAGGGTCTTGAGTGCAGAGGACGAGTAGCTCCTCCGTACTCTGCACTATCAGTATCCAGGGACTTGCAATTCGATCGAATGTGTGGGTATGGTGTACTCCGTATACATACGAAGTACGCCCCCCGTTTTATGTTCTGTAGATATGTTTTCTCGTCAGTGGGGAAGAAAAGTTTGAACGGTCAGGTCCCCAACGCGTGAGAACTAATGTCGACTTTGTGTCACTCGAAGTCTTCAGAGACATGTGGGAAACGGGAGGGGGGGCAAAGAGGGGGGGCGGCCGAGCTGAAGGAGGGGACATGCGTCCGATGGGCTTCTGCGAGTCTCCGGCCTTGGAGACAAGGCTCGTGGGTGGGTGAGCGCCTCGGAGGGCTAGGAAGGGTGGCATGGATAGGGGTGGCCAGCTTGGGCACTGTCGGGTCTTGATGGCTGCCTGCAGTTCTTCTCCCTCCTCCAAGGGATACCACGAGTACTGGGAGTATGTACTCGTTGTCAGCGCCTGCGAGGAATCCTCGTACCCATGGGAAGCTGGGTTGTTGAGTACGAGTACGAGTATCACGATCGCAGCACAAGCGGACCCCTCTGGTTTCTGGCGTCTCTCCGCACCGCGCAGGAAGTGATTGGTGGTGTCGAGATGCGGACGAGAGCGCTTCCGGCAAGTGCAGGCATCGCACGGTGCTCGTTCCTCGCCGCGGAGGAGGGGATCACTGCGATCCAAGACATGCAGGATGCACCTGAGAAATCTCGTCCTTGTACGGAGTACTCCGTACTCGTAGGGAGTGCAGTCCGCACGCCTGAGTACTCGTGAGAGAAGATATCAGTTAGACTCCAGACATGCATGAATGGGTAGGCCGAGTACTCCGCACCGAGGACAGACACTCGTACCGTAGATTGGCAGGCTGGTTGATGATGCAAGAAAGAAGGCGCTCCCTTCTGGATGTCGACGTGCCATCATTGTGCATTGCCCCACGACTTGCATCCCTGCCGTGCTTCACAGCGATGGACTTTCAGACGTGCTCACTGTGAGCTTCCCATCCATCGGCAGTTGGCTGCCTGTCAGACATGCGTGGTTCGCCTCACCTCCTTGAGGACAAACCGGAAACCTTGATGGATGCACTCGTCGAGAGCAGTCGCAAGCGAAGAGTCGGTAAGCATTCCTCCCTCCACGGAGAGATGCTTTGATAGAGAGGCACACCGCGGCTTGCTGGTGCGCCGACCGCTTTGCCCTCGTAGCCATGGATGCTTGCACTTCCCGTATGTATATGTACGGTGTACGAGTATCGTGTGGGTTTTTCGTCGTTTGTGAGTCAAACGGAGCATTCCACATCTCGCGGGCAGACGTATGGTGAATGCCGATTCGTCAAAACTTCATTCCGTCACCCTCTCGTGTCCTTGCGGGCAGGCCGCTCGCCTCGTCTTCCGGACGGGCGGACCGACATCTTGCGCGATCGCCGAATGCCCGAGCCCTAGGAGCACTGGCAGGCGGGCGCGCGGGCATCGTGGACGCGGTCTAGATGCCAAATTAACCACGGGACCCCCTCCTCCTCGCACTATCGCATCGAGAAAATCGTGGTGCTGTCGGCCGCGGGAGTCGCTGACAGCTGGGGCCTGATTGGTGAGGGTCGCGATGCTGCAGCGGACGAGGCCAGGGTCCGAGGCCTGAGTTGGACATCAATACATGAGATGGGCGCTGGATTGGGAAATTTTGGTAGATCACGAATTGATGGAAGCGTACAGTAGAGAGGGAAGACAGGGCTGTCGACGTGAGAGCTCGCATCCGGTCTACCGCAGCGCCGAGTGGTATTCTGCTGTGAGTCACCCTTTTTATGAAGTTGAGCGTGCATGACGATGCTCCGATTGCTGAGCCTGCTTTGATGCAAAGAATGGCCGATTCCTACCTCTGAAACTGCGTGTTTGGAGAGGGAATAGATGGCCTGAGGTCTTTCGAAGCATTTCGAGGATGCAATGCGCCTCTTCCTCCAGAAAAGCAAGCACGACTCGATATTGGGTGTGTGAACCTGCGAGGATCGCGCTATCGTCATGCAGGCCTTGCACATGAGGCTTTCGTGAACCGCGGGTCGCGCCGAGGGAGGCATGGCTCACGCCCTCCTTTTGGTGACGCCGGAATGAGGTCGATGAAGAGAGAAAAAGAGCACTTTGCTTTTTTTCACATTCCTCAACGCCCTCCCTCCCTTGGTACTCGTATGAGATCTCCACCCTTATCCGGAAGGGGGTTGAACCTGCGGAGTAGATTGGATGGAAGGATGGCCAAAAAGACAACGGGAGTCGTGCCAAAACCCTTGTGCCAGTACGAGGACCGTTCGAGTATCATCGTGATCCTGTACTCCGTACGGAGTACTCGTACTCGTATTGCTCCGATGGTCGTACTCCATGGACTTCTTTGCCCGTGACGAACCCCCCGAAAGGTGCGGCAAGCTGTGACAAAGAGAGATACGAGAAATCTGCTGACCTGAATTGTGCTTGCAATTTGTCTTTTCAGACATCTCTCTCTCTAATGCGCGTGCGGGGGAAGTGAAAGGCGAGGAAGCGTTGCAAGATTCGCGATTCGCGATTCGCGGGAGCGGCTCGCTGCGGCGCCCGACGCCGGCTGAGAGGGGCTGGAAGGGATGGTGCTCATGATTCGCTGCGCGCTGCCGTCGCGGTGGAACGAAGAGCCGAAGAAAGGAAAAAAAAGGCGGAGAGCTCGTCCAGTGGAGGGGCCGGTGCGCAGTCTTGGTGGATGCGTCTGCCCAGGCTACCTTTGGTTTCGACCTCCAAGAGCACTGTCAACTTCGCAGACCTTTCAATGTGTGGACCAGGACAGACTCCCGGGGTGATCGTGAAGACGCAGTCCGTGCTGCGAGAACGCAGCGCATGGAGGGGAGCCAGATGACGAGAAGATCCCTGGGCCGCGAACAATAGAAGTCAGCCCGCATGTATTTCATTGCGGCACAGACGAGGTTGCTTTCCCAATCCTGTTTCTCGTGTGAGCGTGCTCATATGTCGATCATCCAACAGAAGACTCCATGTCGCAGGCGGAGGTCGTTGTGCATGGTATCACCACCTAGGGATCGGAGTGGTAGGCTGGAAGGGATCATTGTGGGACGCGAGCTCGTGTTCAAGGGTTGAAGAAATTGCCGTCGAAAAAAGAGGGCAACCATGGACGGGACCGCCTTGTTGATGATTGCAGCCATAGCTCGACGTTCTCGTGAAGCTGACTCTCGGGTGGGAAACTCGCCATCCAATGCCGTTTTTAAAAAGAGATCAGACGTCATGAAGGCACAAAACAGCCAGAGGATGGCAATCAAGCGCTCCATTGACCTGGATTCCTCTGTCAGGAGTCGAAGATCTGGTGCAACGAGCGACAGGTGCGCTGGTAGCAACACGATCTCCTGAATTGCCCTCCTCAGAGTTTTGTGTAAGCGAGATGAGGAGCACAATTCTTGACCTTCCATCGTTTCTCGCCCACATCCAAGTACTCCATAAAGCACGCTTGCTCGCTTAGGGGATGTTCTCTTTGTCGGTAGCGAAAAGGTTCGCACTGGGCAAGATGGCGCCATTCCCGCTCCATGGTTCGGGTCGGCCAGGTTCCCCCCGTCGTTCTCGGCCACCAGTGACCTGGTTTGAGACTGCATGTGATGACCGCCCTCTTTTTTTTTTTCCCTCGCCATGGCTGCACGGGATACGGAGTAAATGTTCCCGGGTTGCTTTCCAACATCGGCTCCTCCTGGCTATATTTGCTGAATGTATGTTATGGCCTTGAAAAGGCAAAGGCGACGATGTTGCCAACGGATGTGGTCAAGCTTCTGTGACGAGCTGGGCGCCGAAAACGGGGGAATGAATACGGAGTACGGAGCATGGAGTTTTCCTTATGAAAGCACCGTCTGCACAGGATTCCTTTGTCAGATTCCGAGCCCTGCTGCAGGCTCACCGAGAGGCAGGCGAGAGACTCAGCTTTGACTCATGTCGCGGAGCGCATTCCATCTGGGTTTCGTCCACGCATCCCGCGCGGACTGCATTCCCTTTTTGAAATGCCTGGGGTCGCGCGATCGACTCGATGATGTTTCGAGTCTGGCCACACGGCTTAGAGATGCCTTCCGTCATAAGGGCAAGGACGAGGTCGAAAGGATCAGCACAAAGGCTGAAGGAGGGCATCCATCTACCAGCCACATTCAGGTACCATTGGGCGTGTGAGCGGCGTGAATGGCGGCAAATGGAGGAAATCATCCCTTTTGAACATTCCGTCATCTCGCTTACACATCTTCCGGTAAATTGGACGGACGAGGAGCCCTGCTTTGCCAGTATCAGTACTCCGTACTCCGTATGCAAAAGTACCAATAGCTGCCGCAGACCTTGATCGAGAGACAGCCGCAAGTGGTCCCAGTTTCTCCATCCGTTTCTCCTCTCGTCCAGGATAGGAGGGGAGGGCGATGGACCTCGCAGAGATCAGTGCGAAGGTGAGGGCCTAATCGACGTCATCCGCTTTCCCCCGTGCTGTATTCGTATGAGTTCGAGTACATGCGAGTGTTCGTACACATCGATGTGGGCGGTTGAGGGATATGATGGCCCCCTGGCGCCAAAGACAAATCTTCTCCGCAAGCTCTCAAGCTGCCCTGGTGCATTGGGGCCGTTAGCAGATGAGAAATGGGAACAAAGGGTATCCGTGCTTGTAGCACTGAAGGCATGCAAGAAGGATGAAAGGCAAGGATCGGAGGGATGGATACTCCGTAGATGGATCTGCAGACGTACATACTCCGTACTCGTACGCGTACTCGTACTCGTCCTCATTTCAATTCTCGACGCCGTGAGGAAGACTCGGCCAACTCTTCAGCCTTCCGCTATAGAAGGGGCAGAGGAAGAGGCATCAATCCGTTGCAAGAAAAGCAAATGCAGTGATGCCACCGGCGCCTCCGTGTCCGAATCTAAACGAGGGAGCTCCCACCTTCTTGGCCGAGGAAATTGTAACCACACCAATTCTTCACCAGAGTCATTGCACGGAGCACGGAGTAGAGAGGCTGCCGAATGCCTGTCATCCTGAGTCAGGCTGCCTCATTTGCGAGTCGCAGCTGGACAGATCCCGGACCCTGTTCGCGTGCGCTCCATACTTTTGTTCTTCTGCTTCTTCTTCGCCTTCCCCTTGGCCTGCCTTGCGCGGGGAGACGCTGCGAGACATCGACCGGGGGGAGGGGGGCCATCAAACGATGGTGAGTCGGTCCGCGGTGATTGGGGGGCCGTGGCGGGGCATTCAGCGCGGCGAGCTCGAAGATTGACGCCGCTTTGCCCTGATGCATCCCAGCGATGACCGATCGATGACAGGGAGACGATGGATGCAAAACTTTGTGCGTGTCGTCGGCAATGCGGCTATCGCACGCACAGGTACGAGTGCTGGTATCAGTAGTATTCGTACTCCGTAAAGAGGGTGCAGATCGATCGCGGTGCAAAATGTCCGAGTCGTGCTGGCGTATCTCCACCATCCACCATGCACCATCCTCTACGGACTGGAGGGAGCCCGGGGGGCGAGATGATGGTGATGATGATGATGATGATGATGATGATGATAAGGATGATGATGGTGATGCATCCAGCAGCTTCTGGCGGATTCCCTCAGCGTGTGCTCTTGCGACTTCAACTTAAACCGAGTCATGACTAAGCCACAATGCAAATTGGCAATCAAGATGGGCAACATCTTTTGCTTTTGGGCAACCGCGACTGGGCGATCGTGAATGATTGATCTTTGGCAACTGCGACCGACGGGGCGTGGTCACGAAGGCCCAGAGCATGCTTATACAACCTTGTCACGGAGGTAGGAGCGATCCCGGATATGCTTCTTGATGAAAAGGGTCAAAAGGTAGGGACATCGCGATCGGGATAGCGTTCGTTGATTTAGAGCTAAGTCTATCTAGGCTAGAGGGGGTATTTGTATACAGGATACTATCGGGGTACAGCTAGCACGGCTAATTTAGCCTAATTTAGGCTGTGAGTAGCGTTCCTGCAGTGTTACCCTTATGTAGCGTTAATGCCTTATTCCTATACCCTTTTAGATCATATACCCTCTAGCCGCAATATCTATCTAGCTTCCTATTATAGCTAGGTTAGCTACGCGTTCTTACCGATATACCCCTTTAGATAAGCTTCCTTTGCAAATCTAGTCCGTTAAATAAGGAAAAGGAAGGAATGTAATAATGCTATTTGCAAAACAATCTAAGCATCTTTAGTAGGCTTAAGTAAGAGAGGAAGGAAAGACGATAAGAAATCCTGCTAATCTTACGATATCTTAGGTCCGACAACCCTTAGTGTTTTCTACCTCTTTAGAGACCTTTTCTAGGCTTTATTTTCTCTTCTAGCTCCTTTTCTTTTAGCCGGTCTTAGAGACCAAGCTTCTTTACGAAGTCGAGCTAGGCTTATGGCGTAAGTGCCTTCGTAAGCCCGTCTACTAGAGTCTCCTTCGTTAAGATCTATTTAAACGAGACAGTTCTACTTTCTTTTGCCTCTCGTAGCTAGTGCCTATAAATATTAACATGCTAAAGCTTCGTCTATATCTTCTAATAGTCGTTAATAACAAGCCTAAGCGTATTAAGGTTATTGCACTAGAGCACTGCTAGGTTTCTAATCTTAATTCCTATCTCCTTAAGCTGCTAACCGAGGGCAAGACGTTCTTTTGCTACAAGAAAGAAAGCTAATAGCTTAGCTTCCGTCGATAAGGTAGTTACTGTATCTTATTAAGAGGCTTTCTACTTAATTAGGCCTCTGTACATTATAAAGACGAACCCTTAAGACAACCTCCTTATTTCCTTGTTATCTACGAATAAAGCATCTAACGATAAGAATAAGGCATTTGCCTTCTCCTCTGCCGTATAGTAGATTAATTAGGCCTATGTATAGTATACATACTCTAGCACCCCTTTAGCTAAGTGCATATAGTATCTTAACGGATTCTTTATAAATTAGGCTAATTTAGCTGCTGCGAACGCGATATTGATTTTCGTAAAGCATAATAGGTAGAGGATAGTGCCGACGAGTAACGCGTAGTAGTGTATCTCTGCCTCTGTCGCTTTCCCTTTGTATAGGTAGAGGGCTTCCTTTAGCAGCGGTGCCTTAGGCGATCGTCTTCCTTCTTTCTCTAAGCAGCCTAGAACGAATTTCTAGGCTGCTGCGGAGATATACGACTCCTGCAAAAGCTACATCTCCTTCGTCTCTCTGTTTCTAATAATTTCAAGACTAAGGAACTACTTTAACTTACCTAGATCCTTTACCTTAAAGCTAGCCTTAAGCGTCTAGTCTAGCCTCTTAAAGGCGTACTAGTCCTTCTTATTATACATTATAACAATGTTATTAACGAAGAAGAAGATTAGAATTCTCTTTTTCTAAAAAACATAACTGTCCTCTTAGCATTAGTTATAGCCCTAAGATTAGAAGAAGGTTAAGATAGTCTTAAACTAGAGCTTTAGGGCTTAGCAGAGACCGTATAGAGCCTTAAGGACCTTAAGGCAGGTGCTAAGCTTAGGGAATCCTAGAGGCATTGTACAGTATACCTCCTTATCTAGGTTAAGGTTTACATTTAGGAATACGTTAACGACGTTGTACTAGTATGTCTCTTAGTCTATCTTATAGCAGAAGGCGCAGAGAAGTTAGAAAGAGCTCGCAGTAAGAGTTACTGCGTATATCTCCTAAAGCCCTTCCTGCTAAAAGTCTCCTCTTGCTACAAGCTACGCTTTAAATCGAAAGATAAAGCCTTTCTCGTTAAGCTTATAGGTATACACCTATTTAAAGGGAATTAATCGTTTAGTAATTAAGATCTTTTAGATTAGCTTCTTAGTAAAGGTTCTTATAGCCGTCTGCTTATTAATCTTAATTCTTATTGCTTTAAGCTACTTAAAGGCAAATTAGCTTTAACGTGCTTTAACGAAGTGCTTTAAGGGGCTTAGGAGACTATCGATATGAAGTCTGTAGCTTAGGGCTAACGTAAGAGCTATTAAGAAAGCTTGGAAACGCTTAGCTTTGCTAATTTTAATCTCTTTAGCTGGATCTCTACTCCCTCTTTTTCTAAGTAAGTGCTCTTTATAGTATTCTATCGGATTAAGGATTTCCGTTAGATTAAGGGGCTCCTTAACGTTAACAAGGTACTAGCTTTGTGTAGCTTTCTGTCTTCTTCTGCCTTGACCCCTACGAGCCCTGTAAAGACGAGGACTTTATAGTTAGAAGCTAAAGTCGATAGGGCTGTACACTAGGCTAGGGTTAGCGGGAATGCCGCTTTCTACCCTGCTAAGCAGGCCGTAATCCCCTTCCCTATAATAGAGAAAAGGAACTTAGCCTTAGTTATTTTCCTGTTCTTTAGGTTCTTTAAGTTCTTTAAGTCAATCGTTATTTTGTCCGATTCGATTGTACCTTCTGATTTAATTAAGCTAATAAGGCTTAAGATTAATTATCTTAGCTAATTCGAATGGCGGTGCTTGTGGCCTTAGGGGCGGCGGAGTGATCGATCTAAGGCCTTAAATATTGTCTTCTTAGGTCTCTCTTAGCTCTGCTTAATGCCCTAAGGGGTCTCTTAGCGATGATCGATGCCCTGAGGGGCCTTTAGGCGTCGAGGAGCCCCTTAATTAGGCCTTTGGCGTTGAAGCTTCTAATGATAAAGAAGCTAGGTTCTTGAGATCGCTCTAAGTGTGGGAGAAATCTGATGGGGACCTTCCCTTCGAGATAGCTTTATGAGTTATACCTACAGGGGCTCTAGGGGCTCTAAGGGCTCTAGAAGCTTCTATAGCAGCCTCGCTGTGACTTACAGTAGCCTTTTGAGGGGGCACGTGATCTAGGCTTAGGCTATCTCTTTTTTCTCTCTTTAGCTAGGCTTCTTGATTTCTCTTCCTTTTATTATTATTAGGAGCCTTAATTGAGCTATTCGAGCTAGCTAAGCTATTCGAGCTAGCCGGGCTAGGGACCATCTGGTCCAGGCTATCGCCTATAGATTAGGCTCTTCCTAGGCCTTAGAGATCGAAATAGGTGCTTCCCCTAGAGCTTTTAACGAATTTAAGCTGACTAATTAGGATCCTAGCTCCTTGGTCGACCTTATACTGCTCTAGCGGCTCCGCCGGGCCTGTTAAGGCGTTAGAGATGTTATAAGCTTTTATCGTCTTTAGCGTCTAGTAGGCGTACTCCTTAAAGCTCTTAGCCTCTCGTTCCCGGTCTAGATAATAGATAACCGATTCGTCGAATTAAACATTAGCTGACTCAACGACCTTCCTTGTCTAGAGAGAGGGCACCTAGATTACATACTAAGTAGACGATTTGTATCCTATAAGGTAGCTGATGTAGGCTTTAGGTTAGAAAGAAAAGAATTTATAGGAATTCTTAAGGGCTTTAAGGGCTTTCGTCCTTATAGGGTATGCTACACATCTAAAAACTCGTAAATAGCTAACTTTAGGCTTTAGGGCTTCTAGAAGGTGCGAGAAGCTCGGATTTGCTTTCCTTATCTAGGACTACTAACGCTTATACAGCGTGATCTATTTTAGGGCGTTCTTTCCCTGCTCTTAGGTCGGTGTGCGATTAAGAAGGTACACAGCGGCACAGAAGACGTCCGGCTAGAGCTCTTCGGGTAGGTTAGCATTAAGCATTATAACCCTTGCTCTTTCTTTTATAATAAAAGCTAATCGCTTAGCGTAGCTGTTCTGCTAAGGAGTTAACGGAAAGGACAATTATACAACAGTACCTTCTTTCGCGATCCCTTCGATCTCCTAGTGTAAGAAGAGGGCTTGCTCGTTGTTTAACTACAAGACCTTTATCCGCTAATTAAAATAGGTCTACAGCAGGTCTTAGAGTCTCGCCCTTGCTGCCCTAATTTTAAGCTTCTTCCTAAAGGCATAGAAGAACTAGAATCCTATATTTATATAGGTAAAGACAACCTAGTACTAGTCTCCTAAGTATACTAGCACTTCGTAGTATTAGAGATCCACGCTTATAGCTTCTCCTGCCCTTTATAGAAGCACTTAAGGAGCTTAGCAAGATATTTAGCAGTAAGCTTTCTTAGTTACGTATACCTTATATTCGTAGGTTATAGGGCTAGTTATCTTAAGCCCTAGGAGCGATCCTGTAGCTTCCTTAAGAGCCTTCTAACCGATGTGCCCTAGCCAACAGTGCTAAAGATCTCTAGCGTTGCGAGCTAGGTGCCGTAGGCCTTAAGATTCGATTTCCTTGCCTACAGCTACTAACGAAAACACTAGGCTAGACCGCTTTTCTAACTCTATCGCGTCTTCCGAATCTATCGAGCGAGACGACTCTATCGAGCCTGCCGAATTTATCGAGAAAGGGATCATACTCGCCTCTATAGCTCTTGCTGCCTTAATCTAGTTTACCGACTTTAGTATACAGCAAGCGATAATATACTGCTTATAGTTGTAATTAAGAACAAGCTTAGTAAGCACTTTCTATAACTCCTTGTGCTTAATCTAGCTGTTTAGAGTATCCTAATAGAAGCTGTTCTTCTTAAACAGATACATCGAGACGATGTTAGTGTACATGCTAGGTATGTAGTACGCCTCTAAGACTACTACTAACTAACCGGAATTAACCTTAATAATAGCCTCTCCTTAGCTAAGTAGCTTAAGGGACGAGTCGCTAGCTTTAACAACGTCTCTATATCCCTAGACGAAGGACTTAGGTAGGAAGAAATCTAGGTTATTAAAGATATTAGTGTTAGACCTAGAATTAAAGATTATAGCATTTCTTATCGTAAGATTATCCTTTTCTTCCTCTTTTGCTGCTGTATTAAGAACGTAGATAGCAACGTTGCTAACCTTCGCAGAGCCTTAGCTCTCGATTCGGACGATTTCCTTGTCTTTAACTGCTTTAGCTGCCTTAGACTTAGTGCTGTTAGTACCCTTCTTCTTTTGCTTCTTCTTCTTTAGAGGATCTAAGGAGGCTAGCTAAGACAAGGCCGGAGTAGTTACCTTAACTAGCTTCTCCTTCTTAATCTTGTTTAGCTATGCCCTTATAGCTATAGCTTCCTCTTTGTAAGTCTTAAGTCTCTTCTTTAGAGCTTCCCTTTTGTTCTTTTAAAGCTTATAGATCGCGAGTAGTGCCTTATACCTATTAATGATAAGTATGCCCTAGCACGTCTCCTACTACTTATCTAGCTGCCCTTTGTGCAGGGTGCTATACCTAGGGCACTTAAGCATCCTCTAGGGACGAAATAAGAGGTCTTTGTCGCTCTTGTCTTCGCTGTCGCTACCCCTATAAGCAGCTGTATTTGCATAAGCTCTTAGAGTATCTCTGTTAATCTGCTAGTAACGAGCGACGTGCTAACGGAAATTAGCGACGATCTTAATAATCTTAGGCATCTAGGCTATGCCTTGCTTTGCCTCCTTGATCTTGTTACTTATCTTCTCCTCCTAGAAGGGAAAGGTAGCCCTTATAGCTTAGAGAAAGAAGTTAATCGCAGTTTCCTCGTTAATAGTTTTAACCTTGTACTAGAGACAGTTGCACTAAGCCTGCTTAAATTAAATAGACTATGCTAACTAGTCTCTCTAACTAAGAGTCCGTTAAGCTAGACGCTAAAAGGTTTAAGATGCCTCTTTACGATTATAGCCGTTAAAAGGGACAACCTTCGCCTTTACCTAGTTAATAAAATCGCCTAGATAAAGATTCTAGTCTTCTTTTTCCTAGTATTGCCTCGCAACAGAGGCCCTTATCGTACTAAAGATGTCGATTATAAGATCCTTTGTTTAGTAATATTAGACTTCCTTTGTACGCTAAAGGTTATATTGCTTATTATACTTTACAAGCTAACCCTCTTTTTCTGCTCTTTTAGCATTACATTTAAGCTTATATACTTAGAGGGCACTCTTATACGCATTCGCGTTAAAGATTAGGGTATTCCTTTCTATAGTAAAGCTCTTACGGGTTAGAATAGGCCTGTTATTGTACTAAAGAGGATCTTCTAGTAGGTCTTTAAAAGAGAGGTTTATAATAATGTTAGGTCTAATGTATTCCTATATACTACAAGGTTCTACGTATTCTTAGATTACTAATAGCTATTTAGACTACTTAGCACAAGATTTTAATTCGGGAAGGGCTAGAGGCCCTAGCGTTAGTATTTTCTCTATAAAGACGGTGTAGTAGAGTAGATAAAGAGGTAATGCTATGCAGAATGTGTATAAAGCGTGTAAGGGAGAATTTGCTAATACCTTCGTTAAGAGACAATTCCTAGGAGACTTCCTTAGCTTAGACGATAGCTTTGGAGCAAGACGGTTAAATTAGGCGAGATTTGCCTTCTTCAAATTAAGTAATTAAGACGAATAAAACAGATTAAACAAAATAATTAGGAATAAGCTTTCTCTTAGCCGTATACGGCGATTAAGAGAGATTAGGAACGGGGCTTAGAACGAACAACAAGCCAGGTGTAAGTTAGATAGAGACGAGGCACTTCTTTCCTTGCCTCTCTGCTTCTAAAACACTAAAAACAAAGATTACGATATCTTTCTAGTGTGTAGCAACAAAGCCCTTTTAGTAGAAGATATAGGCCCACAAGGATTAAGAAGACCTTACAGGCTTATAACTCTTAATAAAAAGGGTTAAAAGGTAAGGACATCGCGATCAGGATAGCGTTCGTTGATTTAGAGCTAAGTCTATCTAGGCTAAAGGGGGTATTTGTATACAAGATACCGTCAGGGTATAGCTAGCACGGCTAATTTAGCCTAATTTAAGCTGTAAGTAGCGTTCTTACAGTATTACCCTTATGTAGCGTTAATGCCTTATTCCTATACCCTTTCGGATTATGTACCCTCTAGCCGCAATATCCATCCAGCTTCCTATTGTAGCCGGGTCGGCTGCGCGTTCCCACCGACAATGCTGTATCTTGGCAGCCACGACCTTCCATAAGTGTGGGAGCCACGAAATTGCAGGCAGTCGATGCTACTCGCACGCCCTTCTAATCTTTCCCGCTTTCCCATCTACATACCCCCTGGCCCCCTCCGCTCTCCCACCCTTGTCTTGTCTTCACTTGCCTCGTCCGCTCCTTCTTTGCTCCCAGCTCTCCTTCCGCCAGCCGCCAGCCGCCAATGAAGGAGGGAAGGAGAGACCTGGGAGGGAGGGCAGCAAGGCCGCTCTCGCTCTGCTAGGTCACTCCTCCGCTCTGTGAACTCTCAACCCCGTTCCTCTTTCCCTCCATCTCTGTCCACCCTTTACTCCGTACCTACTACTCCGTAGTACTCCGTACTCCTCCGTACTTCGATACCTCTACGGAGTACGGAGTACTAGAGGAGGTACTCGTATGAATTCTGTCTTTTTGTTTCTCTGTCTCTCTTTCCTTCGTACTCCGTACTTGTCGTACCCTCACTCCCTCCTTCCTCCGTGCCTTCAACTTGTTCCCTCGCTCTTTCCCTGGCCTGGTCCCAACAAGCCCCACCCTTCTGTGTCCACCCCCCTCCTCCCTCCCTCCCCTCCCCCCCCTCTCCTTCCCCTGCGCCACTCTCATTGGCCGCTCGCCCGCCCGCATTGAAAAGAACGATTCGGCTGAGAGAAATAAATACTTTAGTGCTGGCATCCATCCGAGCCCAGAGATGACACCCTCACCCTCATGCTCACCCTCACGCTCACCCTCGTCTGCTCCGTCCTCGCCCTCGCCCGCCCTTTGGCCCTCTGATAACACTTGATCCGACATTGGGCTCGGGTCTCCCTCCAGCTCCGAGTTGCCCGGTCGCAGCTCATTCTTTTGTGCGCGCGAAGGGCTGATCACCCTTGAAAACAAACAAACAGTCAGCAGCGCAGCTCGGCGCTTCTTCAACCTAGGCCGATCCTTTTCAGCTGCTACCGACACCTCTTGAACGGGAGCCGCAGGAAATTTTCACACCGCACTATTTTCTACGCATGCTCGATATCTACTTCACAGGATCTTCCTCGCAGGGACATTGTCGGGCGCCCTGCTTCGGACGTCGAAAGCAGCCTTGGTTTGCCACCGCGCTCACCGCAGCGAGCCCTACTCAGGTGCTCTGGTCTTCCGGGCTCGAGACACAGGAACCCTCGTGCTGTAGATCGGTGTCATGTTTTATACGAAACCTCAATTTCTTTCCCCATATTCAATTGACGGCCGCATCTTGAGGTGACTTGCTTGACGGCTTCGAGCGTGGCAGGCAAGCATATCAATCTTCTGAATTCTACCAAGTTTCTTTTCTTCCGTCCCCATCTTTCCAACATTTGTTTAAAGCTATCCCAGGCAGCCATAGCATTTTTGAAGTCTTTGCGCGTCACACGCTTCCAATTTCATATCGGCTAAAGGCGCTGTTCGACACGACCCAGTCCGAGCCTTACAAGTCATCTTGAGGGATAATCGGGCATTCTGGGAGCGTGGGGCTCATTTTCCGTGGGATGTCTTTTGAGAGACTCTCATAAAGAAAGCAAAAGCGAGAAACAAAGAGACAGCGAGAAGTACGGCGATAGAGAGAAAGAGTAAGACTGGGAGAAAAAAGAGGAGCCGACGACGACGCCAGAAGAATTCGAAAGAGGGAGAGAGAAGGAGAGCGAGAGAGAAAGGAAGAAGGGAGGAAGGAAAGGAAGGAGAAGAAAACAAGATCGAAAATGGACGCCTATCCTTCTCCGCGAACCCCGGGATCGACACCGATGCACGACTGGGAATACGCGCGAATGGCCTCGGCCACACCCACTCCTTCTCCCAGGCCGACATGGCTCGACGCGACACCTCGACGATCAGCGACTCGCGCGGCACACCACAGGGCCAGCAGCTATTCTTATGGCGGCGGCGGCGGCTCCACGCCTCGAGGCCCCCCGATGGACTCACCCCGCTATAACAGCTCGGGCCAGTATGCCACGGTTGATGTGAGTCCCAAAGCTTTCTCGTCATCGCAATCGCGTCGGCCCTCCGTCGGGCCGTTTCAAGCTCCCGCCTGGCGCGAACGCCGCTACTCCTCACACCAGCACCATCACACCAATCATCACAACCACAACCAAACCTTCCATACGTACACCGTCCGAACCTCAACCCCTTACGGAGAATCCGACGAGGACGAGATCTTCGAGGCATCTGGTCGCACCTACGTGCTCCTCGCCGAGCCACGAGCCGGCCGCACCAAAGGGCGGGGGCACTCGCATCTCCCTCCTCAAGACCACGATGATGAGGCACGGTACACGTACACTAATCACGACGACTGCCGACAGGGAGCCACGGCATACCACTCCGAGCCATCCTACAGCCGCGAGCAATTTCCCTATGAGTCGCACCATGCTTCGCCTCACGCTCGACCCCCGACCAGCCATTCCCACTCCCGACGGGCCTCGGCAAACATGCCTCAGAGACCGTCCACTGTCCGGCCCACAACTGCCCATGCCTCCCACCACCGCGCGGCAAAGCCCCCTCAGACGCCAAAGGCAACCGAGGCAGATGCTCGGAGGCACATGATCCCTGCGGGATACTCACTCAAGAACTGGGATCCCAGCGAGGAGCCGATCCTGCTGCTTGGCAGTGTCTTCGACGCCAACAGCCTCGGCAAATGGATCTACGACTGGACCGTCTACTGCGCCGGGGCCAACACGCCTATCGCCGAGATGGCAGGCGAGCTTTGGCTCCTCCTCATCAAGCTCTCGGGAAAGACAAAGCGCGCCGAGGACATGGTCGGCCGCGTGCGCAGCGCCGAGAATAGAGAGACGATACACGAGTTCCTGGCTGGCGGGGAGCGCCTTACCGACAAGCTGCGCTCTCTGCTCAAAGCCTGCGAGGCTCCCATGCTCCGGGCTGCCGCGAAGAAGAAATCGCCTGGCCTTGGCAAGCATTCCGGCGTCGAGTTCGTCGACACGCTCTTCGGCAGAGACAGGGAGCTTGCCAAGACGGAGAAGTTCATGCAGAGCGTCCGTCTTTTTAATCTGCGGTTCGATGCCAATTGCGAGGAAATCCTTCAGAACCCTGGCATCTAGACCTTGTTCTGGTTTCTTCCGGCAGCAAAGACCCTGGCCCGTTCGAGCCCGAATCGCTCTCCTCCCGAACCACTCCTCTCATCAGAACAGGATCCTTTGTACACTATGGTGTTACATCTTTGCGAATTCCCCCCCAACAACTGGATACACTGTCTACCCACACATCCATGCTTTTTCTTTGATATCTTATTTCTCCTTCTCCTCTTGTCGGCCTCGAGCCTGGCTTTCACGACATTTTGATATTTTTTTTTATTCCTTGCCTTCTCCCAATCGCTCCTTGCTTTCAACCTTCCTATTGTTCTTTTCTTTATTCTGGTTTCCCCTCTGGAAAAGTTCAACCTCGGGCGCATGGTTCCTTTCCTTTCTACACCAACAAGACAGATTTTCTCCAAAGGGCGACCTGTACCAATATGATTTTTGCCCCGCCCAGGAGCATTGGAAATTCACGAAAACGGGGGGCCTCATCATCTCGGAGACGATACCCGGTGTACTGATCATTTATGGCGTGGCGCGAGCGACCTTCGTTTGGAAAAAGGGGGAAAAAGGGAGGTGCGAGGGATGAGGCACGGCACAAGGGGCTTGCGAGGGAATCAAAAAAGGACAGCGCATGCAGACGGCCGTTTACCTGATAATCTGATTTGGTCTTTCTCTTCTATCTCGTTCATGTCACCCATTGGTATCCTTCCAAAACTAATGTCATTTTTCTTTCTCTTCTCCCTTATCTTGGGCACTTATGGATTAATGTTAGACGAAACGGGGTGGATGACGTTTGTTACCGAGGTTGACTCCTTGGCATAGATAGGAAGCATATCTTTCATTTCATTGGTTGTTTCTACGTCTTGATGGAAAGCCCCATATTGGACATTCATCATGATGGTGGTGGTGAAGCAACCGTGTCATGCACAAGGACGAGATCATTATGGAGAGCAAGCAGCATGGAGTGTACGCGCATCTATTTCTGGGAGAGGAACGTGGCGTCTTGCTCATTCTCATGCTTGACTCTGATGACTGAGGTCACTGATCTGATCCTGGCGAGCACAAGACAGGACAAATTTGTGACATCCATTACAACTCCACTACTACTACTCCGTACTACTACTACTAGTACTACTACTACTACTACTACTTTAAGTTGTACTGAGGAATCAGGGAAGGCGAGGTCTGCATTCTCGAGATGGACATGTGCTGCCGGGGGCGATTCAACCTATGTTGGCTATATAGGGGCCAAGACACGATATGATTGGAACAAGCGATCATCTGCTGGCTACATTTATAGAAACCATATACATGAACGGTCGCGAGATGTGATCACTCGGTGGCTGCGGAGTACAAGGACTGAAGACCCTTCAAGTACGAGTACATACATGAAGGGCGGGTAAGTTCATCATCCGCTGGCTAAACGGAGAGCAGAGACAGGAACGGTCCCGGGAGGACATGGGATGGGAGAGATGGCGGCTGAGCTGCATGCACACCGGCCGACGCGTGGCTGGCCCGGATAATTTGTCCTGATTGCGCACACGAACGGAGTGATGGTGCAGTATAGAGTGTTTTCCGTGGGCTGTGGCGGAAGGGAGATCCTGTACGGCGGAAGCGCGGAGTTCGGTCATTGTATTAATAGGTGCATGGGGGTGAAGACTTGTGCGACCGAGAAGAAGGTTGTTTGGGGGTGGGGGGAGGCTGGGAAGGGGTTTGGGTTTGTGTGTAACTCTTTTTGGTTCTCCTGGGCGTGGTCGATGAGATGTGTGTCATTTCTGGCTTTGCCAGGGGGTTGGATGCGGAGGACATGGAGGAGAAGGAGGAGGAGGAGGAGGAGATCAGTCCTGGGATGGCTGGTGAAGGGGTTGGACGACGGTGGGATGCGAAGCAACCCTCGTGGTGATGAGGACGAGCATGGTTGGACATGTTTTCGGTACTCCGTATGGGGTGTAGAAGGCACAAGGAGCCGGTAAAGCCGGAGGAATCTCGAGGGTGCCGGGGACATTCCAGAGGATCGGGGCGCCGTGTTTCAGGAGGTCGTTGAAGGAACCACCACGAGGGCGAGGAGCCTTGACCTGGGATCCTGATCCTGATCCTTCGTTCCCGTGATGGGTGCGGCTCCTCGGCGGTTATGAGATGGGAGAGTGGTTGAGAGCGGAGCGGCCAGCGTGAAAGTAGCCCCTGACACCCCTCCGCATACACGCGGATCCCCGGCTGTGTTTCCTCGTGCCCAAGCCGCCCCGTGGCCCCGGTGCCATCCACCCACCACCCATTCACTCATCCATCCATCCATCCATCCATTCTTTCATCCGGCCCCCCATCCGTTCAACCATCCATCCACACTCACTCCATCAATGCATCGATGATTGTTCCGGCCCGCATCCGGCACGCAAGCCCCAACCGCATCTTCATGTATGGCATGCATCTTCTCCTGGCATATGCTCGAAGCACACACATACAACACACATCACACGCACCCCACACAGTTTACTGTTTGACCCCTGCCGCGCCTTGCTCTTTGTACATTGGTGGCATGGCAGTCTTCTGTGTCGATGTTTGCTGATGCTGTGTAACCGGCCCACTCAACAACGGGTGTTTGCGTCCGAGCAGCCCTGCGTTGCCTGTTCTGGGGGGCAGGGGAGAAAGGGGGGGGGGG